>NNCF01128046.1:300178-317948 GCA_002313205.1 Laupala kohalensis
ATTTATTTATATATTTATTGTCAGTCTAACTGGCATCATGTTGGTAAAGAACATGTGCTCAATATAGCCAACACGTTTACTTCGCCATCATCCATAAGAGTAATGATAAGGGAACCTCTCGTTCTATTGGCAAGGCATTCGAAATTGAATACGTAACCAACCTCGGACAACAATCAATTCACTAGGTCTTGTGGCGCTGTTCTGTTCTTTGTGCATCGAGCGGATGGTACGAATATTACTTTGTGTCTTTCAAGTGAGTTTCAAGGGTTTGTTTCGTACAGGTTGGCAATTTGTGTAAGGCAGCCATATTGAATAATTTTAGCCAAAGTATCGTGACTTTTAGTCAAGGAGACTATAAACAGGAGATGGCAACTCATGGAGTGGGGTAGCCTTGTCTGTGGGTACGAAAAGCGTCGTCAGATCATTCGGTAACATGAACATTCAGCGCCATCTGACGCTGGTTATTGCAACTACTTCAATGGCAGTTCCCGCTCCGAGTGATGCTCAGCTGATCGTCGTCGTCAGGTGACGATAAACATGGCAACAGGACAAATGAACATGATATAAACAGAAATATAAACACGAAATATGTTCACAAAAAAGCAGATCGTTTTTCAGAGTCTGCGCGTAAATTCAAACTCCCGTGTGTATTTTTTTTTATCAAAATCATTTCTGATATACATCGTTTGTAATAATTAACTTCTTTGTCCAGAATTAATGTACTTTCCCAATCCATCAAGTGATCGTTATTAATGCAATGTGACTTAACTACACTTTGTTCTACTGATTTTAAATTTCTTTTGTGCTCTTGGATTTTAACCCTCTTTTTGTTTGAACTACGTACAATCTTTTACATTTTATTTTGTATACTACGTTGTTAGTATTCATGAGATCTCTCTGATCTTTCCCTTTCGTTATCAAATTATTCCTTTCATTTTTAAACGTTGAAATCAATTTCATATTCTCAGACTTATGTAATCTATGAAGTGAAGGAGTTATGAACTTGTTATAAGGAAACGCTGCATAAATCATATTATCTAGTGGAGGTTGCGTTAGTTGTTGCCTGTTTTGAAGGTAATACAATCTCTTTACAATAATTTTTATTAACAAATTAAATGGGATGGTAATTAGCGGAAAGTATGTTACCCACTATTAACTAGAATCCAGGACGGCACAAACTTAGTGAGCTATTCACAAAAAATAAAAATATTTTTCATCCGTAAAAAATGGTAAGTTTTTAACTATTTATTTAATTAGATTACATAATAGATGTTAATAGTAGTGGAATTAATAATTATTCGATTAAATAATAATAATAATTTTTTATTAATAAAATAATAATAATTAATTAGTTAATAAACACGAAAAATTTGCCTCACGTGTACTTGATATCAACAGGATACAAGTAAAGTTCTCGTGCTATTGTATTTGTAGTGGTTACAATGACCAAACGTGTGATGGCGCTGAAGATTCATGTTACTGCGTGATCTGACGACGCTTTTCGTACACATAGAAAAGGCTGCCCCACTCCACGAGTTGCCACCCTCTAGTGTGTATAGTCTCCTTGCTTTTAGTACGCAATGTGAACTAAAGTGAGTTTCGTTGTGTATCGCCATTCATTTATCACCAGTCGCAAAATGGACACGTAAGAAACACAACAATGTTCCAGGTTTGTACTCTACTACAAACAGATGGAATCTAAACTCATTTTATTATTTAGTTAAATATCAATATTATCCTTACCAAGTTGTTGTTAATCTACAGTTGCTCCACGAACTGACGAAACATACACTTAACTTATCCATTCTTTTAAATATCACAGATAGCCAATGTTCAGTTCTCCCATTCTTCAATGTCAAACAACAAAAATACTCGTCTCAAAAAGGTAATTCTGTTTTTCGAATAGTAGATTATGTGTCGACGAATGAACCGCTTTGAAATTTAGCGAATGTAATTGTCTTAGAGAATAAATGAAACGAAAGATTAATTATCAAAATTTATTCATTTTAATTTCACCTGTTCTTTCTTAATATTTACAAAGATGCATGTATTTCTTCTGTGTATCTACATGTGAAGATATGTTATAACTTAAATATGATCTCATCCTGTCCCGGGTTTTTCTCCGTTTTTCCTTCGGGTAGAGGCGGATTTCTTATACAGGTACTCTAGGTTTTTGTCTAGGGGTGTGTTTGTTGTAACAATAAATCGTGAATTTAGTGTTTTTTCAACTCTTATGATTTTTAAACACTATACTCAGAACAATCGATAGTTCGATAATAACTTGTACATGAAAATTTACATACATAATTGCGTTAAATTACAAACATATTGACATTCTATTAGTATTATAACTCGCAGCTAACTTTTTATCTTATCTAGGAACTTTTGCTGAAATTTTTTGAATCCGCCTCTGCCTTAGGGCCCTTGATCGGAATTGATGGAATACGTCCCTTGCTTGTTTCCCGAGAGTAAATTAGTTTATTGTCCTCCACGTGGTCATACATTGCAGTTTGTACTGTTTTTTGACAATAAATTTATTATTATTTACAAAGATGTTTCTACGAACATAATTCATTTTCACCGATGTAAATAACGCCTCTCAAATTACAGAGTTTTTGGCTTAATATCTTTACGCGTAAGCGATGTTTTCCTGTGTGACTCACTCGCCGTCTCGTTCACTCTCTGATTCTTCAAGGGAAAAAAAAAATTGTTGAGTACAAAACGCTGCTCATATACTGTCTAGGTTCACTAAGAAGAGACTCTTCGAAAATTCATTCGAAAGGGGTGAAATAAAGTGCAACAATGATTTTTTGCTACTTTTTACACGTCTTACTAACTATTTGAGATATCGTGTTGTTTTTATATTAAAACAATGCGAATTTAAATACGATTGGGTGTTTTTCAAAGTTTGTTTTTTTCATGAGTGTTAATGTATAGAAATGCTTTCATATTGTCATTTTCGATATTCCTGCTTTCTGAATAACCTCTCCCTTGGATCCGCCAGTGGGCTAGTATTTTTGTATTTATTCTATGCTGTTCTTAGAAATGAAAAATGTTCTTGACCTTCGGAATGTTCCGTCGAGTGTCGCTCGATTCGATTCCACGGAAGAGTGCGCTTTAGCGTCTGCTGCACGTGAGTCACGGAATCGATTCGTTGAATTCTACGTCGTTCTTCTGGAAGCGGAAGCGTCAATAAAGTACTTCGTATTTATGAAGTTCCCTCCATTTTCTCCTAGTTTCCTCTTTTCTGCGTTTAAATAAGTATTACAGTGTAGCCTCTTTAGCTCGAAATCCGCTCTAGGACGAAGAAATGAGCCTTTTCCCTTCCGTTGAAGTACAAACAAAATCCCTTCAACTCGAATTATTTAGACGCTATAACTCGAACTGAATATGATTTCCGTGATGAAATTTCCATACATATCACGCTCTCTAACTCGAACTACAAATCGAGTAGACTCTGTAACTCGAAAAAAAAAGCAATATATAAACTTTGCGACCTCTGTAAATCGAAATTCTTTTCGCAATACTCTTTAACTCCAAGCAATAGTTTCGTTGTCGTCAATAACCAATTCCAAAAGATGATTTCGTACTTTCATTGAAAGATGTAGTGATATTGAGGACAATGTATTTAGTGCTTTGTTTGCAATCGAAAATACAATTGTAATATCAATTGTGTTAATTCCTTGACTCAAAAGAAAATTACAGTTTTCTTTTAATACATGCATATTTTCAAGTTGTTCCTTTACCATAAAATAATGTTTATGCATGTAATTATGTACAATACAAATATAAATCTCTATAAGTCGAATTGTTATTTTCTCGTGAGTGTACAACTTGAATAGCATATGCCTCTTTAAGTAGAAATTGATATAATGTTAAAAACTCCTTATCTCGAAGTCCTCTATAACTCGAAAACTCGTTAGCTCAAAACTTGTAACCTTTCCCTTGAAGTTCGAGTTAAAGAGGCTCCACTGTACTTGTTTTTGCTATCCCAGTTCTTCCGGGAAATGTGTATCCCTATCATTTACCTCACCATTTCTCTCATAAAAACGAGTTTTTTTTGTCGGTTTTTAAATTATTTTTTTTAATTTTTTAATAAAAATGATTTTCATCTATTTACACCTGTGCTTTTTAGGGATGATAAATTCTTATCTGCTACGTAATTCCGTAAAAGAAACATATTAATTTCGGAAAACTTTTTGTTCTCTACTGTCGCTAAAGTTACCGATGGTAAGGCACAAGGATTTATTAATAGCTGTAAAATGTCAAAATGTGATGCAATTCCAACTTGGTGGAAGTAAATCGAATAGATTTCACATTTCCCAGGTTTTAAAGTTAACAATACTTCCCTAAAACATTGGAAAACTTACTGTTTGTTTCAAACAGTATCGTGTAATTTATTTTCTTTCTGCACGCAAGAATTTTAAAGTTGTGAAGACTTTTATAACTTTATTTACCATAATGTAATGTCATCGTAAACGTTATGATGATAAATCGTGTTTTACCCTATGAATAGCTTGGCGTTCAAAAGCTGACTGGATATTTCAATCCAAAATGAAAATTAAAATGTTCCTCGTTACTATCTTTCGCGAGTTTTAATCTTCATTTGTTGTTCTACCGCTGTTCATTTTTCATTACTATAAGAGAAGACGATTCTTCGTGACTGGCATATGTTTTTCTCACTTTCTCCCCATCCCCCATCCCCCTTCTCTATTCCCTTCTCCTGTTTCTCTTCCCCTCTTTCTGTTTGCTTTCGCAAAAGGCTCGCCACTCAACTCTCACCCTCAGTGTTGGATTAATTATAAGTCAATTTACGGACGTGATTTACTGCTGTTTAACTAGTAAAGGCGATTATAATAAATAATTTTGTTTAACTATTGAAGACGATACACAATGAAGGGTGAATTCTGAAGGGATGTTTTCGCAGTGAAGGGGTTGCGTGGAGTTTGAATATCTTACAACATCCCTGGATGTACTGCCCCACCTTTGTGCGTAACATGTGGTTAATACATTGAAATCTTGATCTGTGTGCTGTCGTTATTTGCGTCGTAGATTTTTCTTAACCTTCACAATAAAAATATTAGGAAAAGGTTCTTGAGATGAGCTCTAAATAATAATTACGTCTGCGCCAACGTTTCGAACTGTATTTGTTCATTATCGAAATGAATACACAGTACTGTTTTGGGGAAAAATTACAAATATGGTACATAAATATATGATAGGGCATACGTCAGTATTAAGAAAAATTATAATATGTGATAAATTATAATTATGTCATTAGATGAATGATAAATTATCATGAACGTTTTTCTGATATTGTAAGTTTTCTTTTTTTCTTTTTCTTTCACATTTGGAAGTGAAAATTCAGCTTAATGGTAATCAAAATTTGAATCATAGTATTATCTCAAAATTAATCGTTCTTTTGGAATTTAATTAAGTCAATGTTCAGCGACAACATATTACGTTTTCAACGCGTACCGATCAAAATTCGCAACGAAATAACATTCACGTTTTTTATGGTGACTATGTTTCAGTTTTAACTCACAACTTCCGAGAACCTACTCGTGAAGGAGTGTTTGCATCGTCGACGGTCAGGTGAAAATTGCGACGGGACGGAATTCGAACCCGGGACCTCCTGTTCCGACCACAGCACACCTGCTCCACCAAGTCCACTTTTGCCCTGAATGGGGATGTGACGCAGGTTCACCGGGAACAGGCCGGATGGATATTGCGTGGGAGTCGAGGCGGATGGTGCAGTGGACAGCACACGTGCGGCCAGAACAAGAATCCCGGGTTCGAGTCCCGGTCCGTCGCAAATTTCACCTGACCGTTGACGATGCAACTTTCAATTTCTTTGCCTGTTTTCTTTCTTCTCATTTCTCTTTTTTTTTTGTGTGTGTGTGTGTGAGCACAGAAAGTGTAAAAGTGTGCATAAGTGTCATTTTGTTTGAAGTATCAGTAAAATAATTTATTTATAACAATCTACCACATTTGCTTACTTTTTCAACAGACCTCGAAACCGATTTCCCATGAAAATCGCTCTAAGCACCCTCTGCCGCACTAACGATTACAGGAACGGACACTTTTCTTCTCTAAAAGGAGTTTCCGCCATCTACAGTAGAGACGAATTGGGATCTACAAGTATAACTTGACACAAAGTTCGAAGTATAATTAGCAAAACAACTGGAAGTGAATTCCGAACATAACTTCTACGTAAATGAAAATGAAGTGCGATGCAGTTACATGGGTTATAGTTGGAGTGGAACCACAAGGATAAAGGTAAAACTGAAACAAAAAGAATATGAGGACTGTAAAACTAAAGAACCGAAAAAAGAACTCCTGCTCTTAAATATAGTGCAAAGGTGTACGAGAAAAAATGAGCTATAGTTTGGCACCATTATTTTTTCTTGTGGCTATTCTCAGGAATAGGGACCAGGTCGCGAACTAAGTATCGTTGTAATGGAATTTTATGAACTGATAAATTGGTTGGCTAGAAATTGCGTGTATGAATGAAATAAATCATTTATAGTAATTAGCAATGACATTATTTAAATTGAACGTTCATTGGGAACATTTCCTGTCTCAATCGATCACGGAGAGAGGTGCAAATATTAATTATTGGAAAATGGAGCGCACATTAATGGAGGTGAATTTCTACAGCTGTTATGCAAACGAGCCCTACTTATTCACTAGAATGTTCCGTTATTCCAACTGCTGAGATATTAACTTCTGAGTATTTTTTTTTGCGGTTTTAGGATCCCTAAAACGCGTGAAATATAGTTGATTTTTTTCTATCACCCACACCAGGTATCGCACTGTAATAGCGAGAATTCGGGAAAATACTGGTAGAACATACTCACTAAACCATACCACCCGCGTCTCTGTTGTGAACGGAATTTTTAACATGTATAGTAATTAGGTTCACATTGGTGAACATTGATTCTGTAGCTCCATCCTTGCCCAGGTTTATCTTCGGTTTTTCCTTCGGGTAGTCTGATTTTAAATCCGGGCTAACTAGATACTAGCCTTGGGTCGGGCGTCTCATTAACTCTAATATTTAATCTCGATTTCAGTTATTCCAATAGTTACGATTTATAAACATATTTTCTAAGCAATTTAAATATTTAATAAGACGTCTTTATGAAAAAAAATGTATTTTATTAATACGAATTTGTTCATATTTTATTGATATTATAACAAGTAGCTAAATATTTTTATTCGTATCCTAGGAATGTTCTGAAATGTTAAATTTTCCGGGCTCTTGATCGAAATTAATGGGATGGCCTCATATGATTGCTTCCGGGGAGTAAAGTAGTTAATTGTCCTCCACGTGGTCATACGCAGTGTGGAACTGCTTTATTAACTATAAATCTATTAATTAATTTAATTTGTTATTGAAGTTTGAGCACCCATAACCCTTTCTCGTTCCCCTAAACAAAGCGCCTCTTTCGTGTTGTGTTCTTGCTCTGTCTTGGTGACTTTACTCGTATATCTCCTCCCGGTGACGTTTCAAGGCAGATGTTCCTGTGCGATACTGCCTCCCGTAGATGTGCTCTCTCGTCTATCTAGTTTTCTAGTTCAGGGACATTCGGTACGAGAGAGGCCTATGTAGTCACTTTATTTCTTCTTGATGACGTTTACGGACATTTTTTGTACTGTAATTTTTTCGCGCGGAGTTCTGGGACACGCTGTATAACATCGAATCGAAACAATTCCTACCGCGGGTGACGTCATACCTTTCCTCTGTTTCCGTATCGAAAGTTCTCTCAGCATTAATTACTCAGACTGCGCCACATGTGATGTTGCCACGCCCTTCCAATAATTTGTAGAGTTTAATTAGGGCCACGAAGGGTTGAAGCGAAGGGGTGCGATGTAATGAGAGGCGAAAGGAAAAAAAGGTGGTTTTCGTGCGCGGGTGAAATGTGGCTTCCGTGACAATGGGTGAAATGTTGATGGCGTTCCACGACTGTTCCACCTGGAGTTCAAGTCGTAGCATTCCATTTCACCTTACGAAAGAAACAATTCTTATTCAGTGAAACGACCTGACGGTCACGGACTCGATTTATTTTCAGTCGCAGCATATTCTTTACAACATTCCCACCCCTGCTGTGGGTCGTAATCAAGCACCGACAGAATTTAACGTGCTGGAATTGGGACAAAGAATTTTGCACAAATCACAGAATGTGGAATAACATGGACCAAGTAAAAAATCAATTATAGAATACAAAATCACAATAAGTAGTTTGAAATGTTTAAGCATTAAAACGAAAATGATGATCGTACATATTGAAGGATCAGCATTGAAAGTGGCGTACCAGTATGTGCATGTTTCCCGCAGTGTGTGGAGATAAACATGGAGCTCGACTGAAGAATGTTCCGCTTTTTCTGGAAGGTTCCTTAGAGTGGACATGTCTTTCTGTGACTGCATCAGGTGATATGGTATTGAGATTTATTCACTTCTATTGAGAAAAGTGATTTTCGATTACTTGCTAAATGATTTCTTTTCTTCTTTTGCTCCCCAGACACTCTTAAAGGCACAGACATTACACAAGTTGGGCTTCAGGAAGGAACTGTGAATTTTTTCTTCTTCCTCAAACCCAATTCGTTTGATTTTGGAAAATATGTCTGGTCCTGGGTGGAAATGGGGCGCACTTCCCCCGATCAAAGCAGGAGTTACCAGGTTCGATTCTCGACTCTTCGACATTTTCCACCTGACCGAATCGTCATATTATCATATGGAATTTAAATTATTTTAATTCGCCACTATCATCATTCATGAAATGAATTGAAAACGAATCATAAAGAGATCGTAAATGTTTAAAAATATTGGAATGGTTTTGATATTGTGTTATCATTTTTATGTACCGGTAAACTTAAGAAAATTCTTTGTCGGAGATCTTATATGAACAGATCGACAAGTAGCTAATGGAAAAGAAGTGCTAAGGAGTTGAGGAACGTTCGACGGAGGCCGCTGATTGATTGTGTCTGCATCCGACGGTGCTGGTATCGACAGCGTAAAGTGCTTTCTGCCTCGCGAAGCCGGAAGGAACTGAAGGGTTATAAATGGAAACTGTGCGAAGAGAGAAAAAAAAAAGGATGTTGGCTTTCTTCGGATTCTATTTTTTATAGAAGACGAACTTTCAGTGAATCGTACCCTAAAAATTTAACGATTATGATGGGAATCAGTATTGAAATTAAAGAAAATATAGGGAGGGGAAACTTTTGAAGGTTGTGATAATTTTCGGTCAGGTGAATATGAGAACGAGCCGGGAATCGAACCCGTGACTCCTGTTTTGAGCACAGGTGTGTTAACCACTACACCACCGTGCACCACTTCCAACCAGACCCTTTGAAAGTTGTCATTCCATATTCGAAACGGGTCCTTTTTAAAATTGTCAAGAATATATCATTCTTTTTATAATTGCGGTGGGGGGGCGGGCAGTTAAAAGGACCTAAGATTTTTTGTAATTTTGTCTTTAATTCTGTTATACTATTTGGCTACCATTGACATACATTTTAGACGTTCGAAATAAGAACCTAAAATACGTCACATGGATTTCTCTTTCATTTTGAGTATCTGAGCATCGTAACAGAAGTCAGTAGACGCGCGTCTCGACTCAATTGTCTGGAGTCTCGCGTCTTTTATTGGCGTCTTAAAGCTTGTTGACGATCGCTACCCACCAAGAGTGTAATCAATTTCTCAAGTTCCCTCGTAATCAACTTAATTCTGCATTAACTGGAGCCGATCTTGCACAACGACTCCTTGTTCCTTGAGTGAACGCGGTGGGGGACATGACGATTCAATCGTAATTAGATCCACTTATGAAATTAATCGCAATGGAATATAAATGACCGGAAACTTAAGCAGTTAGGTTGAATGAAATGATAAATTTACAATGGTGAATCTTCTTCGTTCTGTCTTTTCAAATACGAGATTTTAATTTGATCAAAGTTTTTTTTATTACTTACTTCCCGCACACAGTTTAGCAGTCAAGAGTATTTTTAAAAATTCGATCACATTAGTATTACACAAGGCAGTTTGATCAAATCACTGTGATATTTTAGTGTTCACTATCAAATGATACCTGAATTTTCTCCTATCTCTCCAAAGGTAGTAAGATACAATTTACGAAAGAACTTAAATACAAGAAGCTGAACATACCCAGAATTGCCCAGGAATTGGTCTCTTGCCAGTAGTTTCACATAGTTTCACTAAAATTGATAAATCTAGATGAATAAAACAGCGGTTCAGTTAGTATTGTTAAATTCTGTATAGCTAGTATTGTGCAGATTCTCGGTAAACATATTCCAGCTGGTTTTCTTAATTTTCATGAAGCACACATTTATGCTTTTGTTGACCGGCCTATTTCTTCGTTCAAATTCGTCTTGTTGTTGTTGTTTTTTTCATGTATTTTTCAATTCACAACTGTTTTGATAATTTCATATTTTCAATAGATGGGGGTTGCATAATTTAAGGGGGTTTCAAGAACAATAATCACGCACTAAACTCAAATCTTGACGCGATTTAAGCTACGCGAGAATTTCTAATTTAATTCATTTTAAACTTCATAGTTCACATCTATGTTACAGAAATTTCTCTTACTTTATCATATGTTTTCAAATATATTAGAACCATTCAATATGGTGTTTCGAAATAGTTTGTTCCCTCTGGTAACGTCATCTTTCGCCCTCTTGGAGTGCGATCTGGCGGCAAATTCGAGAGTCTCTCCCTGAGGCGCCGAGAGAGAACGTCATTTGCGCGAATCTGGAAACGCGAATCCGCTCTATTTAATCAGCGGAAGGGTTGCAGACCGCATCCCTTAGTCATGGGATGAGAAGGGATGATGTTCGCTGGAGGGATGCTTATTTGTACCCCGGTTGGGTTGCTTACATAGGGATGGCGCAACGGATATCATTGGGAGTAACGATATGTCTCGCTTGCGGTTAGATGGATTATGAAAGACGGGACGGCGTGTGGTTTGGGATATGGATGTCATACGGGAGAGTGATATAGAAGAAATCGTCGGTGAAGAATTGATTCATTCATTCTAAGTCTCGTAATCTCCTTTTCTCTGTATTAGCTCGCTAACTCTCTCTTTTTATTTCTGTTTTTCTCGCCATCTTGTGTCGCACTCTATATCGGAACATATGTTGGTCTAAATCTAGATCTGTAAGCAGAACCCCTAGTGAAACCCTGGAACACTTGTTGTGACATTGTCCTCTCACTCATCGGTATCTCTTGTTACTTGATGATGAACCCGTTTGTGAGGAGTGTAGCTCTTCTCTGACAGTGCGTCACCTATTAATTGATGGCAGAAAATACACTTAAATACGGGGATAAATTGACCTGGCTGCAGATTTACCAACGATTCTCGGAAATGAAACGGATGATGTTAATAAATTATTGCATTTCTTATCATCGTCCGTCAGATCGTTGTTCCTTCCACACGTTCTCGGGAGGATTTAAATTTGCATTCTCCTTCCTCTTCCAAAGTCTTTTTTCCTTTTATCCTTCCTTTCCGTAATTTGAAAAAAAAATTCAATGTATTGGACATCTTTATTGTCTCTTTTCCCATCATCTTTGCGTTTAGATATTTGTTGAATCCAGGAGTGTATTTTTTATGGTGGGTACGGTCGAGGTATTCGGCGAGTGCCACACACGCTGAGATGAGTCACTACGGCTCTTCCCTATGGTGCGAAACTGCATTTTTTCCCCCACCTGCGAGTGCTCTAATGACCTCGATGTGGACGAGCCCTAAAGTCCCACAGAAAAAAATGTTGTGAAGAGGTAATGAATGCGGTAAAGCAATTATGAAAGAGAAGGACCCCGGGTTTTGATCAAATCTGTCATGAGATGGTCGAAGGTACCATAAATGAGCCACTGTACTGGACAGTGATTACGGATGGGATATTGTGGGCATTACAGTAAAGAGGATTAGTCTGCTTGGCTTTTGCCGATGATTTAGTGCTGATAACAACAGGATATTTTCGTCAGCGTTTGGAAAAAGAAACACAACAAGTAATACCGAATTGTGCAGATACCTGTGGAGAACGGCATTTGGAATTATCGGACCGTCATATTGCCAGTAGATTAGGGAATTCGCAAGATGGCGTGTACCGAACACGTATACGAGGTGGAGAAGTAATGTGTATAGATGGAGAAGAATTAAGAGCAACAGACAAGATGTGGAGGAATAAATTGAACGAGGCGGAAGCTTTTGTTACGTTGGGAAGTACTTGGGAACAATGCGCATAAGAGGGACGCGACTTACGTTAATTTAAAAAATTATGTTAAATTTGCACAGACAAACAAGAAATGGTTTCGTACTAGAAATTATGATAGGACGTAGGGAAATGAATAAATATTTATACAAAATGAAATTAACTCACAGTGATGTTTATGTGGAGAAGGTACAGAAGACGTTGACCATATAATATGCGACTGTAAATATAAAGACAAGGAAATACAAGAATTATTACTATTTATGAAAAATAGTATGGAGTTTATACATCCGAAAATTGGCGTAATCTTATACGGAATGAAGAAGTTTTTAGAAAATTCCAGGAAATTATAACAATAATAATGTGTGTAAGGGAAAACATTGAAAACAGATGTTGGGTAGTTGTTGCGCCCGTCAGGAATTATTACACAAGAAAGTGATCGTATGCAGGAGAGATGAATGAGATAGAATTGAACCTGGCTAATGATGACCTTTGAGTCGAGGTTCCGGGATAAAGGATTAACCAATTGAAAACAAAAATTGGAGACAGGGTGACCAAAGTCAGAAGAAATAAAACAGAAAATGATTAGGGAGCTGTAATTTTCATTTAGCGCGGGTATCATTCGGCTCTAGACGTAGAGTTTTAAACATTTTTCCTTCGTTCTAAAAACATTTAGTTACTTCTGGTGGGGAGTAAACAGAATTGTAGTAAAAATTTATAGTTTTAGACATTTCTTTTCCTTTCTTGGTTACGCTTTGAGGCTAGCAATGAAATTTATTGCCACCAGCGCCGTCCTACGACATTGTTAGGGCCTGAAGAGAGTTCTGACCAAAAGGTGCAGAAACGGAAATGAATTGTCTCAAAAGATTTGTTTCAAAGGATATTTTTTACAACATTCACTATACAGTAGAACCTCTCAGTATAACTCCCTTTATGCTTTTTACAGGATAAAGCAGAGAATTTAGGTGTCGGAATCTGCTGGCTTGTTCATCACGTACTTATTTTCTTTATGATCTCTTAGGTGAGTGAAATCTACGTCTACTAGATCACCGTAGAAATAATTCTTATACTAATACTATGTGCGTGTTACAAAAATAGGACACATTGAAGAATATTGTGTTTAAATGAATGAATCTGCTATTTTGCGTAAATACGATTTATCGAAGTAAACTTCCGGTTTGATAAATCAATTTGACAGCGCATGGTTATATGTTTCACAAATAAAAATGAGACTTCAGGATCATACGAGTCCAAGAATTGTCTAATAATATTTTCCGTAAAGAAATATCTGAATGTCAAGAAAATCAGTATATTTGTTATTTTTAGGCACATCCTGATGTCGACAAAGAAAGCAAAATTGCATAACTATATCCAAAGCAGCATTTAAGTTGTGATTGCTGTCGGCGCTACGTGGAAGACAATTGGTGAAATCGGACATACAACCTTAAGAGTCCTATATAATACCATGTCTCAACTTTATCCCGTTGTATAATTGTTCAGTTCCACATTAATAGGAGCGTTAGTCCTTGAAGGAGTGGTGCGCACCAATGAAAGTCGCGTTTCCTGAAACCGCACTTCTTGTAGTATAATTTACTGTTTTAAAACTAATAAAAGTTTAAATCAATGCCAAAATTTCTTTGTGGTCTACAAAACTTTCTTCTTGGACCTTCAGTCGTCCGTGATCTACTCATTGACTATCGCTGATTTATTCAAAACGAATTTTCTCTTGTAATCCTTTCATGGATACTTCTCCGCTGCTTCCTCGACCGTTATTTCCGCTGAGTTCTCGTTTCTGATTTTTTTATTTCTCGCTGACATGCAATGGAATCGTCACAAGCAACGTAACCATTTTTGTGAGTTTCATGAAAGTTTCATGTAGTTCGCTTTTCATCGGAATGCACTACACCTTACAGTCCTCGCAGCGAAACAAAACGTTGACGAGATGCGACCAATAGAGCGAGAGCGCGGTGTAACTGCGCAAGCAGGATCCTTGTGGCCAAAGGTTAGCGATCAAATTACTGACTGGCATATCGAGTACTGCTGGTTCTATAAATTGATTGATAATGGGCAGTAGCGTTCAAACGTAAACTCACTAAGATTCTGCTGGCACGAGTAAAATACCCACATGTCTACAGCGAGAGGAAGAGTCGGTTGGCAATCTCTCAGCAATATGCAGAAGGCATCGGCTCCTCGCCTTTCACGTTAGCTCCTCTTCCTCATAACCGTTCTTTCGCCGCGAATACTGTACTGCGACACTGCGATTCGGATCAGAACGTGGATGTAATTCTGGCTTTCTCTCTCTCTCATCCTTGTAGTTGTATAAGTGTGTGTGGGAGGGGAGGGGAGGGGGACGAAGAGAGCGAGAGGAAGGTAAGTGCGCCGGAGGGATTCTGTAGCGAAACCGGATTCCGAGTTACGAGCGACGATAGCAGCCAACTACCTGGGGGCATCCCCCGATGGAACGCAATGCAATAGCTTCTGCCTCTCGAACAGCATGAGTCAGCGGAGAACGATACTGTGAATCACGTGGATTCGACTTACACTTTGCCAATCAAGATTTACGACTCCAGGTTATTCAATATTACAGAGTTGCAGCACCCAATTTTTTCTGCTACGGAAAACCTGATTATGGTAGATCTACTTTTTGCGGAACCCAAACTCATATGAAGGTACATTTCAACAATTTCTAAAAATTTAAACCCTATTACTAAATTAATTATGAGCGGAGGAGTAGGTATCATGATCTGCTTAAGAAAAAGGTCTAAGTATTAAGAATATATTTGATACGACATATGAATTTTTTTTTTCGTCTTCAATCTAACTTTTGGAGCCTCTGATTCTTTCGGAGAATTCTTGGACTCCGTGGAAAACGTTATAGGAACCGCCGGCATAGAAATTAATATTGTGAATTACGAGGAGAAAATTGACTGTACCGAAGATGTAGATTTATGATCTCTTATCACACACTTGACAACGAATTAGACTTTATCCGACCGATTATAAGTTGTGCGTTTTTTTTTCCTTTTCCAATGTCACCAAGGAATGTCAATTCTACCATTCGACTGTCAACTTTTGCCTTCTGGAATTTATGACGTCTGGATAAACTTGCGCTTGTGACGTCTCTTTAAACTTCTTGTAGTTCCGTTTGGATGAGTGGATGGAACTTTGTAGCCGTGCTTTAAATCGTTTGTTACTTTAACTCTATTGGTGCAAAAACTTTCGTGTCACCCACTTTCCGCGTGAGCCATCTCTTCCGTCCCTCTCTTTGGATCAAGGCAATATCCGGAACTGGCACATCCACCCCCGCGCTGCGAGTGTCGACGTTGGGGCGGCGAACGGCGTGAGTCACCCGCAGACTGCAACGTCCTCCCTCTGCGAACGACAGGGAGTGCAATAGCCCACCACATGCCACCACGCCCTTCGTCCTATCAGGAGCTCGAAGAAGGGTCATTGTGATTGATTGGAAGAAGTTAATTCCCCCTCTTCACGTTTTGAATACGAGAAACTGATTAAAGTATATTTTATTTCGTAATATTTTTTGGTTTTCAAGCTCAACCCTTTTCTCTTCCACTCTACGGGGGGGGGGGAAATCTTCTATGGGAAGACAGTTCTCTCATGATACGCTACGTGTAATGGAATAAAAACACAATAAGTTTCAAGAAGCCATTATTACACTGTCGAACTTACAAAGAGCAAAAGACACACAAATAATTATATTTTATCAAATATTTCGCTAAGGATCTCTGGAGTTCCCCACACATGGTCGTGGCATAAAAAGAAAAATAGAGACTCGGGTAATTTTTCTGGGGGTAATTGTATGTTTATAAAAGAATTGTATAAGGTTAAAGTGTCATGTAAATTGGAGGCCTCGCAACATTCCACAATTCTGTAATATAGGGTTCCATAGTGCTCTGAGGCTTTGGTCGTTACCATCCTAGATATCAATGCCCTATTTCAACTCTTAATTGACTCAATACCGCTTTTGTTGCCAATAAAAAATTACGTCACACGTATTAAATTCCTTTATTGTTCGTAGCAATCAAAGTGCTGACCATGTCATATCACGCGTTTAGTTATGCGTGAGCACACGCATGTACGCACGGAAGTGCGAATTCACCGTCCAGTCTCCCTTTTCCACCACCAGGGGATAGAATGGACATGAGTCGGTCAACAGCAGCCGTGGACTGGACATGGGCTGGAACGCACCCTTGGCTTGTCGCTCCACAGAGGGTAGTTGTCAGCAGATGGCTGGTGAAATGATCTCAATAACGACAGCCATCAAGCGCTCGGGAGTGTTCTGGTACGATACTGCCTCGGAACGCTACATTGCTTATGTTTATTGCTTGCGAAGGTTCGACAACAACGGAATTTGTCCAGAACTTGGGGAATGGAATAATCATTTTGACCAATATTTCCTTTACTGCATGTTATCAGACATATTTCTCCAGATGTTAGTACTTGTTGTATTGGAGATGAGCTTCTTGTACCAGTATTCTACGTACCAGTATATAACCAAGATATAGAGTATATTGAGCGCATACAATTAAAGAATGCGGGAGTAGTTGTATGTTAAGAGGTGTGAATCTCATTATCCTTTACTGTGCATCAGAGTATTAGTATATATTGTAAATATACTAATACTACTACTGAACCTAACCTGTTTAGTAGAAGCAATTTAACAGCGTTGATATAATGACTATTCAGCTTTTGAGTCTCGGTCAAAGTGAAGAAAAGTCAAACTGTGTCAGAATAGGCTCAGAAGGTGTCCGAGGGCTTCGCGGAGGGTAGAGCTTCGCGCACAGCATCAGAATGAAATATTTCGCAGATATGTTTTTTCACGTAAACCACTCAATTGATTTCGGTGATATTCATAGAATATTCTGGATGTGTGTAGACACTTAACATAAAGAAATAAACTTTAGTGTCAAAAAAGTAAAAGTTAGAAACCACGTGGGGGGCCATCAACCAAGTTGCTCTCCGGATACAACCCAGAGATCGTCCCATCAATTCCGATCAAAGACCCGAGGGCAGATGCGGATTTAATATTTATAAAGGAAATTGCTTAACAAAGACGCGCTGGTATCTATTTATTATTTCCAAAGTAAATCGTGACTATTAAATGCATAAAAAATTTGGGATTCATAATAGCAAAAGTGTTAATGATATTCCTGCTGATGTGTAAAACTGCCTCCACCCAAAGGAAAACCGGAGGAAAACCGGGGACCCTAGAGATACTGTACACAATCATGTCCAGGTTTGCCACCGGTTAGAAATAAACCAGTATGAACAAAAATGAACAAAACAGCATGAAAAAGAATTGTAGTTTCATCAGTATTCAAAAAAACTATAACAATGGAGTTATAAATTGCAAGTGGAACTGAAACTCGGCGTATCATAGATAACTGGTTTTGAGATAATTGTGATTTTTCTCTGTAAAAGTAACCAAATTAATGATAGAAAAATCAATATTGGATTTCAATATTTTGTTAACTTTTATTAATTATATTCAATACGCAATACAGAGATAATACAAAAAAAAAAAAAACAG
>NNCF01128046.1:332326-382743 GCA_002313205.1 Laupala kohalensis
GCCTCTGCCTTAGGGCCCTTGATCGGAATTGATGGGATGGTCTCTTCCTTGCTTCCGGAGAATAAATTAGTTTATTGTCCTCCACGACGTCATACGTAGTTTTTACTGTTTTTTGACAATAAATTTATTATTATTTTTAATTACGGCGCAAAAAACAAAATAAATGTTTATTGAAAGAAAAAGAAATTTTGGGAAAATGACCATCATTAGTTCGTCGTGAAGCGACTAATTTTTCTCATCGACCTATCACACGGTGAAGAGTTTTCTAAAAAAAATCCCACTTCAATAAAACATCATCCGCCTACACCTACCTCCAGAAACGTCCATGAAATATCGTTCATAGCCATATGAGCAGTTAACAACTGCGTTTCGCCACACTCAGCTGCGAGATACTTTCTCCCAGGAAGCAAACGAGGAACCATCCCGTAAATTCCGATATTACCCGACGAAAAACCGGATTTGAAAGCCGTTGTAACAGTTTGCAATAAATGTCACGGGTTCTAAAATCAGTTTATGAAAGTGAACCGCTCGAGACCATAACCGAGTGTGCATTACACGGTTTCCCCTAGAGGGATATTGGGTATATACACTCTGTTGTTGTTTTTAAACACTAACCCTTTGAAAAACCTTTTTTTGAAAATAAAAATAAAAACGTTTGCTATAATTTGGGGAAGAAGATACTATGTACCGTGTAGAACTGAATAACATAGAAGCAGTATCGGATCGGATATTCCTGGCTTTGAATCTTTATTCTGTTTTCTGTTGCTTCCTTGTTGCGCTCTTCATTCTATCTTCTGTTGTCTCTCTCTCTTTCTTTCTCTCTCTCTTTTTTTTTTCTTTTTTTTTCGTAGGGGGAATAACTATTTTTCTGGAATACACAAGTTGGTTGAAGTACCATGCTAAGTAGTATGTGCAAGTAGATTGTGGATGAGATAGATTTGGACGACCTACTTTATCCTACTTCTGCGTATCGCAAGTATACGGCCCTCTCATTTCGCAAAAACATAGCGAGCTAAACGTGCCCATGTTTTGGGAATGCCAGAAACGCTTTCCCGGGGTGGGTGGTCGGAAACCGAACTACATCCTGAGTTTTGAGACTATACACAGAAGATGGCAACTCATGGAGTGGGGCAACCTTTTGTGTTCGAAAAGCGTCGTCAGATCACGCAGTAACATGAATCTTCAGTAACATGTAATCTAATTAAATAAATAGTTAAAAACTTACAATTTTTTACGGACGAATAATATTTTCATTTTTTGTGAATAACTCACGACGTTTCGACGTGGATTTGTGCCGTCCTGGATTCTAGTTAATAGTGCGTAAAATACTTTCCGCTAATTACCATCCCATTTAATTTGTTAATAAAAATATTGTAAAGAGATTGTATTACCTTCAAAACAGGCAACAACTAACGCAACCTCCACTAGATAATATGATTTATGCAGCGTTTCCTTATAACAAGTTCATAATTCCTTCACTTCATAGATTACATAAGTCTGAGAATATGAAATTGATTTCAACGTTTAAAAATGAAAGGAATAATTTGATAACGAAAGGGAAAGATCAGAGAGATCACATGAATACTAACAACGTAGTATACAAAATAAAATGTAAAATATTGTACGTAGTTCAAACAAAAAGAGGGTTAAAATCCAAGAGAACAAAGTGTAGTTAAGTCACATTGCATTAATAATGATCACTTGATGGATTGGGAAAGTACATTAATTCTGGACAAAGAAGTTAATTATTACAAACGATGTATATCAGAAATGATTTTGATAAAAAAGAATACACACGGGCGTTTGAATTTACGCGCAGACTCTGAAAAACGATTTGGTTTCTACAATACTGTATTATAGCATGTATGGGTTTCTGCTTTTTTGTGAACATATTTCGTGTTTATATTTCTGTTTATATCATGTTCATTTGTCCTGTTGTTATGTTTATTGTCACCTGACGACGACGATCAGCTGAGCATCACTCGGAGCGGGAACTGCCATTGAAGTAGTTGCAATAACCAGCGTCAGATGGCGCTGAAGATTCATGATGCCGCTTGAGTTGACGACGCTTTTCGTACACATAGAAAAGGCTACCCCTCTCCATGAGTTGCCATCACCTGTGTGTAGTCTCCTTGATATTTACCTTTAATATCATGTTCAATTGTATGATCATAGCCTGACATTTCCAAGCTATGCTGTATGTACTTGGCAACACTACAGTGGTTTGGAGTTACTTCATATAGTCGATGCTTGTACGTACAACCAAGGAGACTGTATACAGGAGTAGAAACTTACGGAGTGGGGGTATGTACAAAAAACGTCGTCAGTTGGGAAGTACGAACCCTTCATCAGGGCGTCAGACAGTGATATTGGATCTAATTGAACTGGTTTAAAAGATTCGATTCCCTCAATCCTCACGTGACCAAAACATGTATTGTAACAGATTACTTTTATATTTTCCTTACAGTAAAGTTTTACCTCTTCGCGGTTAAAGTGTTATAATTTTGATTGGTTTTTTTTAAGTTCTGTGTAATTAAAAAAATACCACGCGCATGTAGTGTGGACAATATTTCAAACAGTGAAGCACATAGCTCAGGATCAAATTAGTTCCAAATGCCACCGTCTGTCGGCGCTGATGACGACTTCGTAGATATCGAACCCTAACCCTAACTAAAGAAGTTTCCACTCCTGTATATAGTTTCCTTGCGTACCGCCACCGTCAGTGGTCCTCATAGGAGTGCTGTTTCAATTTTGCCCAGTGTTGCCAAGTTGTACGGCCGGGTTTGGAAATAATAGTCGGTTATGATGTGATCGAGTAGGTCGTGATTATTTGGTTGATGATTCCTCTTGTCGCCACTACGATCGCTGGCGCGGACCATGACAAATGACGCCTGAGCTGCGACGACCTGCGGCGACGTTTCCGGACGCTGAGGTCCTCTTCAACGTTGTAGCGGTTGGAGAAGGGTCCAAAGCAATGTTGGTAACCCACCGCGGACGCTGTTTGCTCAGAGGGAGACGGGGTTGAGGGAGGCGAAGGGCGATGCCTGCGGTTGCACCTGGGACTGTGAAGGGTGGCGACACTGTTGTATTTCCCCGAATGGTACAGACTTCCACGCTGAGGGAGGCTCCATTGTCAATTTGAGTGAGATTTAATAGCTCGAGGCAGTACGTTGATGAATTATCCTTTCGAATTGTGGCAAAGGGTATCTTTACCTCCGTTAAACTTCATTTGTACATAAATTTGATAGTTCATAAATTAAATTACCGAGTTCCATGTAATTGAAAATTCGTTCATTATCATTGAATTGTATTTTACTCATATTAAGGTTGTGGATTGGCTGTTAATATGAGGTTTCATTGCTGAGCTTTTAGATATGACTCGAGTATTTACATTTTGTGATATTATGAAATGAACTCTACCTCGCATTGTGGTTTGTGTTCTAACAAATATATGTTTATTAAGTGACTAATAACTCATTTAAACAAATTATTGTGTAATAGGACAAGTGCACACAAAAACCATTGATATCATTTTTGAATATGTAAATAATCAACTTATACGTGATTACATAAGTTTGTACAAGAAATGTATATTAATCGTTAGACAAATTCTAGGTCTATTCATATGTAGACGTATTTCAGCTATGAGAGTGCACTTTTGAAATTTCAGAATATCCCGTGTCGTATTTATGGGGAATTATCTTGTTCCGTTGATAATTCACCAATGAGATACTTGGATGTTAACATCAGCATTGAGAATAGCATTTGGTTTGATGAGGAGTGGAACCCTTTTCATGTTCAGCTCCTTCCGACCTTTGAGTGTACAACTTACAGTTTCTCAGAAATTCAAAAAATTGTTATGTTAATTAAAATTTGTTCACAGATTTCTGTTTCATGTCTTTTTCAAAATCGTGACAATGGTTGTGTCGCAGTTTTGGAGGACATAAGCGCAAATTCTTATGAAGATATGTTAGTAATACCACAGTATATCTAAATCTCCGTATATTGGGAAACAAAGACAAAATTGTGTATGTGTGCTTATTTCTTCGTAGCTTTGCCATTCATGATCCAAACCCCTTTTGTGCTTCAACGTCATATTTTCAGAGTATTGTTCCTTTGCAAACCTCTTTTGACTTAGAGATACGAACGATCTGGCCAGTTCATTTGGGGTCGGCGAGTGGGGATGGATATATGATGCTTCGATTTTGAATGATTGTTTTAATTATTTAATTTATCACTATCGTCAAAAAGACAACGTTAAATGTTGCAGTAACAGAAACTTATAATGCGTTGTACCGTCAATTAATAATTTTTCCTCAAAGCAAATCCAGACCACTGTTAGTCCGGTACCTTAAATTTCCCGGCAACCCAATCTCTGTGCTTCCCAAATCCTTGGCACAAATCTTGTGCAAAAGCGCGCGGGACTGATGACCCGAACATGTGCGTATAATCACCAAATAAATAAAATAAACAGTGTAACTAGTTTTTATAGTTATAGGATTTTTTTTTATTCTAAGCAACTACTGAATCGGAAAGAAAGAGGAAATCATTCGATTGAAGAGAAATGAAAGGTAACCTCTTCTTTCTAACCACTTCGTAAGGACCTCCACTCTCCCTTTAAGGCCTCTCTGAAGGGCTGCTCCAACCTCCTACCCCCTTCCCTTCTACCTCACTGAGCACGTTGACTCCTTAAGGGCTCGCCAAAGCCAAAGTACCGGAACGCAGAGCCCTTTTCACGACAAGTTGGCAGCTCTTGTTGAGAAATTATTCCTCAACAAATAGATGGTGGCATTTTTCCAGTCGTGTGCTTAACGCTCAAGAAAACAACGGCGGTGTGAAATAAAATTTCGCAATTATTTTGCTGTTCACACTAAATATACATCGACTATTTTTTGTGAGAATAAAAACCGAGGAAATCCTGCAATTTCTCATTTCCATTTCTTTGTTAAGGGTCTAATGTTAAGATGTACAAAATGATATTATTTTGTTTTCCATTTAAAAATTGTTTGATATTTAAATTATCTTCAAAGGTTTTATTTTCCCTTAGTTCCGTTATATCTCAATCAAAATCCTTATCCATCATAAAGATTAATTAAGTTCTGCCTTCTTCAAACTTAGTTTAATTAAGTGTTTCTTAGTCTTTTTCATTTAGAATTCTTGTTGTCCTACTATTTTCATCCTTTTTCACGAGTAAGTAATTCTGTCGTTAAACCAGAAAAATTTGAAATTTAATGCTTCGGCTTTCCAAAATGGATTTGCGTAATATTTGGATAGATTTTCATTTATGTATACTTTTCCAAACCCTTTGTTTACAGTTTTGTCTGAAGTTATGAATTTTTTGCCATATAATATTTTATTTCTTGTCATTCTTGAACTGAATTTTATAATCGTCTATTTCACTTGAACTTACCTTTTCTTCACAAATTTTGCTTGCCAAATTTAGTACTTTTAACCTTGCATCTACTTCATCTACACATCTAAGACCTATTATTTCTAAATTTTTGTTTAATTGTCCTTGTTCTAGATAATTCACTCTATTTTCTAACTCCTCAATTTTGTTGGTTTTAGTTTCTATTTCCTTGCTTTTTTCTTTTACTTCGTTTCGCTCGTTGAAAAGAACGTCGTATCTATCACTAAAGGATTTTTTAAAATTTCCTTCATTTCACTCATCATTAAGTCAATTTTACTTTCTAAATTAGACATTTTACTTTATGTTGGTTCTTCTGCATCACTTCTGTTGTCTTCTTGAGTTTGGTTCGTTTTATTGAGTCTACACTTGGAGCATCTCCACGACTTCTTCTGTCCCTATCTGATCTTCTACTCTTAAAGTTGCTTCCTTTGTCGAACAATTGAAATGCTGATTGCTTTTGCATCCGTGGCAAAAGTAAATTTTAAAAAATTCTATTCTTCTTGCATAGACACTACACTGATTACACTTAACTGTAATGATAATAACAGTAATAATAATGTATGTTATATTCAAGTAACGTTCATCACGTATTTTGTTATTGATAAAAAGTCAGGTGGCATAGAATTAGGAAATAATTGTGAATGCGGAACATACAAAAAATACGCTATCAAACGTATTGGTGACGATGAATAAATTGTGATCTCGAAACAATGTGAACAATATTGCGATTCGAATGAACTAAATTCTAACCACATTCTAATCACGATTTATTCAAATTGATTCGGTACATAGTAATCTAATTTAGCGGCAAAAATCAGCTTAGAGTTGAGTTGAAAAGAAGTAAAATTGTTACGTTTCATTACAAAGTAGTTTAGAATATATCGTCTTAAGAGTCCAAAACTTTTATTGGCACAAATCTGAAATATGATAATAAACACAAATTACCACCCAAATATCAAATGTAGACGCTCTTCGGGGTGTAAAGTAAATACTCAAATGTCAATTTTCAATTTTTTAATACCAGATCTAAAATGTTCCGGTATTTGAATGTGAGGGGGGGGGGGCTCCAAAAAAACCAACCCACAACCAGGGCCTCATTTGGTGTAAGTACGCAACTGCTGCTCCTGACGACTCGAATCGTTCAATTCGCGCATCCTTTTGTAGAGCCGTGAGAGGGATTGAGAGAGAGAGAGAGAGACGCTTTACTTGTCTTGTGATCCGTGAGAGATGTGTCAGAACCTGCCTCACAGCGTCTGCCTTTGACCGCCGTCGTTTCGAAGCATTTCGCTTCTCCAATTCTTTTGAAAGAACGGGGCTTTTTGTTCGCCCAGATGCGTCTCCCTGCAACCATCCACACCAGCTGCAACTCTTCTCTTGTCAGGATCCCATCCGCAGTTATCGATTCCCCATATATTCCTTTTTCTTCTTCTCTTCGTACGTTCTTCTCTCCGTGACTTCTACTAAAGTCTGTAAAATATTCGCCATCTCCTTCACTCTGTCGTCACTTCTTCGTTCCTATTTAAGATCGGAACTAGAAATTTGAAGAGAATGTTTTTGTATTATTGAGATTCACTGAGAAAAGAATATTCGAAATTCCAATTTTTAAGGAATTAATGAGTTAAAATGTGATATTTCGAATTTTTACTCTATTTCACTAATAAATTGATAAACATTCTTTGTGTACATTAACGAGCTACAATAAACAATTATAAAAAATTAGTAAACATAACCATAGCAAAAACGCTTGGTCAATGCCTGATTACGTCAACTTGTCATCTATAGATAACACGAAAAATGCTCACAAGTATGAAATAAAGATGAAAATAGAAAAAAAATACTATAGTCTGTAAAATGATCAAAGGCGGCTGGTTACCTGACTATGTCAGCACATTCTCGTTCCGAAACGTCTTGACCCAGAGATGCTCCCTAACGTATCGCCTTTCACTCACACCGCAATCCCTAACCTCAATGCGCCGGAATGATTCACCTATTGGATAATTAATTCTTAGTGTTATTTTTTTACCGTAATAAATAGACGAAAATATTGTTTAATTTTGGATTTTGCAGAAAATTTTAAGAAACACCTGTCCTTTTATCTTGAACGGAGATGGTTACACTACTGTCCTCTATATAAGAATGCTTGAAAATGGTTGTTGTTTGATATCAGTTTTCCCAGAATTTTGCGCAGTATCCAAAATAAGAATTATCCAGTTGGTATTTGATCATTCTGGTCGCCGAGGGTGAGGAGGCTGGTGTGAGTGAGATGTGACATGCCAGGGGGCGTCTCGGAACGAAGAAGACGTGACAGGGTGAGAGAGAGATTGCCAGCCGCCTTCCGATATTTTACAGACAACTTTATTTCATTTTTTCGTGTTAGTCTTAGCTATATGGTGACTATCATTATGTTCAACTTTAAAGACTCTAAAATTAAAAAAAATGCAAATATTCTATGACATAAAAAAGAAAAATTACATTTTTCTTCAATTTTCAAAAACATCGCATTTGAATATATAGTGATTCAAAGAAAATACATGATTTGTTTTCATGTGCAATTTCTTAGGAAATACCATTCACTGTATTACGGCAACTTCGTATATTGATTTTTATCTTCGAATTTTGACCATTTCAATATCAGTTTTTACCAGGCGTTACTTGCGGATTAGTTAAGTTTTACTGCAAATAACGTCCATTATATAATGTAATTAAATATATAATATTATATATATAATATTATTCGTCCGAAGGAGGTCGTAAGTCTACAATTATTTATTTAATTAGTTAAGTTTTGTTCGTGGGTCTATCATCAAACATTACAGTGATTTCGTTTATTGTGAGAATTTAAAACGCCATCCGATTCGAAACAGTTGAGTTCCGTAACCTTCAATACGAAAAGCGCACGCACTGAAGCAGATGTCGATTATAGTCGAAACAAACGACAGTTGCAGTCCTTGTTTTGAAAAACATCTTGTGCTCGAGAGAAGATGATATGATTTCAGTTTTAAAAGCCTATATTTAAAGAGGCGAATAATAAGGAGATGAAATATTCACTGTGTTATCTTCTTTTTATCAGAACAGCAATAAGTGGTTAGACACCAAAGGCGATTTTTACATCGTACCGTAAGCGCAGAAACTGACATGAAATCTGGATTACTATGTAGGTAAGGAATTTTTTGACTCGAAAACTTCTGAACGTAAGTTATTGGTGCCTAAAATGTTTCTTTATTTCGCCATCTCTGTAACTGCTTTGCTTAAGAGAATGAATAGTATCTGTACTTTGTTGTTGTTGTTTTTTTCAGTACTTGGCTGTATCTTGAACGTGATGGTACATCAATGTACGGCGATGATCGGGGGCTATGACATCTCGGATACGGAGTATAAATATATGGTGGCGATCTATTCAAAACGCATGAAAGAAAACAGGACTTTGGCGAGTGGGGTAATCGTCGGAGATAGATGGATATTAACTAGTTGTACTAGAATTTCGTTGTATAGAATATCCGATTATACTGTGGTGGCTGGCGATTTCATGTACCCGACACCGGGGACTAACATTCAAATAAGACACTTGATATTTTATTATTGTCACAAGAACAGCACCGGCCACACGGGAGGGTACGACCACGATCTGGCTCTGGCGAATGTGCAAGACCCTTTCATCAAAGACACGTTCGTGGATTGGATCGAAGTGCCTGGGGGTGGCGGGGGTGGAGGTGGCGGGGCGGGTAACTGTACGTTCGTGGGGACCGGATCCGACTTCAGCCAAGGCGAGATCTCCTTCCGTTTCCGGGCCACGGACATCCAAGTGTACGACAACCTGAGGCGGTGCGGCGCCGAAGAAGACAAGGAATATCAGATGTGTAGTAAGATCGAAGACGACCAACGGGGAACGCTGTGCCGCGGTGACGAATCCGGAGCGGTGGTCTGCGCCGGGAAGGTGACGGGGCTGGCCAAGAGGAAGTACCGGGTGAAGAAGATCGGCAGCGTGAGTACGTGCGACATCGTGCAGCCCATCGAACCCATCGTCTTCTATCACAAACTGTCCTTCTATAACATAATGGATGGAGACGCGCCTTCCGACGACTTCGAAGAGGTACAGTGTGCTTCGTGATGTACGGTGAATGTCATCGCCGCCTAGATGATAGACAAAAGTCTTCCTAGTAGTGTCTGAATAAGCTTCCCTGTGTATATGTAAATAATAGTACTAGTAGAATAATAAATCCACGCATTTCAAAACAAAGGATAGTTCGTTTTCTGTAGTAGGCTGTATGTGGCTAAATATAATCATTCGCCCGATGGGTGAGTGGTTACCTTGGTTACAAACCCCGCCGAGGTCGACTGTTTTCTGGGATGCGAAAAATCAACACACGGCATTTAGTGTGATTATACTGCGTCATTTGACGCTCTCGGCGAAAAAAAGCACGCATGCAGAGTTCCATCTTCCTCTACCAGATGGCAGCGGAAGACGGAACGTCTGAATTGCAAATGTGGTTCATCCCAAAGGGTCGCAACCAAAGAAAAATTGGACCACAATTAACGGGAGCCGAGATCCATACGCTATTATTATTTATTATTATTATTATTATTATCTGTGATCATAGTGTCAACCTCCATATTGCACAAACACGTATATCTAGTGTTTAGGCTAAATAAAACACTAAGTCTAGCTTTTGCTGTTTGGAAGGATGTGTGTAGGTGTGAAGAAATGTAGTGAAATGGTTGTGTGTCTTTGCAGGAGGAGGAGGATGTGTGCAGGATTGGTGTTGTCATTGGTATCATATGGTACGAACAGAGTAGTCATGTTTTAGAAACGTTAGCCCCTAAGAAGACATCAAAACATATCGAAACGTTGGCATAATAAAAAAAACTTTCTTGGAACCTAAACACAAGATATCCTTATTTGGGTAAATATAATTAGTTCGGTTTCCCATGGTTCCTGGCGGTGCTCAGTGAATTGATATATAAAATATACTTAAAGGATGCTATACAACTAAATTAAATAGTAAAAAGAGCATAAAGTGAATAGCACTTCAATAACAAATCACGAATATATACTATTTCGACAATTAAAAGTTCAAAAGCGAAAACTGACGAGGTAAAGAATACCAATTCTTTCTTTCTTTCTTTCTTTCTTTCTTTCTATTTTACGGACACTAGAATGGTATAGAGAAAAAATCCTCGCCTCGTACTGCTGTACATTTTTTTTTACAAATAGCCCCATTAAAATTGAATTATTATTACTTCAACGAAAATTGCATCGTCAAATAAATATTTAACTATTTAACTTTTACTTACAAATTGACTAAAATGTAAGCAAATATCAGTTTTTTTTTGTTATTAACCCCTTCCACGGTTTTTAATAAAGAATGAATATTAGTATAATGCAGGAAATGAGAAGCTTACACCTTGAGTCACGAAGACTGCCAAACAGCGGCGGGTCTAAGCCTCAACATTTTCAATCTTGTAAATTGAATATTGGTTGACGTGTTAATTTGATAGTGAAACAATCATTACAATTTTCATAAGTTATAAGAAAGAGAAAATGTTCGTGCATTATTCCAAATTCATTGCGTAAGGTTTTTAGCAGATGTACTTGATACGAGCTGGAATTCTGAGTCTCAGTTTAGGACGAGACGAGGTTCTTCGTCCTTTCATTCGTCGATAAAGAAGGAATGAGAGTTGCCGGCGTTTTCAAGTAGTACTAGGGTAGGTAGAATTAAATCGCTGTAGCATCTCTGAAATCGATCTATCGATAGTCGATCGGGATTCGAGTTCAATAAACAGAGTAATATTTACTTACTGTGTTTTCAAATAAAAAAACTGTCATCACCGGCCATTGAAATAAAACAACTGCAATTATAAGTGACGGTGTAATACACTGCGTCTTTTGGAGGGAGCAGTTATATTTTTAAAATGACCAATTTTTCAGTGACGAAAGGGATGGAAATTTTCTTTGATTTGTAGTAAATTTTCCGTGGTATTTTTACGTCATTTTTATCCGTAGGACACCGAACATAACGAAGAGAGTTTACTTTCACCAAGGTGCGAAGCGTAAATCACGAAACTATTATGCTCGGTCACCATATTTGTACTGAGTGCTCTGACGCATTGCGAACAAGTCAAGCGACTTCCTGAAATATTTTTTGAACTCTGTTATTAACTGAAATATATAAATAAAATCGTATTTTTCTTAATTTTAGTGCATAATGTTGTGTTACTACAATGGAGAATAAAGAAAACAATTATACTTCTCTGTGATTGGATGAACTTGGTCCCACCTGTATGCACGCTCCTCACTACAATACTTGTGAACATAAACGTTTACGGATTGTTCACGAAAAGACAAATTCTTTTTTAGGAAAACAAAACTTACAGTTCGTTACGCTTTTGTTTCAGTAGTTCTCGTAATTATCGATTGAATTCATACATCTTTGAATTCATCAGAAGCTTAAACGATTCTTGTGAAGAAATGCAACTTACGTGTGTAAATGGAATCAAAACAGTATAAGATTTCCTTCTTTCTTCAATAACTCTGCTTCGAGATTTTGTAAAGAAGAAGAAAAACCGACAACGCAGAATTCGAGATGGAAATTGCAGCTAATTTAATTTTCTTTGAGCAACAATGCTCTGACGCCAAATGCGTTGCTTTTGTTTCTAAAGAATGAAAGAAAGAAATAAAAACAGAAAACGGGAAATGGCTACAGCAATTGGAAATATATTAGGTAACGTTCGTATTTCCATAAAAAAAAGCAAACAACTTTTTAGCTCTAGCGATGAAGCGAATATTTAAAATGAATCGCTCTTTACGTCCCATTTCAATGTCTGCTTTCTTTTTTCTCGAGGTTCTTCATCTATCGCTTGGAAATGAAGTTTTCATTTTCTTTTTTAAGACAGAGCAGATGTGGAGGTGTTCTTTCCAACAGAAAAGTTTCCTCGTAGCTGACACAGACTGTTTTAAGTGACAATGTTACATAATTAATGTTAAAGAGAAATACAACTTTTAGTTCTCGTTTTTTGCCTGTAATCAGTAGTTATTGTTGTGGAGAATCATAGGACTCTTTTGCTTTTCAACTCACAGGTAGTAAGGAGATCGTTTATAAATTAAGTGGCGGTCTTGTGAGGGGGGGGGTGTATTTTGGAAAGCGTTACATCACATTAAGTGTATCATAAATGTTGAAAGTTATCTCAGTTGAGGTAAATTTTCCTACAATGAAAACCAAAGTCTTATGACCTTTTACGCGCAACACTCACCTTTACAATCCTCTTAAGTACAAAGATTATTATATTTTCTCCTTTTATTACTCTATTTCATTCTTTTTTATGCGAGGGGGGGGTCGTCGTTTTCTGAAGTCACATTAGTGGGGGTTGGTATAAAGTGACGAAGCGTGACACTGTGCGCAGGGGAGTAGAATAATCCCTCAAAGATCGCGTCACGTATTTCTTTATACTGTTGTATTTGTACGTGGGAAATGTAGCGTGCTTTTGAAGCTTATCTACATGGAGCGATAGGAGTTAGGTGGTAGGTCATTGTTAGTAGGTGGACCGGTTACCAACAACTTGACCCACGTGGAGGGGTTAGTAGAAGTAGTTGGAGTTATTGATACTGGCAGGAGCTGGATAGAAGAAGGTATCCTACTTTTCAGTAATCACAGCTACATGAACTGGGACATTGATGTGAAAAGCTACAAATTTTCTGGCCCCATCGGGAATCGAACCGTCGATGACTTGGTGGTGAGAGACACCTTGCGCCACCGCTCGGGTACGTTACATAATTCATGAACGATCGCAAAGTACTATATCATCTTACAAATATGTACTAGTTACAATTTAGTAATGGAATTTTAATACTAGGGGATGACTAGCGGGCTCACTTTCCACACTTGATCTCCGATTTCAGTTGGGGATGGCGATATTTCTAGCTTTTCACTCAGTGTATGTGGGAATGCGAAAGTTGTAAACCGGGATATCACAATTTAAATCATATGTAGAGGTGGTCACACTCCGATGCACCTGGTGCACTTGTATCTGGTGAGTTAAACAATCTTGCATAAACCGCAGGGGCGCTCGTCCTTACAATTCACTCTCATCATGATTATCACCAGCAAGCTAATAGTTGTGCACGTTTCTTATCTCCTTATTACGACTGGAAGATTTAGTTTTATGTACAAAACTATATTATAAAATATGCACTCTCGTTTCAAATAGAATTAGTTTATTTAGTAACAATTTTTCTCATCCCCTTTTTGTAGAAACTATACAATACTCTTCAATTTTCAAAAACACCCTAGAGAAATACATTTCTATAAAAAGAAGTTTACCATTTTTTATTTTATGAGCACTTAACATTTTTGAAATAGTCGTTTTAACTGGAAGGGGGAAGCCTTTCAATTTAAATTTATTAAACCATTTTTTTTTCATTTATCAAGCGTTTCATTTGGGAACATCGTTTAACTGTAATGTAATGTAATATTTTTTTATGATTTAAGCAATAAATAAACTGATAGCAGCTTCCACGATACCGCTGAACTGCAGAACATTGTTTCAAATCCTGCTTTCGCCCCGGGCGAATTAGATGAGGTTATCAGCTGGGGTTTTCCTCACCTCCTCCAGACAACAATTAATTAATACATTTCATTTCACCGTATCGATTGGTACGTATACAAATATTAAATGTTATTCACATCTTCAACAAAGTCCTTACGTGAATATATATACTTTTCTTTAAAAAAATATCTCTCTAATTACTTCGTTGTACTTTTTCTGGAAATGCCTGTCTCCAGAGCATGAAATAAAAAAAATATTTTGTTTAAGTCTCGCTTTACTTTCTGCAGACAAATGTCGGTTCGTTACCATAAGCTCACGAGCTACCAACATCTCTTCTTCCCAATTCCCGCATCCAAGTCACGGTTAGATGGAAGAGCGACCGAGTGCGTCGAACCTCGCGACACTTAAAATGTTCTAGTTATAGTAAATAAACGATGATACTCCATTAAACATTAGCCTCTCTCCGTATAAATATCTCAGTCCTTTATTTAGCCTTTAATGACTTTCGAATGGACACCTAAACTCGAACACTCTCGCGGGGTGAATTTGGGCGCTGAGTGCACAAACTTGTCACACGTCAGTCACTCTCTTGTTATTCCGCGCTGACGCAGTCAATGTCCCATCTGCATTTTGCACGCAACAAACGCCAATGGATTCGCGAAGCTTTTCCGCATGTTCAGAACTACTCACGCAGCGAGGGAGTCTTTTTTTTCTTTTTTTCTTCCCCCTCCTTCGGAATCTAGTCAAATGTAAAACTTACTAGAGTCGTCGCGGCGAAATAATAGTAATGAGACGTAACCGATGATGCGAAAGCGCCATGTCTTCATATATCTGCTGAGGGGGATGATCGAGTGTAGATGTCGTCCCATTCTGGATGGCATCCCGCGACACCTAGATAAACACTGCTATAACTGGTAGATCAGTAGAATTTCTGACTCCCTTCCCACGACGAAAGGATTAGAGACCAAGACAAAGGGGTTACTCTTTGAAGTTTTGGAGTGACCAGAAGACCCCCAGCGAGCGAGGCGAGTTTATAATAAAGAAACTCGTATCTGACTTGAGCAGGGGTTAGAGTATGACACTGAGTTTGGTTTCCCCTCGACAGTTTGTTACTGTTTTATTATATGCGTAGCAACAAATCATTTATTTCTTCTTCTTCCAATTTGTCCTTCTATTAAGTTTGGTTCTCCATACAAATCAAATATGTAATTTGTTGCACGTTTCAAACTTACGCCCAGAGATAATTTAATTGCATCATGATGTATTTGTGTAACGCGTGGAAATAAAGAAAAAAAAATTTTTTTAAGAGACTCCGAAGAGTTATAAACGCGCAGATGTGACAATATAGTTCATGATTCGAATCCTACGAAATGACGCTTTACTCTCTTGAATTCACTTTATAAGATATTGGAGTATTTTTAGAATATATGGTTTATTTATATTTTTTTTAAACTAGGAAAAATTGTATTAATATTCACTAATTGCATTAAATGTTAAAACGTCGCTCCCAATTCTTATCTTGTATTTTAGAATGTAAAAGTTTTAAAATGGTTAGACGGAAGAGCAGACCTTAAGTTCGGAGTCTCGCCAAAATAAAGACATTATTATTATTATTATTAAAGATACTTTTTTGTGAGGATCCGAAAAGTGAATAAAAATATATTATGTTTATAGAAATAAAAATAATTCTTCTGAGTCGACTTCATAACTGTAAAAAAAAAATATTTTTTTGGCTCCTCTCTCTCTCTCTCTTACTACTACTACTCTCTCTCTCTTGACTTCACAATTTCCGCTGTTATCCTCTCCCGCGTCTCCTACTTCGAAGCTTCCGACAAACTCCCCACCAAATTCTGAAGTTGCGTGATGAATCTTTCTGCATAATAACCACCGTCCCCCACTCTCTCCCTCCTCCGATTCGCCGCATCCACATCCCCTGTAGGAACAGAGTGTTTTCCCCACCGAAGGCAACTCCTCCACTCCCTGCGAAAGGGAGCAGGTTCCCCAAAAGTGTTAAATTGTCGCAGTGATCGCCGCCATTATCTGCGAATCATTCGACGGCGGAACACTCCGAGCTCGTCCTCCAGGAAATAATATTAGCGGCTGAGTTCGCCAGCAACTCACAACAACATTTAATTACGATGCGAGAGACCCTCTCTCTAGGTTTCTCTCTTGTTAGAGTGAGACAGATTCCAGAGAGTTGTAAAACTTCTTTGAGTAAAGCAGGGACGGATTCACAATTTGATTTTGGGAGGCGGGGCTTGAAGGGATCTCTTCACCGGATTTTATTTTTTGTTTCAAATTAATTTCTACAAGCTACAATTTAGGACATTCCTTTACATAAATGAAGCATTTATTTAAATTGTCGTTTTCATAAATGACCCTGAAAAAATATGTCCTTAGACAAGCTTTTACTCTGAGGTTGCTTTTATTGTACGTTTTATCTACGTTTTCTTTTTAAATTAGATTAGTGTGATGAAAAGTCGTGGGAGTGCCAGTATGCTAGAAGCAGTGAGTTACGGCAGCCCGTGTAGAGGAGTGGAAATCTATTAAATGTATGAACTATGGGCTCTAATGACCTTGTCGTTGACGAGCCCTTAAAGCCCCACAAAAAAAATATCTATGAATTCATCTTTTAAAGACATCTTTTCTTTGTTCATCTTGTTGCTTTGAATGGAAAAAAAAATTCCTTTGATTATTACTATTTCTATCTTTTTTTAGGGGGGGGGGTCGTGCCCCCTCCCCCCTTTGGATCCGCCACTGAAGTGAAGGAGTGGTTATCCGCAGTTGGAGGGTTTCGTTGTGTCGTGTAGTACGCGGGAGTGAATTCCTTTTGATGTGTCATAAGCAACGGGTGAGAGATAGCGCATGATTCGGTTGTTACGAACTCGACTCGAATGTGGGTCATATTTTTATTTGTTTATATAATTTTTTCCATGTGCGTTATCAAGTCTCAGCACTTGAGAATCCAGTGTCCGTTTTAATGACTTTTTTTAAATATTTAATCTGGAAATCATCTTCAATTAACAAAATTCTTCGTCGTCAATAAAACAAAATACTAAATTAGAAACATTTATTAATGCAAAATAATTTGACATCAAACTTTTGTTGAGTTTATGTGCCTTTATATATTGCACATTTGTTTTTATTTAATCGACCTCGTTACTCCGATAATCTCGCCAGTGCCTTTGTGGCTGCGCCCCCCCCCCCCCCTATCGATGAAGANGTTTTCTGTTATTGACGAGGTGTAGTGAGCTGTGTATAAATAAAACTGCGAATGTGCGCACCATTCAGTAAAGATCTACGCGGTGAAATAATTTGTTTTATAATTTGAGTGTAAATGTGCACCACAAAACGAGGTGCTTGCCGTTTTAGTGAAAAATTAGTATTGCGGGAGAAGGATCTAACCTAGGTTTCATTTTGATTCGTCGGAGATTGGAGTAACTTATTCAATTTCAAAGAGGTGCAGTTACTCTTTTAATATAAGAAAAGATAAAAATCTATCGTCGTTCCAAAATTATATTTCGAGACATTAAATAATCTTTACACTATTTTGGAATATATTTTGCGTGTGTTCTTGATATGTATATCTTGTATCATAGAACAATCACCTCTAGGTTTTCTAGGTTTTTTAAATTATTACTAGTATTGTAATGTTTGATACCGTGTTTTGTTTGGATTAATTCATACTTGTTTTAGAAATTACCAACATTCCTCTTACAAGATTTTTTAAATTTTTTTTGAGATTCAGATTTTATTTTTCTACTTCAACACATGTCGAATTTAGTGTTATTTAATAGTTACGATTTATCATCAATACTTCGCGCAGAATCTATGGGTTGATAATAATACGTACTTGTGAAATTACTTTCTTGTGTTTTATTAAATACAAATTTGTTATTATTCTGTTAATTTTATAACTCGAACCGAACTATTATTATTGACTAAAATGTGCTGAAACGTTAAAATCCTTAATCTCTCTGCCTTAGGGCCCTTGATCGGAATTGATGGGATGGTCCCTTACTTGCTTCCGGAGAGTAAATTAGTTTATTGTCCTCCACGTGGGCATAACGCAGTTTGTAACTTTTGCTTTTTTGAGAATAAAGTTTATTTATTGGTATTTCTGTCATGTAAATGTCACCTTGAATTTCTTGGACAGACACAAGAAACTGAGTTGAGGAGATGAAAGAACTCGGTATGGAGAGTGAGCGTTCATCTGTCTTCGGGAGTAGGGGTTCTCCGCAGTCGATTCATGGCCTGTCACTTGCAATCTCGAAGCGCTTGCTTTGTGTCCGTGCCACGTGCCACCTGGGCTTTCCCTATTGCGGCGGTGGGAGGAGGAGGAGGAGGGCTGGTGATTCACAGCTTTTGATTCGCCACGTGAACATAATGTTCCTCACAGGGGTTCTACTCAAGCGGGTGGTCGGTCACTCCTTCCGTCGATGCGAGGATGTTACAACGCAGTGATATTTCCACGATTTAAAAAAAAAATAGAAAGTTGTGTCTTATGATTCGTATTAGTTTAGTTTTTTTATGTACTCAACCTTGGTGTTCAGACATTTTTGAAATATATTTTCTTAAAACAAGTGAGCAATCTGTGGACTCTACTCTTTGTCCATATTGAGTGACATCTCTCGATTGTTGAGCTTCCATGAACAATTTCATCAAACCTCATTGGTCCATTCAATATTTACGCCTTTGACTAAAAAAAAAAGTGGATGAAATGGTTGGACGTATTATGACTGGCTTAATTAATTACAGACTCCTTTATTGATTATACTGGAATCCACGAGGCTGCACTTCCCCGCCAGAACAATTTACAATAACTTGACATTACGTAACATCCACGCCATCGACCCAGATGAACAATCGATACGGTCAACCTGTTACGTTACGACGTCACTCTATCGACCGACCGACCGATCGCCCCAGCGCAACCAACAAGCATTCTACGGACGAGCGACCGACCGACCTCACTTGCTATCAGTCAACATCCCGCATCACCTCCTCATCTGGCAGCCACGACATGTCGGCTCTCTCTCTCTCTGCAAACCTCACCCGAAGAGTCAACATCAAACAGTTCTCTCATCACTCGGCAAGCAAGCCGACGACTTCCCCTTTCAGCTTGTACCAGGAGACTGCTGGAGGAATTATTCTCAACCTGAAGATTATCTTGTGAGGGCATCGACACGCCGTCGATAATCGGTCAGCAATTCAACCTCAACTGCGCATAAACTCAAAATCATCGACCCAACGCCATCCGAGCTGAATCTTTGAAGGAACGGATCGTCTCACCTCATCCCAGAGTATCACCTGAACTTCAGCTTTGTATTATTTCGTTATTTTCAACTTTCATGTTCCGTGTCATTAAATTATTTGTTGGCAAATCCAACAGACCTCATCTACCTTCCTCATGTTCTGTAAGTTGCCTGTAAAATCATGGTCTTTCGAACCCGATCCCCATCCTACATGTACAAGTGATTTCAACTAAAATTGTCTGTACACTTGGCACGGTTGTGTACTTTAATTCAGTAGCCCCATCATGGTCCGGGTTTTTTCTCTCCGGTTTTCCTTCGAGTAGAGGCAGACAGGCGTCTATTGAACGAATAAATCTTTAATTTAGTGTTATTTTAACACATACGATTTATAAACTCAATTTTCCGAAGGTTCGCGGAGGGTAGAGCTCCGTAATTTCTTGGTCTCTGCGCTAGACGGAGGAGATGTAGTCAGTATCTCGATCCGGCCGGCTTGACCCTAGGATAGACCAGGTACTCATTTTACAGCAGACTGTGTCGGCCTGGGAGTCAGTCTGGATGTTGGAGTGTGATGAAAAATCTCCACCCCGCCGGCCATCCAGCCAGTAACTCAGCTCTCTTCCTACTGAGCCACTCCAACTCCTGTGTAGTAGTAAAAAACAATAAAAAATTGTGAGCGTCCAGAAAAAGTTCGTAAGTGATTATTAATTAACATTGATTATATAACGGACGCAAATAGAAGAATTTTATACAACAATTACGGAGCTTTGATGATAAGAAAACACTATTTCGTGTACTAAAACATGTTAATTTTAAATTAAGTTCATCTTCTTCCTACATATCTCTCGTAGTGCCCTGTCTATTTGAGTTATCTCTTCAATCACTTCTTCATTTTTGCTTCATGCAACTCCGAATCCCTTCGGTAGAGAGTGCTCAAATCGCCAAGCAGCATGAAACTAGAGTCCTTTATTTGAGAGAGAACCGTCAGGGGCAGAAATATGAGGAATCTCTCTCATCAACTGTAGTTGGTCACATGAAGCTGTCGTGTCTCCCTCCCTTTCTCCGTAATCCACCAATTAAAAAAGGCGAAAATCTAGTGACAGCAGACGCGAAAATGGGTCTGTGAGAATTTGTGCGTAGTAAAAATAACTTTTGTAAGAAAAATTACGTGCCGTAAAGTTGTAAACACAGGTGACGGTTTTGTCTTGAATTAAGGTCTCTACGTCGAACCACGAAACAGAAAGAGACTTTGAATGGAAGTGGAACGCATTGGACATTGGAGTGACAGAGTATTGTGAGGTTGCCACTAGACGTGACACTTTTTATCTGCGGACTCCTGTGCAGCTGTGACAGAATCCTTTGACCTGTTCTGTGCTTGCGGATTGATGTTAAGTGAGCATATTCTTCTTCCGATGACGTGTATTTTGCTCGGCTGCGGTTCAAGAATCTAGATAGGATTGAAGCGACTGTTTTTGCTGGATTGCTTCTATTTTCAGCGCTATTGGGATTTTGGCTGAAATATTTTAATTACAAATAATGGAATAACGACAAAGAAATTTATATTTATAGATAGTGTAATGTCATCTTTGGATTAAATGGTTTAAGCCATAAAAGTCATCTTCAGGACAGTAAAAATGTGAATCAATAGGTAAAAAGAGATGTAAAACGAGACAATACAAATAAATCGATGTAAGGCGATATATCGATATGGAGATATAGGATTTTGGCTCGCAACTTGGCCCTGTTTTGTCAAATAGTTTTAAATTTGTTGCTCAAAATAAACGTCAAGATCTATTCAGTTCATTGGGAAGTTCGTCAGATTTCTAGGAGACACATACCTTAACAAATGTTTTTTTGTGTGTTTGTCCCTCTCTCGCATGTGGGACGTTCTTACCCCTTCGGTGTAAAGTCACTAAACGACAAACCTGAACCAGAGTTAAGGATTGAATTGGGTTATCTATAGAATGGTACTCAGTTTTTGGACAGAATTCACATCAACCCTTTCTAAACATTTGAAAAATGGATTCGCTTAATTATTTGCAATGTACCTTTCACATATTACCCAAAATTTTTTGAAACTTGAGTGAGCTACACCCTTTATTTTGTAAAGAGCAACTACAATGTATTTTCTTAGATATTAATCATTGTTGTTCAGTTCTGCATGTTAAAAAACCTTAATTTAGCGAAACTTATAGGGTATTTTTAAGTGACATCTGGAATAAATTCTGAATAAAAATTTTGCTCTTTTATAGTGAAAAGATGTGTTTTTTGGGGAAAAATATCCTGGTGACAGCCTGAAAACATACTCGTATTTACACTACATACTACAAATACACAACACGATAAAGAAATAAAATATTTTATAATACAGATAAAAGACATAAACAAATATAACGTATAAACAATTTGAAAATATAATTATCATGAAGGTCTCTATGTATTCATCGCATGGCATCCCTTGTTTTATTTTTAAAACTATGTAGTTTTGGAGGCTAAGTCTCAATCATTATTGCAGTCCAGGAAACTATAGTTCGGCTAACGAAAGAGAGTATTTCAATATCTGTCTTTTGCTCTCTTCCTTCAATTTCATTACTATGATCGTGAAGACCTGGGGAAGTCGGTTTTAATAATCGCCTCTTCATGTTATGTGGAGGTGAGTGCTTGTGTGTTACAAACTTTGTTGCATTGTTTGTTAAAGTGGGAACAGCGCTCCAAGTGAGAGTCAAATGTACTGAAACGAACAATTGTTTCCGTGATTTTTATTTTCATTATCTCAAAACACAACAAATTGATGAATGATGAAGAAGAAACAATTTAATTATTAATAATATATCGGTTATTAGTTTGGTAATAATAATAATATTTCCCCCAGGGGACTTACATCTAGTAAGTACGTGTTTGGCGAACACGGGACCCTAAGCTGAGTAATGCATTACTTCCACTTACTTGTGCTAGGCTCCTTCCTTTCTCATTTCTGACCTTCCTTGGTTACCTCTTGTTCTTTTCGATCCCGACGCTATTAAGGCTAGGGTATCTTTCATTTTCCTCATTCTTCTCATTTTCTGTCCTACCCCTCATTTCTTGTCCCCCCTCATTCTTTATCCCCCCTCATGTTATGTGACCCCCTCATTGTAGCCCCCTCTCCATTTGATGTATGTTGTGAGATATGTTTTTGGTATGTTGTAGATCAGGAGGGTTTTTAGTGGGTAGGGTTGAATCATTCGACGAGTCATGTTGGCTCTCCCTAGTGCGTAACTGCATTTTCCCTACCTGTACAAGTTTTTAGGCTCTAATGACCTCAATGTTGACGAGCCCTAGAGCCCCACAAAAATAAAAAAATAACAATATTCAGAAACTCGCTTGACCCGTTTGAAATACATAACAGAGTGTACAAACATGGCGGCCGTGCGCCAAGATTTCGTGATTTATGGATCTCACCTCAAAGGAAAATAGTGAAATTTCTTTCTCAAATGTCCCGTGATCTGTAGATAAAATTAATGTAAAAATACCAAGGAAAATTTTCTACAAAACAAAGTAACTTTCCACAACTTTCATGTTTTAAAAGTTTTCAGAAAATGTGTTTCCTCCATAAGACGCAATGTACTACACCATCAATTATAAATGCAATTATTTCATTCAAATGACCGATGAGGTTATGTTTTTCAAGTTGAAATCACAATAAGTACACTTTAATCTGATTTAAGATATTTAACGTTATTGAATTCTCCCTGCGCTTGTACTCTACCTTAAAGTCGACCACAAGTTACACATTTGGGATGAATGGGGCCGTCGGAGATAGGATTCAAGCGAATCGAGCCGTAGGGAGCGAGGATGTAGATGGTCCAGTGCATCCCAGCAGGTGGCCGGCAATGTGAGCGCATTGTCCTGAGGACATTTGAGGTAATCCCTCGACTGCAGTCAGCGCTTGCGACGGCTCAACGGCGAAATTGGAGCAATTCCACGCGTATTGTCCATTCCATCTGCACGAGAGGCGCAGGGGCGGCAAACGACGATGCATGCGTCCTCGACCGTATGTCCCTCCGCTGCACAGTGGGCCACTCTCCAGATGAATGGTGACAAAATTGTACGAGTAATACGTTTGTGTATATATAAATGATTTTTGAACGCTTGTAAATGTAAAACCTTCAGCACCGGGAAACAAGCAAACAATGATTGGGAGAGACACTGAACAGACATTATAACAATTTAGGGTATCGAAATATTTCCGACATTATTTGATAACATAATATGAAAATAGTATCCATAAAGTATTGTATGACATACTACCTACTGATAGCTCATTCGGTGATCACGCATTGCGATTGTTGGCCGGCCATTGTCAATGCATGAGTTCTTCGTTTTTGTTTGGAAAGCGTTGTTTGATTCACAATTGTTTTGACAATTGAATATAACAAACGTTTTCAATATATTTAAATGGGAGTTTATCTAAAAATAAAATTAGGCATGATATTCAAAATTTGACAGAGTAAAATCTTGGGAACTTAACTAATTAACAACAAATTTCGAGAATTCTAAAATTATTTTACGTTACATAGCAGCCGTTTCGTTTCAGAAACACATAATATTGATTTAATTATGTTGGTAACACTAAAAGTGCTTATTTTTCATGCATGTAAAAGTCGACTTCAAAAATCACTTTCTCAAGAACCTGTCACGTGACTACTGTGTTTTTTTCTTATCTATAGTGATGGATTTTTATCTTAAACGATAAAATATTGTAATGGGAAGTGTGCGATGCAATTTTTATTTCCTGTCTGGTGAGTTCGTAGTAGTACATATGTAACGTTTAAATTCATAGTTGGAGTATGGACATGATGTAAGTATACTGAGTTACTTGTGTATTAATTGATTTTTAATAGAAGCTAAGGAGACCATGTCTTCTCTTCATATCACGCCCGATGAGAGTGATGTGATATTGTCTGCAATCGGAATAAGTTTTCACGCCTCGTCCCTTAAAGGAGCTCACGGTGTCAGCTAACATGTGGATTTTTGTATTATGTTTACACTCATACCTTTCGTTGTGTCATCGTGACGAACAACGCCTAAGTGATGACTGAGATGAATGATTGAGTCAATGACATGAATAGTAAATCGCATTCACTAATATCCATGCGAACTCATAACACCTGCTGCTATGGTTCACGTACTTAAATTTGCGCCTTCAGGTTAGCCAACCGAATCCATTGAAATGGCTCCATAAAAACGGGGGATGTTCAGTTGTGAATTTCGTTCCAGCTGCTTCACTGTTGGATTAGACCATGTGAATGTCCTACTTATCTTACTCCGCGAGCTATTTTCTGTACACTTTTGATCGATCAGCCCGGTACTGGATGAGGTTTAGTAAAAAAACCGACTCATGAAAGTAATGAGTCTTATTTAATTTTTTAAATGTTTGTAACGCGATATTTTCATCCTTATGAACAAAATTTACATTTTATTTAAAGCTGGCAAAATTAAATAGTTTATTTCTGTATTTTTTAAAAATATTTGTAATATCTGGTATTATAATGAAATGTTTTCATACTCATAATGTACGACGGGATAATTCCCTATATTCTTTTTCGTCGTACACTCCACATCAATGATTAATCCTGAAAGCATAGATTTATTATAACGAAAATATTTCATAATAATAATTTATTAATCTGCAAGTGAGCAATGATCGGTGGCAGATGAAGAAGCATAATAGACATAATAAGAATATACATAATACGATAATGTGAAATAAAAAAAAAATTCGCACAAATGTCTATAAAATACACAGACAAACGGAACAAAATGCTTATAAAATTAGTACACAAAAAGCGAGAAGGATAATACACCTAAGAAATTTAAAAAATTAAATTAGGTCCATATGTGCGTATATTCACATACGTACAGAAACACATTTTCACTTACAAACAGATACAGACGCACACTCATACGTACAAGCACGCTTCAATATACACACACACATACCATTACTTCGCCAAAACAGGATTACTGTGAACAGTCACGCACACTACACTACACTACACTGCATTGCAATTGTATTCGCTCTGTGCATTTTCTATACCCTTTGTCTCCAATCACGTCACTACACTGCACTTGATGGAATACGTCCCTCGCTTGCTTCCGGAGAGTAAATTCATTTTATTGTCCTCCACGTGGTCATACGCAGTTTGTAACTGCTTTTTTGACAATAAATTTATTATTATTAATCTGCACTTCATGTAATTGATCAATTTGATGTAAAGTATGCAATATCTCGTTAGCCACCAGTTGTGCAGCGCTGGATTACACTATTAGGTTTTCATTGTAGTTTAGAATCATACAAACCACCTCGTTATGACTCTGTCTCTCAATTAGTAGACAGTATCTGGTCTGTGGTACTTCCATTGCGGTTGCGCAATTGCCAGTGAGGAAGAAATTTATTGTTTTCATAAAACGTTAATTGATTTTTGTGTGAAACATATCGAAGTCTTTTTTTAATAAAACGTTGACGGTAATCGGACTCGTCTTGTCTCGCAACCTCTTTCCCTCTAATCACATTGTCGATGTGCTCCGCGCGCTCTCAGCTCCCACGAATATAATTGAATTGCTTGCATGTCACCTCCACACAGATTGGGATATAATTTCCAACTCAGATGTCTATTATGAATGTATCATACCTCCTTGGTAGAGGGTTTTGCTATATATATATATATATATATATATATATATATATATATATATATATATATATATATATATATATATATATATATAGAGAGAGAGNAAAATTTTCGTATTATTATAATCTCAATGAAGTGGACTTTCAGAGTTTGAAATTGAAGTTTAATACACCTAATCCTTCAATTATTTAACACACAACTATAAAAGAAAAATTATTCACACACTTTTTCTGCTCGTTAGAAGTTCGATGCAAATATGCACTGGCTTGCCTGCTATCAAAGTGAAGCACCGATTAATTAATTGGAAAAACCGACGAAGAGTGTGTACGGAATTACTCGAGAATTCTATGAATCCAATCCTTTCGTTTCCTTCTCCCAAAGAAAGTTCAAGTAGCACTTTTAAGAAGTGTTTTAACGACTAAACTTATGGAGCTGTCAAACATTACGGGAGCTATCAACCTCATTGGCGTATTCCTCATTCTGAAGATATATGCTGCAAAACAACATTTTTTTTTTTTTTTTTTTTTTTTTTATCACAGAATTGGGTGTCAACGTGTTCTACATACTGCGTGTCCCCAGTACATATTCTATGGGATATAAAAAAAACCCAGTCTTTTACGCCATTATTTATTCTGTATCCTGATATTTCAACGATGTCAAATGTGACGCCAGTTATTTATGTAGAAACTATACGTTCCAAAATTAAGCATTGTATGAAATATTGATGTCTTTAATATTTTAGACCCTACTCTAGAGGTTGTGGGGGTGTTTCGTGGTTGGACTTGGAATCTGAGTTTAAAGAATTGCATTTCGCCTTCTCCGGTTTATGAGACTTCACTAGTTGTCAACTCGAAAGACAAGTACCATAAAACACTGGAAAAGTCCAGGAACTGCAATATAGTTCGTGAAGTAGCTGCAACGAAGGACAGTGTGATGAGATATGGTGCTATTTCATTACGCGCGAAGGTGAAGTTAGATTCATTTCTTTTTCTCATAAAAATACTCCTATTTGTCGTGTTTATGCGAAGTTGAATGATAACATTTCGCTCGATGTAATCATGAGGGTTAGGATTTTTAGGCGCATATTTCATATGGAGGGAAGTGGTGTTATAGTAAGGTTAAAGATCTAAAAAGGTGCTGTTTTACTCAACTTATTCGAGAAATCATCTTTTTCCTATTCTCGTTTATTGAGTTGTAAACAAGTACAATAAATCAACCTTCATCTTTTTTCTCTCGCTATTAGGGGATAGATCGTCTTGTTAGGTGCTAAAAGAGCAGTATTGAGATGCTAAGAGAACTGTAAAAGAGATAAGAAAGAGTATTTTCCATGGTTGCAGGTGTGTTTCGATCATTTTTTTTCGATAGTACGTAGGTTTTACCGCTCTCACGTTCATTGCAAACTGAGAAGACAGGTGATGGAACGTTTTACCTAAATATCGATTAAATCATATGTGAATGGAATCATACTTTCGCGACATGTCTTTTATGAGTGAGAAAAGCTACAGTAAAAGAAGAAAAAAGGATGCTTGTCTCTGTAGTAAAAATAGCCGTTTGTGTGGCCATCTGTTATCACCACACGACCATCGATGGCCATCTGAAATGCTTGGCCGTGATTGGCTCGGCCATTGGTCGTCTTGCGTTAATGGCCACTCTTACTAGAGCTCAATGGCCACTCTTACTAGAGCTCAAAAAAGTGTCTCCTCTCTCATCTGGAAACAACATTACTCACCGTGAAGAGCGTTAATTTTCCTTAAGAGAAACGTACTCTTAAAACTCCTAACCCTGGTAATCATCAACAATCAAACAAACCCTGTTCCCCTTTTGTCATTCATTTCGTCCTCTGTGCAGGATTGTCACTCCTGCCTGCAGCCACTCTCTCTCTCTCTGCTCCTTCGCTTAATTCGCTTATCCCGAGCGATTGCTTTTAGCCAATTGAGAGGAAGGAGAATCGTGAGCGTCTCCTTGGAAACGCCGTGAGCGCAGTCTTCTGTGTCCAAAGCCCCCAAAGTCTGCGCTTCGGTAGTTGCTATGTTGCTTAGCTCTATTTCACTCGCATTCATACGAAAGGGATGGGACGAGGATCCAAACACTTATGTTTCGTAAATACTCCTTTGAAAATGACTCAAATTCTTTATTCTGTTGTTCATTTTCCTTAAACAAGTACAATCAAATTGCCATCATATCCATGCCGATGCAACATGGTGAAGAAGTGCCCAAAATACATACTTGTGCTCCGTTTTTAAATATTTTCTTTCGTTTCTCAGCTAATTTTAAAAGCTATAAATTTATATTTGTAAGTTATGTTTATTAAAGTAATGCTATTTTTACGTCCTGGCAGTGAAGATGCTGGGTGTTCTTTCGTAGAGCAACAACGTAGGTAAAGGGTAGTCTATCATTATTTGACATTAAGGATTATTTTTATTACGTAATTTTTTAAATTTTAAGTCTTTTTTTCTTTCAGCTGAGCGCTTGGCAAAATTTAATGAAGACTTATTTTTTCTTAAAATATGTTTGTAAACTTTTGTGAGGCATTAACAATAAGTAAATTTAACTCGTTTAAAATTCATCTCGTAAAAGGGATTTTCATTACAGGAGCACTCTAATGAGATTTGAGTCGTGTTTTTGCTAGATAGGAACCCGCATTTGCATGAAACTCGCATTAATAACTCCGGTTCTCCCACAGCGATTGTCTGTCTCGAATGTTCGATTACAATCCGTCACGTGTAGAGCGGCGAACATTAAACATTGTCATGAAGAGTTACGTGTGAGAATGAAGTTCTCCCTTCAAACGATGAATGGTCTTTTCCCGTCGCTGTGATCCTGCAACTTTTCGTGCCCTACCGCCGTCGCTTATCGAAGTCTGCAGCCCGCACTCATCCGAATCCACTGTGGAACTCCCGGTGACGAAGTCATTTCTCCATGTTCCCTCTTGACGGAATTTCCTCGTGAATAATATCCGCCCGCGGTAGCACGTGCTACAACTCATCCGTTCATCCTTTTGCTTCTACGCGAATACATCTCCTTCACTTGCGTCAGCAGAAATTCCTTATCAGGATTGTGGACTTTCAGGAAAGGTTTTTGACTTGAAATCTCGATAAATTATGTTATATTGAATGGAAAGGAGAGACGGGACCTAATACCGGACGCGGGATATCCTGCATTGCGCGCTACGGCGACCAATTCTTATTTAGCTGTCAACTAGACTTCATTTATCATTATCACTCAACTTGCGACTGGACGAGGTCGGGGGAGGGGGTGGGAGACGAGTGGGATGGCGTAGTGGAAGCGCACAAGCGCGTGAAGTTGGATGTGCCGGGTTCGACCTCCTTTCCCGTCTCCTATTTTCATTTAATATAACAAAATTTGTCTGTTTCCTGGCGGTGCGGTTAACAGAAATCGAGGAGATTGTATCTAGATAGCTTCTTCGAGTGCTATAATTTTCTCACAAAATATAACGGCTAAGAGTCACGAAAAGAGGTCACTAATCGTGCAGGAGGGTGGGGGCGAAAACCGTACATAGATAAATTAAACAAGGTAGCAAGGGCGGGTTACGCTTGGTTTCGACTTGGGGGATGGAAATTGAGGAGGGATCGAGATTCGTAAAGCCCTTTATGCACGGAACAAGAAGATTGGCTCCACATTCTGCTAAATTGCGTCTAACACTGAAATAGGTCGAAAATAGTGGCTTCTTGAGGGGGGGGATACAATCGTAAACCAAGAAATTACACTCTAGCTTTTGAAATAATGCCAGATAATAGAATCTCCGTTACTTTACTCCTTGGCAAGTTTCTGAGTATGGTTAGAAAAGAGAGGGAGGCGGAACTGATGAAGGAGATTGACCAGAATGAACACACTTAATTTAAATCTGTTTAAATTATTATTGTTGTTATTATTATTATAAGTGATAGTAGCAGTAATATTAGTATTCTATTTTAGTATGTTTTCATTGATTTAAAAATGTGTACATGTATATGGGTCCTTGTACATGTACACAAAAGAGACGACTTATTTTTCTAAGTTCCACGCTTAGACAAGTTTTGGATCTGTTAGGTTTGCAACACCTCTCACTTCTTGCTTCCCCTTCGACTTATATCCAAACCATATTTTCAATAATTATTTATTCATATAGCATCTAGTTTTACAACATTATATATTTGGAGAACAATATTTACTAAAGAAAAAGATATATGCTCTATTAATTTAAACTAACAGTTTTCGTAGTAATAAAATAGCAATCGCATCGTCCAATTTTACTANATAATCGAAATATTTTAATACCTCTATTTTTAGTTACTGTTTCAGTTCATTGAGAGTGAATACTAGGGTATAGTATGCGCAGCCCACGGTACATTTTAGGGCCTGTGTAAGGCGCACGGGTATTAAGCCCCGCCATATATATTGTATATATTTTTTGTTAAAATATAGCCCCTTTTGAATTGAATTGAATAATTTTCTCGAAACCTATTAAACAAAAAAAAACATGTACTAAAGATTGAAAAAAAATTGTCGAAAGAAACACTTTTATCAGCTGTTGATGACATTCCTTATGCCATGTTATTGGTAATGCTTTTCATTTTGATTTATTTAACTGATTTCCAGAGCCTCATTTGGGGCTACACCCCTCTACCAAATTTCACAGTATGATTACCGCGCAAACACCGATAACTAAGTGTTCTTTGATTTGCTTTTCAAGGGATAAAATCACGGTGATACTTGCTCGCTGTACTCGCTTACATTGGATACACGATGGAATATTTTTGTTAAATTGTTGTGCATTAAACGTTCTAAACTTGTACTAAAAAGTTAGTCTCTTGCCTTTTTTTGCAATATTATGTTTAGTACCGCGTCCGTGTACTGTAAGTGTATATTTTATCTCTATATTAATCGTACGAACACATTATAAAAATCATATAGAAAGAATTACTATTATGTGCTGAGTTGAAATTTTTCTTGAATTTATTGCAGACTTTCTTATAAAGAAAAACACTAATTAGAAGAAAAAAATGAGGAAGGACATTAATTAGCTTAGTGGATAATGCGGTAAAGATTGTAGTTATTCTTTCCTTTAATGAAAATAAGGTGCAGAATTAATCAGCGAAATAGGAGAGTCTGTTCCAAGTCTTACAGTGCTCGCGAGGAATTTTATGAGAATTCCTGCAAGACAGAGAGTCGTAATACCTTTAGTTCCTCCGCGGCGTCTAGAAATGTCGTTTGTGCTGCGTTCCCAGCAGTATTTTCTCTCTTCTCACTCAGATGGGTGCGTCTTCATTTCGTCGTCTCTTTATTATGTTTCTTCCGCTTTATAGCGTTACCTCGAGTCTTCATGATTTGAGGAAGTATTTAGAAAATAGTTTTGGGAAAATTGTGCGTTATAATTTTTCCTAAACCTTTACATTCAAAAGAGGGAAGCCAAAACAATTACTAGACACTGGATCAGGACTCTAAGAAAGATTCCATTTCCTTAAATAGAAATATCGTCACGACCTTAATACGTCAATCTATTAACACGGCACGCTCATAAAAGTCTGTTCCCCTGTCGTGTGAGCATACTTTCAACATAGATGCAAGTAAAAGATGTTTTAGACAAAAAAATTATTAAATGAAACATAAAAAGATAAAAAATTCGTATACTGAAAGCCAATGTCTTAGTATATGTTTGCTGTGTTTATGAAAAAGTTTCATCGACACAAATTATAATATTTATTTCGAAAATTTTAAAAATTAATGGTATGCCAATATGTGTGCAATAACAATTATAGTATCTTTTTGATGTCTCCGTTATAAAAATTAAAAACATAAAGTTGTAATTAGTATTTTTGTGTGTCTCGCTTTTACTTCCACTGACCTTCAAACTCGGCGGACGATTCTTGTAAAGAGCTCGAAACCGAGGACAGTATATGACTTCTTCAATAAATAATCAATAATATTATTTGTGATAAGAAAACTTCCGATTCAATTTTGATTATGGACCACAATGTACGAAATACCAGGGTGATCAAAATCTTCACCCTCTTTTAATGTGACACGATCTCTGAGATCGGTTGAAAAACAACACTTTTTTATCTTTCTAATCGCGCAAGTTCTTGAGAAGTACATTATAATACCTTCTTAAACTGTATTACTAAACAGTTATATCGAGTGGACAATTATATTGAAGTAAAATCAGTGAAAACGTTTCGCAGCAGAATTAAGTAATAAACCAAAGGATGTAGTCGAGAGACACATTTTTTACATCTTGAACACTTAATAATAATAATAATAATAATAATAAATTTATTGTCAAAAAAGCAGATACAACATGCGTGTGACTGGATTGAAAATGAACTTTCATCAGTTACACGGAAGTAATAACATTATTTGCTGTTTAGTTTGTGACTATTTGCTAATTGCCTACAACTTACTTCTAATGTTACAGATTTAAAAAATGTAATTGATGATAGGTATAATACTGTTCTCTATTTCTTCATATTGCTTCAAGCATACATTCTATTTATTCATGTTCAATTTTAAATTTCAGAAGTTGAAAAATAAAGCGAAAACAAGATCACGATCTGAGGAACCGACCACACTATACTCAGAATCACGTAACTTACGCAAGATGGCTGCCTAGCACGAATTGCCAACTTCCACAAATTAACTAATATCCGAATGAATCTTAATAGAAGACACAAAAGCGAATTTGATAACACAACAAACCAAGACACAATGTAATATTCGTTCCACAAATTCGATGCAGAAAGAAACAGAATAACACCACAAGAGCAAATGAATTGAATTAAATTGAATTGATTGCCGGTATTGGCGATAGATTTAAGCTTTAGGAAATTTTGAATGTCCTGCCAACATAACGTGAGGTACAACCCTGTACCAGTATCAAGCCAGTTAGACAATAAATACATACGTAAATAATTTATTGTCAAGAAGAGCTGTTACAAACTGCCTTTGTTGCAAACAATGTTGAGGACAATTAAGTAATTTATTGCGACTAATGATACAATAAACTAAATAAACACAGAGCGTTTCCGTTTGTGTATTTTTTTTTTTTGTTAAGTTGAATTTTCTCGAAGCAAAGAAACATCGCTTCGAGTGTAAGTATGTTTTATTGTTTAACCCCACTAACGAAACATTAATAACAGCTCCGCGGAAGACCTTTGCCGGCATGTTAGCGCGAGCCTTCCCACCTGATAGGAGGCAAGGGACGGTTGACTGAGCGCAAGAAGCAAATTGCTTTCGGCGGAGACGTCTGGTGCATCGCGAGGGGTAGGGGGTTGGAGATACATCCGCCTTAGGGATGAGACGGAAGGAGCGGGTAGTAAATTCAATTCCGGAATAATTGGAGAGTCCTTTTGTGTCCCTTTCCGTGAGTCGCTTGTTCGGAGAAGTGCTGGTAGTAGGAACTCCCCTAGTGTGCTGTGGCAGTGTTCTATGTTGGTCTCTCCCACGTCGTGAATCTTATCTCTCTCTAAAAAAACAAAAAAAAACAACAACCCCGTTATACGTAATTGCAACCTCAGAAAGCATTCCCCACCTTTCGCTTCGCAATTAAAATTTTCTGTATCATTAATTCGTCTGATATCGTGAGACATTAGCGGGGTTTTCTTTGTGTCCCGCTTTGTAAAGGTGGCTTTTGCTCTGGAGTAATCTCAAACACAGTTGTCACGGAAAATTGTCGTCTGGAGAGAAAACGGTTTTTTTTTTGTTTTTTTTTTTTTGCGTTTTCGCATTCTATTTGAAGAAGAACCTGACCTAACCTTCGCTCGCTTTCATATTCTATTTTGCACGCGTTCACAGAAATGTTGCGTCGAGGATATAATGTGTAAAAATTCCATTGGTCTAAAATACACTTCATCATTTTTCAGTCGTAATTAGAGTTTTTATACCACTCTGTTGTTTCGTGCATTCTTATTCGTATACCAGACATTTTGTTTTAAAAACCCTGAATTATCCTGTTTGTAAATTTAAAGCACAAAGATGACACAGAATTAATAATCTTAATACATACTTTCTCTTTATAGGATGAATCCCAAGTCAACCAAGTAAGCTACCATTTGTTCTTTTCTTTCAGATAATTCTGTGTACTCTTGTGATTTCTGTTAATGTATATAAACATTTTGATATAAACTAATCGCTCCCTTCTCTATTCTCGTCGATAAATATTAGCTGAAAAATATTTTTATATTTTACAGTTTTATACTTTCAATCTTTCATTTTAAGAATCATGTCTGTTTAACGAAGACTGTCGAGAAGAGAGGGATTTGATTTAGTCTGCGTGTCAACTGCATTCTCAAATCAACGATTAACTGAATACATTTTATTCTAGAATCTAAAATGAATAAAATTTGGAGTATGTCCCACTCAAACTTTCAAGTAAGTATAATGAACACAAAATAGTTTAAAACAATTCGCGAAACAACATTGCCACGACACATTTCGCAAACTGAGACTTAAATGTAGATACATTACATTTTATTATATTTATTTTTTCAAAGTTTTGAATTTTTTGAATCCGAAAATTTGATGATATCGGAATGATCTGATCGGAAACAGGGTTCAATTTCAAATGAAACCTAACTCAATTCTCAAGTTTGAAACTGATCTTTAGTTTTGTTGAGTTATCGACGTAGCAAAATCGTTCACACACAACACCAGACATCAACACGAAATCTTGAGACTGGGGTCTCCTTGACCCTATCCGTAAATATATGAAGAAACATTATTTTTTTATGATTACTCAAAGTTAAACTATCCCACAACAGGTTCCGAAGGTATCCAAGGGGTTCGCGGGGGATAGAGGTTTGCAATTTCTAGACCACGGCTCTAGGAGGAGGAGATATGGCCAGCATCTCACTCCGACCGGTTTGACTCCAGGATAGCTCGGTTACTCGTTTTACAGCAGGCTGAGTGGGCCTGGCTGTCAGTATGGTTGTTGAGGAGTGATGAAAAATCAATCCAGCCAGTAACTGAGCGCTCTACTCACCGAGCCACGCTGACTCTTTGTGATTATACAATACGATCCATGTAAAAACGAAGTACCATTGTCTGATTTTCCGAGTCCGTTTTCGACGCAAGCGAGTAACATCTTATTCTCTTGCCACTACCGCTTCGTCATCTGAATGAACTTCATGAGCTAAATGAAACGTTCGTTGTTAAGCAGCGAGGGGTGGGGGTGGGGGGTGGGGGTGGAAGGGAATAGACGCAGAAACAGCGGCAGCAGCTACATCTAAACCGGAAGAGGCACAAAAGCTTTTATGTTCCAGTCACTTGCTCCTTTGGTCTGCTCGCTTGTAGGAGTCGTGATGGGGCGCTGTGAATGAGAGACATCGCTCCCAATGCCTTTAACATGTCTCTCTTCTTTTACATCTCCCTTCCTCCTCTCTCTCTTTTGGTGTGATGTTATACCTTTTTTCTAAACTAAAATAGTTTATAAAACATCTCAAAGTACCCGCGGAGCAGGAAAGTTGTCAGGGTTTTGTTAGGGTGAGTGTATGTTTGTCAGTGAAAGAAATATTCTCGTACGATGTCTCTTATTGAAGTTTATTCAAAACGTTTAGGTTAAGCATCAATAATTAAAACACCTTCATTCATCTGTGTAAATGTAACTTCAAAAATGCCTTATTTTTTAAGTATATTTTGTTAAGAGAATACCGGGGGAATATGGACCCTTACGGGTTAGAAAAAGAATGGGGTCTTAAGGGTCCATACTCCCCCTGTATTCTCTTAACAAAATAATTCGGAGGTTATTTTATGGGTTTTATAAAACTTTTTGTGTATACAACTAATTTTAACATTTTTATTTTATTTAAAATATTAAGCTCTCTTGCTTATTACTCCATCGTTGGTTCTTTTCCACACAATTTCTGTAGAATCCCCTACAATAAGAGCTGACGTTTGTTTATCAAAACGGACATAATATTAATAATGATATTATAATCATCACTTCTTCCTTTTTTGGAATCCAAACTTTATTTGTACTCTCAATTTTCGATAATGCATTGTTTTTACTGATGCATCATCCCTAAGCTAAATAGTACAGTGTCATCAGAATGATGTTGGTGTAAGATGGAATTAGTTTTCGGATGAAAGATGATCATCCACACGTTGGAAATAAACCTTCGGAGGATGAGCCACGTTTTAAAATATTTTCGACTATCGTCTCCAGGCCCTGTTTATAATTTGTGGAGTAATATACTTTTATTGGTGAGGTTGACGTTTGATATTTAGTTTTTGAAATGCATTAATGTCTGTTGCGAGATATTACGAAATTTGGAATGTCCGTGACGAACATAATGTCTTTTCTCTTTCGTAAGCTTTTGCTGACAGTCGTCAGAGTGAGTAATGGTAAAAACAAGTTTGCTTCTGTGTCCAAACCACTTCTGCTACCGTTACAGAAGTTTTCCGTACATTCTACCCATCGAGAAGAACACGGATTAAAAAAAAACATTCAAAAAAAACACGGATTAATTAAATAAATAAACAAATTTATTGTCAAAAAAAGCAGTTACAATCTGCGTATGACCACGCGGAGGACAATAAACTAATATGAACTAATAATGAAAAACGAGGGACCATCCCATCAATTCCGATGTAAGGGTCCTAAGGCAGAGGCGAATTTAACGTTTCAACATACTCCTATCAATAAAAATAGTTCGGTACGTGTTATAAAATTAACATAATACCAACAAATTTGTATTTAATAAAACGCAAAAAAGTTATTTGACGATTACGTGATATTATGAAATTATAAATTATTCCGAAAATATTGTTAATAAATCGTAACTATTAAATAACACCTGATTCGAGATTTACTATTCGAATAGATGCCGCCCCTACACAAGAACCGAGCGAGTCTGTATTTAAAAAATCCTCTTCTACCTGAAAGGAAAAATGGAGAAAAACCCGGGCCAGGATGGGGCTAAAGAGAATTAATGTACACAACAGTGCCTTTGCTCTAAGCCCTGTCCGCCGTCCAGGCGACACTTAGCAACCTCTAAACATATTCCCGTACAGATATTCCCATCCTGGCCCGGGTTTTTCTCCGTTTTTCCTTCGGGTAGAGGCGGATTTCTTATACAGGTTGTCTATGTTTTTGTCTACGGGCGCGTTTATTATAACAATAAAGCGTGAATTTAGTGTTATTTCAACTCTTATGATTTTTAAACACTATACTCAGAATAATCTATAGTTCGATAATAACTTGTACATGTAAATTTACAAACATATTTGCGTTAAATTACAAACATATTGACATTATATATGTATTATAACTCGCAGCTAACTTTTTATCTTATCTAGGAACTTTTGCTGAAATTTTTGAATCCGCCTCTGCCTTAGGGCCCTTGATCGGAATTGATGGAATACGTCCCTTGCTTGCTTCCGCAGAGTAAATTAGTTTATTGTCCTCCACGTGGCCATACGCAGTCTGTACTGTTTCTTGACAATAAATTTATTATTATCGATATATGTATTCCCGATGCTGTTCATTTCCATTCTGCTACCCTTTCATCTGATATTCAACCGTAACCGTGAGCTCTCCTTTAACGGAAGCTTATATTTGCAGTAACTGCTCGTTATATAACAATCTGTCACTTTATCTCAAGTGACAATTTTCGGTGAGTCCAAATTGACGACTACTTTGCACGCAACAGCTGTTGACCGTGTGCATCATTACACATCTACTTTGATCGAAGATTACATCGGGGAGGTGAAGCCTTCCAAGGAAATACCCGCGAATCAAATCAAAAGGTTCTGTGTATAAAGTACATAATACTTAATTTGTAAAGAAAAAATACAAAAGGAGTTACGGGTTTAATATTTAAACTAAAATTTTTCGTTCAATATTCAACGGAATCTATTCATGTGTTAGAGTTGCTTCTTGCAATTTTAGAATTGTATGAGGTGAGGTGTAGAGAGAGGTTGTACAGTCTATTGAAGGATTATGATAGAGTAGACTATATCATTTATTGTTTTATTACTAATTCCAGTCTAAATCTCTGAGATACTTGGTAATTGTGGAGCTTTAGCAACATTATCAAACCATGATAAATTGAAAGGCGTTTCTATGTTGCTCATTGTTTTATTGGTATAAAGCTTTTTCGTCAGTAACATACACTGAAAAATATATATGTACATAAAATGACAATTGTTGTTGTTGTTGAAATAAAGAAAGGGAAGAACAATTAATTTTGTCGGTTTTCTCACTCTGTATTTGTTATCTTTTATTCATTTTTCATTGTTCTTTCCTTTCTTTATTTCAACAACAACAACAACCAAAAATATACTTCTTTCGATACTGTTTCACCCAATTATTGTATACTTTCATATCATGTTTCTATTTTTATTATTGTCATTTTATGTACATATATATTTTTCAGTGTGTGTTACTGACGAAAAAGCTTTATACCAATAAAACAATGAGCAACATAGAAACTCCTTTCAATTTATCATCTGAGATACTCTTAACGTTTCTGTTTTACTATCTGATTCCTTAGGTTGTTTTATTAATTTTTCTATATACAGGTGAGTAGGTTTTACTTCGTGATTATGCAATATTTTGATGATGATGATGATATAATGGACATTTTATAACAAGAAAAAACAAACAATTTGGAATAAAAAAATTCACAGTTTTGTTTTGCGGAAAGCCTTTATTGTTTCCTTAAAAAAGTGTTTTCTTTTTATCATTTCGTAATCGCGTGTCAGTGCTTTAGGATATTTCGCAAGTTTTTTCTATCGTAAGTGAATTCCAGCGGTGATTCATAGCGTTTGCGAATTTTTTTTATTTCCAAAAGAGTTTATCTTGAATACGTCACACGGAAGGAAAACGATGACTCTGTATGACATATTTTTTCATTTCTTAAAAACGGATGTGGCTTCTCCCACGCACATTCCGTGAGGAAAGAGTGTCTTTTGCCCTGAATGTATTTGATTCGATATCACTTTCCATCGCATTGTGAAACGATTTGGTCGTAATAATTCTCTTGTGAATATCTCACGGTTTTCTTTTAACAATCGTCTTATTTTGTATCAGGTGAGTTCCGGTTCATGCGATTTTCCCATCGTGGTCTATGGTATTCTTGGTGAGAATTAACTCTCTTTTTTTGCATTACTGTTTCTTTAATCTTTTGTTTTTATATGTTTTACTTTCATTCCCTGTACTGTTGGTTTATTCTTCATCTCTGTCCTGTCTCTTTTAGACTTTTTTTTATTATTTTATTCGCATATATCATTCTTGTCTCTACTCTTTTTGTATAATGCGAAAGCTGTTACAGTGAAATACTCCTATTTTGACTATTTTGATCGAAATGTGTTAAAGGATATGAAAGAATTGTCATTTAAAAGATTTGTCGCAAGTTACTTTGGCCAACTATTTTCATTTGACCGTTAATTTTGTTTGAAGTTAATTAAAATCGAATACATCCCCTGTATATAAAACGAGCAAACAGTTCCACAATGAATATTGTCTTCATTGACTTTTCCTTGATTGCACAACCTCGGTTAACCCTTCACGAGCTCGTGAGTAGAATACCTTATGAAAAGGCATTCACTGTAGATCGGTATATCCAGATTAAATATATTTCACACGATACTCAGGACCGAAGTCAATTTTCTTTTCAAGTGGAGGGCTGGCAGGCTTCTCGACCAAAATGTATTATGTTACCATGACAGTTTTTTTGTATTGCTGTCATTTTACCTTTGTTCAATGGATTATTTCATTCTTTTAAATAGGTAAGGAAAGGTAAGTAACAAATATTTTCTACGTATGAAGTGATTGAAATGGGTACAACATATACCCAGAATTCCCCAATTCGATTCCTCCGCCCCCCCCCCGCACTTCCGAATAATTGTCAGTCGATACTCTATGGCCCCTGCTTTCTCAAACACGACTCAGAAGAATTGTCAACAAAAGACGATAGAAAAAAAAGTACTTAGAGAAATATAACACCATCAACTTTTTAAAATATATCCTTTACGGAATTTTTTTATTGGTTACTTCGTATATATTTATAAAATATTTATTTATTTGTTAAACCAGAAAATGTTAAGAAGTAAAAACCTACAGAGATAAATTATTTACCTATACACAGGTCTGAATCAAAAAAAATTTACATACTAGAAATTACTTTCGAGAACCTACTTAATATAAAGGTAAACACACTAACTAACAGTAATACTATATTGTTACTCATGTAATCATTAACTATTGTATTGATGAAGACTTATAGTTAGTTTCAACAGACACAAGCAGTATTTTAACAATAATACAAATTTAAACTACTGACAAAAACAAAAATATATATATACAAGTATCTAAATATTGGTCCTAGTCCATTTCTTTAATTTCTATGTAAAATATATCAAACAGCTCTTTGCCAAAAATATCCTTATCATTCAGGAACAATTTTGTATAATTCCCTTCCCAAAAATCTAAAAGATATAAATAAATTGAATCTAAGAAAAAATACGCAACCTTGGCACATTGGTTGTGGACATTATCTCTGTAGCCCCATCTCGACCCGGGTTTTCCTCCGGTTTTCCTCCGGATAGTGGAGGTTTCCTTGGGCAGGAATGTCATTAATACTTTTGTTTTATTAATCTCTAATTTTTACTGCACTAATACTTACAATTTATTTTGAATAATAAATGGATGACAGTACGTATTTTATTAAATACTTTCTTTTGTAAATATTAAATCCGCCACAGTCCTTGGATTCTTGATCGGAATTGATGGGATGGTCCCTTGCTTGTTTCCTGAGAGTAACTTAGTTTATTCCCCCCCCCCCCCNGCAGTTTGCAACTGCTTTTTTGACAATAAAGTTTACAAACTAATTAATTTTTATGTTACGCTTTTGGCGTGACGGAAGATTGCAGAGGTGAACGTTGTTCATACCTCGTTCATGAACAAATGATCAAATCATATCAGGAATAATTCTTTTTGCTTGTTTGTTATTCTTGACTGTAGAAATATCTCGTGTTCCAAATCCACCCCCTTCGAGAAATCTGGAGAGCGTCACCACTTCCGTGGCTGAATTTGCTACTCCCCCTCACCCCTCCCGCAACCCCCACAGATTCGTCATCACAAAAACATCCCTCTTTGGGTTTTGTCTGGAGGCAGAGTTACTCACAGTTCGCTCTTGTGCTGCTGATACATCGAAATCCCAATCGCTTTTCCATTTTATTTTATTTTGTTTTTCTTCTTCTTGAGATCTAGCTGAGTACTTCGTATATATTTATAAAATATTTATTTATAAATAAATATCGCGGTCGCTTTCTTCAAACAAAAACAAAGACAAAGACAAAAACGTATCGCACGATCTGTAATTTGATCTCTGCGCAATCCACTGATGAATCAGTATTAACTGTGTCGAATGTTTAATGAATCAGTTTAAACTAGCAGAACGTTCCGATGTTGCCCGGGATTTTTGAAAAGAAACTTAAAACAATCATTTATATACTTTCTGGTATTAATCCACGTCTAAACAGGTCTCGCTTCTTTTTTTAGTTCATTTTGTTCCCCCCCCCCCCCCCGGGTTTCTTTTTTTGTATAATATTCTTAATTCATATGTCATTATCCATATTTCGTGATATAAAATTTATAATTTTTGTTAAATTCTAAAATTAAATACTAGGAAGAAACCCTACAAAAATACGAAGGGTTTTCAGTATTCTGTTCTTATTGCGAATTATTTGAAAACCCAGACAGGAAGAAAATACATTTTGCATGGAATGTTTATATAAGCAAAGTTATTAATTAATGCCTCTAAATTCTGTGGTTTTCCTTTCACAGTTCACTTATATACTTGAAAACAATGTTCTTCAAAGCTATGTTATGTAACTTCGTTGTGCTTGTACGATTCGGTCACTTTGATTCAGTGGATTCAAAGTCTTTCCGCCTCACATAACCTCACAATCGTCCTGATCCGCCTCTCGTAACGCAACTGAACTCTGGCGGACACATTAGTAAGCATCGTAGTCAACGGCCATGCCAGTGAACGTCTACTGATTAGTAGCCAATTATCATTGTTTTCTGCTCATTTTGTTTATCAATATCAACTTTTTTTTTTTTTTTAGTTGCAATAATCTAAAAGAAGAGTTCTAAAAGAGATTTTCAAATAATTTCATCGACTACGTTTCCTAATTCCCGTACCACGGACATTTCAAATAATTCACATTTATTGGAAGACGTGCGGTCACTTTACGCACTAACACTGAACACAATCGGTTAGCACAATCTTCGTCAACAGATCTACTATAAGGCAATAAGTATTGATTTATTGATATCTTCTGATTGTGAGTTCTGACGGTATTTACTACGTTTCTCACTGCTTTAGCAACATTTCACTAGAAGAGTCCTGCGTCAATTCATCACGTACATTTATATTTCGATATTGGAATCTCTTCGTTGAACTCAATTTTAGTTTTATCGACATGTAATAAACTGCAGAACGTTATTTTGTTTTGTCAACTTCAATGCAGTTTTATTTCTTATTCGAACGTAAAAAATCCAATAGCTATAACAAGTTACGCTTTGTTTCGTTGGTATAAATCGTAACTTGTTGTAGATATGTTCGTATGATAACAATTCGTCGACTTGAATCCTATCTCTCGCGTCATCAGACGTTGTATGGGGACTATTGATCATTCCTAGCTCATTTAAGCGAATTACATCATTGTATTACTTACAAAAGTTAGAAAATAAATATTTGATTAGTCCTTTCATGTTCTGTATTATAATTTTTTTTCATTCTTTTTTCACAATTTTTTTTCACAAATTGAATGCTCTGAGCGGATTGACTTCAGAAGATAATGCCATATCGTAAATGAGATTAAACATTTGCAAAGTACACGCTGTGAGAAACGTGTTGACGGAACAATGTCGACAAAAATGCAGAGAGCATTTATATTCATATTAAATTAAGCTCAAATGTGGCGAAAAATGGTACAAATCGTTTCTCTATAGCCATAGAAAGTCAGGAAGAATACACGCAAAATCCGCAGTTTCATCATGTGACTTGCGAAAATAAACCACATCGTTGTAGACTAATTCAGAGTACCGTATGTTCGTCGAGAATTGAATTTCGTAACGTCTTTTCTCTTCTCTCCCCTCCTCCTCCCCTTCCCCTTCCTCCTCCGCTTGTCGTTTCTCTTCCCTTCTAGACACATTCCTCACTCCTCCTCCGCGTGCGTTTAATCACGTCTCTCTCTCTCTCTGGGTTTCACCGCGATGCGCTATTGTTCGTGTTCGAAGGCGGCAGAGGCGACAGGTAGTGTTTCACATGAAAGTGAAGATGCGCTAGTAATGGGGGTGGGGGAAGGGCAGAAATATACAATTCATTTCTAGCAGAACTAGTCAAAAAATTGTTTGTTCGGTGGTGTAAGCTGCCGGGGTATTTGCTAAAAAAATAAATTAACACTACCAAGAGTTTTTACATCGGAAATATAAAACGTCGATGTTCGTAGTGAGCGTTTCTTCGTTTTTTATTCTCCTTGTGGTTTAGTTTTCAGCAAAGAATCGTATTAAAATTTTCGATCTTGAAATTTTTTCGTACGAAAACTCATAAAACAACGTTTATTAACTATGTTCCTCACCCTGCTGCCCCCCCGGGATTTCTTCGGGTAGAGGCGGATTTTTTATGAAGGCGCTCTCTAGCCTAGAGGCGGCAGTCTCATCAATCATATTGTTCCTCGAATTTTTAATTATTTTAGTAAGTGCAATCCATTAGAAGTAATTTCCGCTTTTGAAGATTTGATAACGGTTGGCGGTTGTTAAATAGTATTTTTGTATTGTATTAAATATAAATTTGTTGATATTACATCAAGAAATTAACCATTTTAAATCTTGTGTTAGGAGGGTGGGGCGAATGTAATGGTTTTGTTTTTTTGGGCGCAGAAATGGTAAATCCGTCTGTGTCTTAGGGAATTGATGGAATGGTCCCTTGCTTGCTTCCGGAGAATAAATTACTTCCTTACTCTCCACGAGAACACACGCATTATGGTTAGTCTGTTTCCGAAACATTTCATCTGAAAAACAACGTCAAAAGATCGAATTTTCGAGATAATGATGTTACGTTTCTTGAAAATTGCCCTTCTCCGTGGCGAAAAGTTACAAATGTATCCCCAAGCGTTGTTATTATTTTTTACTGAATCGAAAGGAAAAAAAGGAATAGAGTTGAGAGAAATCGCCGCCAGGGTCGTTGCGGCGCCAAGAGGCTGTCGAAGCTTCTATGTTTAGCTGCAGATAAACGCCTCTAATGCATTTCGTCGCTTGGGAACAATGCCTGCTTTGCGTCTCAGCGATGCAGCTGGATGGATCTGCACCCCGCACTGCGTTTGAGGTTCATTGTGTGGAAGCGGACACCGGGAACGTCTCCGACGACTGTTCTCAGGACGGAGATAAACGAAAAGAAACCACTTTTACGCTTAAAATATCCACATCCAATTATTTCAACAAGCGGTTATATAAAATGATTTTTTTTTCACGTTTTAAACAAATATTTCAATTGAAATGAAAAAAAAGTAATTTCATAAAATACAATGAACTTTTATAGTCTTAAAAGATTAATGCAGATATTAACACAATTAATGAAGGAATAAATTTAGTCAATTACTCATAAACGTACACACGTATAAAATATGTTCTGCTGATATTATTTTCTTGAAGCGCATTTGCTTTTGATATCGATGCGACGAGAGATAATTTCGTCTTAAACGGGAATGTTCTTTCAGTGTTCAATTTTCTCAAATATATTTGCGTTAAAATTCTTTCGGGGGCTCCAGGCTAGTGCTCTCGCTTGCCTCGGAGTCACCCCGGATTCGACTTCTACGATATCAAACAATAGTGTTAACCGCTCTGGTCGGAACGGAGACCCTGATCGGTTAATTCGAGGTCCCGAAAAAAAATCGTTTTTCGTTCAAAAAGAATAATAATAATAATAAATTTATTGTCAAAAAACAGTACAAACTGCGTATGACCACGTGGAGGACAATAAACTAATTTACTCTCCGGAAGCAAGCAAGGGACCATCCCATCAATTCCGATCAAGGGCCCTAAGGCAGAGGCGGATTCAAAAATTTCAGCAAAAGTTCCTAGATAAGATAAAAAGTTAGCTGCGAGTTATAATACATATATAATGTCAATATGTTTGTAAATTTACATGTACAAGTTATTATCGAACTATATATTATTCTGAGTATAATGTTTAAAAAATCATAAGAGTTGAAAAAAAACCCACTAAATTTACGATTTATTGTTACAATAAACACGCCCCTAGACAAAGCCTAGAGAATCTGTATAAGAAATCCGCCTCTACTCGAAGGAAAAACGGAGAAAAACCCGAGGCAGGATACGAATACAATTTCTTCTCTGGTTATCACAAATAAACCATCAGTCTGTTTTATTTTCCGGGAACTTTCGGGCAAAGACCCGTCAAACAATCAATGTTTGGGTAATTATCTAACGGTTCATCCGAGGTCGGATAAGCGCGGGATTCTCCTGTATTACGGAATGGATATATGCCTTCTTTAAAGGACTCTTCGCACGACTCCATCACCCTCTCGCCGTCTCATCCACCACCACCGCAGACTCTCGGGGAGTGAGGGGGGATTGCATAGGAGAGTTGAACAAGAATTTCGTGATTCTGTTTGACGCCTCCCAACCCTTCTGATGCTATGTACGTCTGTCGCTTTCCGCGCGCGCGCGGTCCCTGTGACGTTTCGTGTACAAACACGCGCGAGACGTGTTATCCGCCTCCCACCCCTCTCGAAAACACCGCGAGCTTATTTCGCGTGAGGGAGGGAAGCGACGTTACGGAAGATTAATTGTTCTCGAAGTGGGAATTTATGATTATCTTGGCGGTGGGGGACGTCACGCATGGAAATGGCTCTTCAGGGAAAATTAGTGTCGATGATAATACCATGTAAAAAAAATTTCATGTATAATAATAATAATAATAATAATAATAATAATAATAATGCCCCCTGGGGAGACAACGTGACTCAGTGGTAGAGCAACATCCAGACTGACTCCCAGGCCTACTCAGCCTCTTGTAAAATGAGTACCCGGTGTATCCTGGGGGGTCAAACCGGCCGGAGTGAGATGCTGACCACATCTTCTAGAGCCGAGGCCAAGTAATTGCAGAACTCTGCCCTCCGCGAACCCCTTTTGGCAGCACATTTCAGGGTCTGTTTTTTTGGACAGTGTCACTGTGACTAGTAGTATCTCCTTAATTTTTTGTTCCTTTTATGCGTCATCGGACGAAGCGTATCACAGAAATGATTTCCTATGATTTTTCTACTTTCAATCTTTTCCTTTCCGCATTTAAAAATTACAACAAAGAAAAAAAGCTACTTGACTCATTTATTTCGAAAAGGAAGTAACTTTACTTCAGTCTTGACGACAATTCACAGCTCCGACGCTAACAAATGACGTGAATTCAAGACGTGGTTTCCTGGCGAGTAATAAACAATTTTCATGGAGAACTATACATGAATTACGTGACGCTGCATTGTGTTGAATCATAAAGTATTCATAACTGTTCTGATGTCGTGTTTTACATCGATGTCGTGTTTTACATCGTTAATTGCTAAATATAAAACCGAGTGAAACTTGCGTACACTGGCACAGTATCTGCCATATTATCCAGGAAACAATAATAGATAACAATAATTGCTAAATAAAAGAAAACGGTCATTTTATTATACAGAAATGTTAGTCACTTTCAATTTTCCGAGTGATTTCATCGTTTGACCAGTATAAGTTAATTTATAATAATAATAATAAATTTATTGTCAAAAAACAGTACAAACTGCGTATGACCACGTGGAGGACAATAAACTAATTTACTCCACGGAAGCAAGCGAGGGACCATCCCATCAATTCCGATCAAGGGCCCAAAGACAGACGCGGATTCAAAAATTTCAGAAAAAGTTCCTAGATAAGATAAAAAGTTAGCTGCGAGTTATAATACTAATAGAATGTGAATGTGTTTGTAAATTTACATGTACAAGTTATTATCGAACTATAGATTATTCTGAGTAGTGTTTAAAAATCATATAGTCAGTGGTCCATGAGTTGCTTAACTCGCTGCCGCATATTCTGGAAAAAGGTTAGATCCGTGTTTGAGATGAAACGAAACCGTTGGCCGGATGCTTATCACAAGGTTTCCGTGCGTTTCGGTTGTTCCTGTAAAGGATGAGTGACGGACTGATACTTCCATCAAAAGGTCACAAATCTCCCAAAATTTAAAACCGACCGCAAGAAGAAACTTTTATGAGGTGAATGTACAGAAGAGTCCGCTGTAGAAGAGTACTTATGGCCATAGTATCGTGTATCGTAGAAAGAACTAGCAAAGGAGATCAATTAAATTTGTAGTACTTTAAATTTGTAAAGAAATTTATATTTAAATTTAAAACCGGCATTAAAAACTTACTCGTATGTGTAAAGAATGTTCATCCTTTACGCGTGACATAACAATGTTCTACGCAATACTTTAAACTAATTGCATAATTGGGGCATGTTTATAATTTCCTCTTCATTTTCTTCCTTCAAGGTCTGAGAATCGAAAGTTGCAATTTATCTTATTTTGCAGCGTAACTCGTGTGACATGAAAATATTTTGACTCTTACTTCGCCCCTTTCGACCGAACGCTCTACGTATTAGCGAAGAAACATTTGACCTTTCGGTGGAAAACACAAAAATTTCTGACTCGTGAACAACGCGCCGAAAAGAAAGTAATAGATTCTTTGTGAAATAAGTAAATATTCTCCGATCTTTTCTTCTTCATTTGTAAGAATCAGAACCGTATTTTCCTGTTTTGTTTTCGTTCCATGATGTGATATCTGAAAAGAAAATGGAGCTAAATTAACCGCTTGTTTTCAAATCCAACTACATCACTTTTTCCATTATGATTCATCATCAGTTTTCTATCGTCGACTATTTAAGAAAAGGCAACTTTAGTATAATTAGTAAATGTAATTATCTAAAACACAAGTTATTTTCATTTTATCATCTTTTTAGATTGGATTTTTTTTTTTTTTTTTTTTTTTTNTAAACGAGACTCGTTTTTACTCTTAACCTTCGTGTACGCAACAAAAACAATGAAAGTGTTTTTTTAAATCTACACTAAATGTTAGATCATTATTGTGGGTTCAAAAATGTTTTCATTGAATGAAACTAGTTTTACTTATATCTCTTGCATATATTGATGATTTATGAAAATTACAAATTGATCTGAAGAAGTCGGTGAAAAAATCCAATTACAACTGTAGAATACATGAGAACTCAAAACTTTATTTCTTCAACGTCTGAAATACAAGAAAAATTCGTTTTAAAATAAAATATTTTTACAACCTGCAAGTTTCACATGTATTTTTGGGTACATCAAAATAAGTATATAACCCAAATAAGTATATTTTTGGGTACATCAAAATGTAGATTAGACGAAGAAATATTCTATACCATATCATGAAGTATAAGTGATCCACGTATCACTTTCTACACCAGGGTAAAGAAAACACGCACTTCACCTATGCGCATATAAAATCTCATTATTTTCGCTACATATTTATTCTCGTCGGTTTCAATTCTATCCTTTTACAACACATGAATTCTCCGATAGTAAAAATATAACTAATCTATTCTGATCGTCCTATAGAAATAAATCCGGGACGAACCTATTTCCGAAAACAAGGAAATCCGTGTGGGTTAACAACCGTTGATACTCGTAATTGAATTTCCTTCCGTGTTTTGCTGAAGCGATTTGTTGTTGTTTACAGTGGCGAGACAGATAAATGTGAACGAATCATTCACAATTGGAACGAAATCTCGTTTCCATGGACACAGTCATGAACGATTCAAACGGAAGTGAGTCACGATATGAAGAAAAAAAAGAAGGTGAGGGAAGCCTTTTTACTTAGATTTCGGAAATGTGAAGAACTAATGCTCATTTTTTTAAAACTGTAGTAACGTAATTTTATAAGTATCGTAAAGAGGTAGAAAACTTTCTTGACCATTTGAACTACCAGTGTCGTTACAGAACACGATACATGGAGTAGATAAATTTTCTATTTTGTATACTTTCTCAGATTCATAGCTCTCGTGTAATAGATAATTTTAACATAAATTATTCGTATATTTTCGATTAAATTTGTTAAATCCGCCTCTGCCTTAGGGCCCTTGATCGGAATCGATGGAATACGTCCCTTGCTTGCTTCCGGAGAATAAATTAGTTAACTGTCTTCCACGTGGTCATACGCAGTTAGTAACTGCCTTTTTGACAATACATTTCTAAATTATAAATAAAGGTATATTATTTTGACATTATTTTCATCTACAGCGAATTATTTCTTGATCGACATCCAATAGACCACGTATATTGTTATTTTACTGTGTTTTATAAGGAATTAAACGTTTTATTCGTAACTCGTTTCAATGCAATTGTTTTCGAAATACGTTGAAAATTATGTTAAATGGTGTATATTTCATTTACTACTAAGCATTTCAAATCCCAAGTTTGTTCCGCGCTCTCCATCTCGCAATAAACGCAGTCTTGCCAACTGCAAACGTCACAAATTATTTCCTGCGTGACCGAATTTCTCACAGAAACCCGCAAAGGATGATTAGTAATTGAATGCAACATTTCAGTTCAGCAACTTATCAAAGGATTTGAGTAGTCAGTTGCAGTTAACCGATTTCCGTTAATACTGATAAATCAGTTCTTTTTACCACCAGGGTTGTTGACGAATCGAGATCGAATGTCGCAGAGAGTCAGACGATAGAGTCCTGAAATGAACATGATTCTGGTCGTGTTGAGTTCTAAGTATCGAAAACTAATTAAATACTATTTATATCTTCAGAGATAACGTTTGTGCTTTATATGCTCTTTAACTTCAGGTACAGTACCAGCACTCGGTCGCAAATGTAGCGGTTGCTCCATCCAACAAATTACGGATCAGAAACAACACCGAGTAGCTTTAGTAAATTCGTATGTTTTGGAGTGTTTTGTAATCTTTTTACCTGTAAAATCAATTAAAACGACTTACGAGAAAAATTACGCATCTGATTATTACTCCTATCTTATTAACAACTAGTGGAACTACACGGTGTTGTCCTTGAAAAAAAACAAAAAACAAAAAAACAATGATTATTACTTGCGTTTGTATGCATATTATGGATTTCGATAAATTCGTATCGGATATTATATTTTAGGAAACTATTTCACAGAGTGTACGTTCGCTGGTATATTATAAGATTTGTTTATATAGGCCGAGCGGGACTTGTATATTGCGTAGTGTAAAAGAGCATTGATATATTCTAGTCGTACGCTGCAAGTTGTTCCAAGTTGAAGAGAATTGCAACCAGATTCCTACCACGTTTGGATTCAATATACGCCTTTGGAGGAATGGAAGAAGCCGTTGGGGTTTGCGTGCGGTTTATTTGCGCACGTGTGCGAACTCGATACTATATCCACCGGATTCAGAGGCGAGATTTCAACGCGGAGCAGGATGTACGATGCGTGGTCATCACCAGTGGTGGGGGGGGGGGGG
>NNCF01128046.1:384777-445084 GCA_002313205.1 Laupala kohalensis
TATATATATATAATGTGTGTGTGTTTGATGAGTATACGCAGATGTGGTCCTTGAGTAAATAATGGATTATTTTAATGTAATTTCCTCCTAGATTGTTTGTTACCTTGTGTTACTAATTTTCTAAAATCATTTTTTACCAAATGTAAAGTTATGGTTTCGTAAACATCGTCATCTGACTCTGATGAAGTTCCTGAGTCCCCTTTTCTTTCTCTTTTATGATGCTCCGGATTCAGAGACAAGTCCGCTCAAGAACAGCTTTGGAAGAACGCGTTACGTTTAAGCGAAGGCTTCGTTTGAAGAACTCTATATTGACCGCGAGAGATGTCAGTGGCGGGACGAGGTCTCTGTCGTTTATGGTGATGCGTCTGGTTCGATTCTGGAGGTCGGTGACCGTAGAAAGCTCTTCGTATTTGTCAGTAATGGCGTTTCGCTCTGATAAAATGAGCTTTCGTACTTTTATTCTCTCGAAATGCAATGATCTGTTTATTCGTGTACGATGAGTAAAAATAACGAAGTGTCAGTATTGGCAAGACATAGATCGTGAGATTTTCTCTTCTCGATAACAATATATTTCACTTCTCATAAATAATGTTATAATCCTAGGTATGTTTCAAGTGATTTGTTTTATCGGTATTTTTTTCCTGTGGTTAATCGAAATTGTTTTTAAAGTACGTTACATATTCTACCTGTTTGGCAATTTAGAAAACTTCCCCTCGACATACATTTATAATCAGAAGCAAAAGCGTCATCCAAACATACTCATTAAAACCGATCACTTTTCTTTTTTTTTGACTGGTATTTATGGGTTGATATTACGAGATAGTTATAATTAATTGACATTATTTTCATTAGTAATTTCATCTTTTCTCGTTCATTTTAAGTGGATTATCCCCCTCCCCTATCAAAGCTGTGCGAATTTCTGTGACTTTTTTTAAATTTATTTCTTGTCTTAAACGCATTGTCAAGACACGGCAGATCGCTTCTTTAAGTGAATCCATTAAAAAAGATGAAAATAAAATACCAAAATGTAAACTATCTCATCGTTGTGTACTTTTTCTTTGCACAAATTTATGAATGAGGCGCTTAGGAAAAATATGTAGGACCCCTTAATATATGTATCGCTTGTCTCATACTTCATACGATGTTCCAGAGACGGCAGCGGGGTGCGGCACCACTTCACGAATATTATGAAATGTCACGCATTCTCCTTTTTTTTGTAGCGTATTCGAGTTTTTATGGAGGTTTGTGCATTACGTCAAGTGGCTTTTCTCCATCTGTTGTTACATAGCTTTTCGAACTCGTAATATGAATTTGATAGAATATATTGGTTATTTCAGCGATTTCATTGCTCCACAAAGTAACATTGAAAGATGTGTAAATGAAACTGTGAAGACATTAATGTAAGTAAGAATGAAGAAGAAAATGGCTGGAGAGACTTGACGTATTAGATTTGCATGTCATGAAAAAGTTGATCGAAGACTATTAGAAATTTTGACATTTTTGGGACTATGTGGACAAGATAGGAACATTTCCATTCCATTGTAGAATTTGTAAATTGGCAATGTAGTGTGCTATTGAAACTTATATCTACATGGAGCGATAGGAGGTAAGGTTGGGTGGTAGGGCTATAGATGGTAGATGAGTTTACCAACAACTTGGTTCACGTGGAAGTGTTAGTAAGAGTAGTTAGTAATGGTTAGAGTTAATTACACTAGAAGTTGTAGGAGGTGGACAGAAGAAGGAGTGTTCGCTTTTCACAAGTCACAGCTGTATGAAAAGTTACAATTTGTTTCGGGCGCTGTCCAGATTTGAAAGGGGATTGATCGAATACTGACATTGTTGAATATATTTAGTAAATGAGATGGTTTAAATGAAACGTTCGTTTGTGTAAATTCTAAGCCTCTGAGTGATTTGTGAATCCATGTCGTGCGTATTCTTTCCTCAATCTTCGTGAGATAACGATGCTTCGCTCCATCGCCGCGGCAGCGCATTTTCCTTCGTGTCGTCGAACGGGTGGCGTCCCGCAGGGGTCGATTAGGAGCTCGCGGCTCGCCGCGTCTGCAAATCACGGGGCCCCGATCGATCCCCCCGACCGAGGGACGAAGCGACGACCTCATCCCACCCTCGCTGTGTAATACTAGGCACCCAATTATCTTCTCACTTATCACCATGGTGACAGCGCCCGGTCACCAAGGGCCGGGCACGACTGGAGGATGGGGGTCTAGTGTCCATTCCAGGACACATCGTCTGTCGCCTGGTGGTGTGGATTTATGTCATTTTATGCCATAAACGAGGTGAAGATGTTGTGATATGTCTTCTATTAAGTCAGTTTTTTGTGGGGCTTTACGGCTCGTCGACATCAAAGGTCATTAGAGCCCTAAAAACTTGTACAGGTAGAGAAAATGCAGTTACGCACTAGGGAGAGCCAACATGACTCTCCCCGCGTGTGGGACTCGCCGAATGACTCAACCCTACCCACTAAAAACCCTCCTGAATTACAACTTTTAAAAAAAGAAGAGTAAAGAGGAAAATGAAAGGTAACCTAGCCCTAATAGCGTCGGGATCGAAAAGAACAAGAAGTGACCAAGGAAATTCACGAAAGAGAAAGGAAGGAGCCTCGCACAAGTAAGTGGAAGTAATGTCAGATTCAGCTCGGGGCCCCGTGTTCGCCAAACACGTACTTGCTAGATGCAAGTCCCCTGAGGGTATTAAGTCAGTAAATTGAATACTTTACTTATTGGTTCTCTAATTGATAAACCTGGTGTAGCACTGAAAACAATGTTTCTAACTTTACTGGTTGATATTGTGACGCAACGGGCTTACATGAAGCATCAATGTAATTATGTCTGACTATGAAAATGTAATATCGGCTGTGGCAGGGTTCAAACGTAATCTATGCAGAATTTTCACATTCATTAAGCAAACAAATTCATTTTTTTTAAAGATTTTTTGAATAGTGGTCTCCAGATACGTTGGTTTTTCCTCTTTCATTATGAATGTGTATTTAATATTTTATTCGTATTTTTCGTTTCCGTCTTGAACTTGCAGATTGTGATGCGTCGAGAGACCGACGTCCGTGTTGCTCAAGGACGAAGGCAAAAGCGAGTTCAGAGTGAATAATATTACATCATAAAGATCGTTTTGTCACAGAATTTGGTTGTGGTGTCTAGTTTATACAGAATGATCACAGATTCATGGTACAAACTTTAAGGGTTGGTACAGTGCACCGCTACAAAATGATTTATTGAATAGGAATAGTGTATGGGCGTAGGTGACGCGGTGAGGAGGTAACGCAGGAAAATACATGATCTCGTTGCTCGAATATCCGTAGCTGCTGCACGTGTGCGAGAAAGATCTTCGAATGCGTTTGCCCATCGCTGCACAGACTGTTACTGAATAAACATTGCGCTTGTCAATAAACACTTTGTCTTTCCTTTCATCTCTTCTTTCTTGTGTTTCCGCCTCATCCCTTCACTTGTGCCCATACACTATTCCTGTACGATAAATGATTGCTACACTGTCCTGTATCAACTCTTCAAGATTGTACCATGATTTTGGGATCAGTCTGTATTTGTTCATAAATCGAACGTGGAGAGTAAATTAAATAAAAACGAAGAAGATATTTAAGATCTGGAATGATTTAACGAAGATAATCCGACAGAATTTCTCGCAGTGGCGGATCTAGACCACCTCATGGGGTGGGGGGCTTATGCTTTTAAAACGCAAATTTTATAAATATTTCTTTTAAATAATATGCCTCAAATAAATAATGAACAATCTGGTATAATTAATAACAGTAACAATTAAAGTTATTAATATATTATTATTAATTTTATTTATCTGGTTTTGTTAATAACAATAATAATTATATTTATAATAACAATTATAACTAATAACAATTATTAACCTGGTAACATATTTACCAAGTATGCCATTTATCTACTTCAATTTTATGTGTTAAGAGTTCAGGTCCAATGGGAGGGGAAATAACCCCCTAGATTCCGAGTGTCGAAGCGTGGATTTGTGTGGTGGCAGCGTTCGCAGCAAATGCTAGTGACGAGACTCGGGGCTCGCTTCGACGTTCGTTCAATTATGTTCAAGCGACCAGACGCAACTTTGATTACAGTCTCGTTGGTCGGGCGGTCGGTCGCCGCTCGTTAAAGTGTGTCCAGCTGCTGCTTCTGCGTCCAGACAAAGCACGCGAAACCTTGCTAACAACGGTTGTTTCTTATAAAATCATTCACACACATTCACCGCGAGTTTCGCATTCGAAACCCTTGCGATAACGCAGAAGTTGTTAAAGCAAGTTACTTTTTTTTCTGGTTTGAAAAAACGTTTTCTGTTATTTGGTTTCTACGTCTCCCCGTCTTTAATTAAATCATTAGAGAGAAGTGGAGAAAGATTCCTGCAGTGAATTGATACTTATTTGCCTCTACAACAGAACTTGTAGTGAAAATTACAGTAGTGAAAATACATTTTACAAATTGAATAACGGGAATTACATATTACAAAAGCAAACAATCATAGTACAAAAAATTACAAAACACGTAAAAAATATTTAAAACATTTAAAAATAAACTGACAATAAAACAAATAAATTAAGATTAATATTTATTTTTTTTTGAAAATGATCTTATGATACATGTACCATAACAAATATAATTTGAGATCGTATTTATCTCAGAACGAATTACATTTCTTCTTGACTACACGGAAAAATTAAATTGCGGTAACTGTCTCTTGGAGTAAATAGTTGTATAAGTTTTAAGTTTTACATGAAGAATTTATCGAGTAATTCATTACTTAAAATCAAAAATTGTTTATGCGTTCAAGTGACATGTACAAGTGAATATCTTTCAAAAGAATTGTACCGTATGAGAACGTGTATAAACTAAAGTGAAGAATAAAGAAACATTAGGTTTCCGTTCCAGACATTTTATGCGACAATTTTTTATTGCTTTTCGATATTTCACCCACTCATTGTTGTTTTATTTGAATCAGACAATATATTTTATTTCAGTGTTAATTTATCATATTCATTAGACATAATTCAAATATTCCTCAATTATTTATACTCGTGAGAATTTTTTCCTTTCTTTTTTATTCAGATTAAATTGAAGTGTTTAATTTGATGAATCGTTCGCTTCCTTTGATCTTTTTATTGTATTCATTCACGTAAAAAAGCTGGAGAATGCAGACAGCGATCTACATGTTTACACTGACCTTCCGCATAACTTTTCTGATCGTATTTACGAGGTTCTATTGGTAGAAGAATTAACAGTGAGAATTCCGTGGAATTCGTCGCACTAATTCATTTCGATTTCCTGAATATTGTTACGAGTTTTCAGAGCGATTCATGGATATTGCAGCAAGTAATCGCGAAAACCAATTTTGCAGTTTTTCGATTCAATTTGCATAGCTTCTTATGGAGACACGATGACCTTCCAAATAGTTTTGATCATAGCTAAATAATTAACAGTGAGAACTTAGTAAAAATAACAACAATTATAAGAAAAGGATTGAATTAAAAATAACTGTCGAGAAAACGGACGGAAGTGGGTTGTTAAATGTAATATTGATAATTTTATGTCGAAAATTCCATGGCCTCAAGCGTCGGCTCTTTTACGACTTAGGTCTGTACCACTCTGACGTTGCCCTGAAGAGGGCCACAGCATGATGGCCGAAACGTTGGTAGTTTTATCTACTAAGCGGTTTGTTCCAGACAAACATGTTCATACTGACTCCGGCCGCGGAAACCTACGTTTATATTTCAACTTATTGTGATTTCAACGTTAGAAAAACAGCCCTGACCGGCTATTTGAATGAAATAATTGCAATGATAATTGATGGTGAAATACATTGCGTCTTATAGAGAAAAACCCCCAGGGGACTTACATCTAGTAAGTACGTGTTTGGCGAACACGGGGTCCCGAGCTGGGTCTGGCATTACTTCCACTTACTTGTGCGAGGCTCCTTCCTTTCTCTTTCCTGGCCTCCCTCGGTCACTTCTTCGTTCTTTTCGATCCCGACGCTATTAAGGCTATCAGGGTATCTTTCATTTTCCTCAATCCTCTCATTTTTTGTCCTACCCCTTTGTTTGTTCCCCCTTATTCTTTGTCCCCCCTCATGTTATGTGCCCCCCTCATTGTAGCCCCCCTCCATTTGATGTATGATGTGAGATATGTTTTGGTGTGTTGTAGATCAGGAGGGTTTTCAGTGGGTAGGGTTGAATCATTCGACGAGTCATGTTGGCTCTCCCTAGTGCGTAACTGCATTTTCCCTACCTGTACAAGTTTTTCGGGCTCCAATGACCTTTGATGTCGACATGAGCCGTGAAGCCCCTCAAAAAAAAATAGAGAAAACACTTATTTACAAAATAAGACCAACTATTATTAAATCACGAAAATGATTGAAGTTTACTTTGATTTGTTGTAAATCTTTCGTACTATTTCTTACTTCACTTTTATCTATAGATCACCGGACGTCTGAGAAAGAAAGATATCTCACTTTTTCCTTTGAGGTGAGATGCATCAATCACGAAGCCGTTGCGCTCGGCCGCCATGTTGGTACGTGCTCTTGTGCGTTTAACACGAGTCCTGAATATTGTTTTTGCTATATTATTATTAACTGTTAGATAGAAATTAAATGATGTTTTTCCGTCATTATCATTCATATTGTTGTGTTTTAGGACAATTACAATAAAAATGAAGACAACAATTATATATCTCTGTAATTTGACATGGAGTGCTGGTTCCACCTTATGCAATATAAAACAAAAATATTTAGATCATGCAAATGATCTACGGCCTGCGTTTGTCCTCTGCCTCCGCCGCTCTAGTCCCCTGACCGGCCGCTACGCCGCGTCGTTCGCAAGCTACAAACTCCGAAACAGATTAAGTTGGCTTTGAATATATTCCACTGGAAAAGAGGAGATTCGCAGAACACGAACCTAATTCCTTCCGCTTGAACGACTACAAAGTTAATTTTGTTTAAACAGTTCCGGGTCTAGTAGCGACACACAATACAAACTTTTCACGTGGAGTAATACTTTTTTTTCAAAACCACTATAAGATGATTAAGAAACGATGTATCTTTTGAAGCGAGGTAGAATCAGTCCACGATTCCAACTTTAAGAGATTTTAATAAAAAGAAACAAGAGCAACTCTAGAGATGGTGGCAAATAACCACTGAATTTTTCTAAAATACCTTTTGTTAAACAAATTTTATTGTGGAATTTCTTTTTTACATTTATTCTTTAAACAAGGTATGAAGCAGCAACGTTAATTATATCCCGTTAAAGAAAATGTGAAATACGTAATGGATTTTGTCAGTCAGGTCATGTCTTTAAACCTATGTATGAAATCCAAAAATACACACGCCGCATAACAAGTTCTTTATATTATTTGGTTCTAGCTGAACTAGTTGATTGAAACTTACATTCTGTACGATAATATATACGTTTACCATCACTTAGCGATACTATTTTATTAATCTGAATAAAATGACAAATACTTGTTTCACCAATCTTCTAGTGGAAAGCGAGTTTTCGTATTTACCCCACCAATGTACAATGAACGTCAGAATTATGAAAGTATATGATAATTCTCAATGAAACATCATGTATAATTCTCTACAAATATTTTTAATGCTAACATCCTCAGACGCGTCGGAGCTGTCAATTGTCAGGACTCAGGCAGTCAAGTACATTCCTTCTCAAATAAATGACTCAATGACTTGTTTTCTTGGTGTAATTTTAAATGCTGTTTTCTGGGAAAAGTAAAGGTGAAAGATCAAATCTGTGATTTCTAGTAAAAACCAAGTAACTTGATTTTTTTAAACGAAAAAAATCTGTCTAATTTCTTTTTCTAAGTTTTATTTGTATTAGTCTAAATGTTTCAAAAATGTACTTCCTTCTCGAATAGAGTGGTGAATATTTACGTAAAAATATTAAGAAACAGTAATTGCCAAGTAAGTAAGTTTGATGGGAATAGAAAAATAACTTCCATGCAAAAAAAGAAGAAGTGAGATACATATATACGAGAACAAATCTAAGAATTTATATAAATAGGGTGCAATAGTCAAAAAGCGATGAACTTTAGGTTTTTCTTAATTTTTCACAAAACAATCGCAATTCTTCAGTTTATTGTGTAAAAACATTGTTTTTCATCTTATATATGGAGTATTATGACAGTAGATTACATAAAAGTTAATTGTCGAAGTTCTAAAAAAAACTTTTCGGAATCTTTAAACAACCCTAACTGAAAACAAAACGTACACTCACCTGGTTGTTACCGGAAGCCACAAAAACAATAGAGAAACACCATCACATCTTTACGTGCTTCAAAGTACCACATTTCATTCGTATGATTTTCTCCACGGTTTCGCAAAAGAAATTCTAAAATTTTTAGGACATTTACGAATTAATGTGTATGATGATAATGATACTTAAAATTGAAAAGTCTTAGATATGACTAACAAGTCAGTAGCTAGTCATTTCATTGTATAGTAGTGATAATTAATATTGTTGTCCAGGACTATTCTTCACCTGTACAATCATTTTATTTCATTTTCCCTTCCCTTACCGTTACTCTGAATAATTCCCCATCATTAAACCTGTCGTGTCAGGGAAAAGAAGTCTTTTGAAGAAGGTGAATGGGAGACACATCTCCTTTAGCATCCGAATGTCACGCACTTCGTGGTTTCCCGAAAACGGTAGAAAAATGTTGATTGGAGGTCAGTGCCTCCTCCACCCTTCCACTCAACGATTATCTTTCACTTGGTTTTTCTTTCGCTGCGAAGGACGATAATTGCTCTCATTTTGACTCTGGAATTCTTCTACAAGGTAGTTTCTTGTTATGTTAATTTGGTAATATGGGTTTTCACGTGACACTTAAATACGCCGATCGACTGAGAAAAAACTGAAATGTTCTCTGTGTCTAGCGTTCTCAAGCAAGGGGCGGAATTTCATAGCAACAACGAAACTGTTATGTGGTTTTTAATGTCTTAGACCCAGTTTCACCGAGTTCGACTAATGCCTTAAACGAGATTTTCTGTGCAGTAAATCGTGATTATCGAAATGCGCGTTTCACCAACTTCGATTTACGTGAAAATCGCGATTTTCTCTTAAAAACGCTCGTGGACCCTTCGGTTACCAGCTCAAATAGCGATTTTCTTCAGCACTGCAAGAAATGCTTCCATTTTGCTTGTTTGCTATTGCTCGATTTATAGGTTATGTTCAGTGGCACGAGGGAGGTCCGCTGCTGTGTCAGGTGGCCGTTGGTAGCGCTGATGAGCAAAACGATGAGTTTTTCGCCCGTCATTTGTCTCGCAAGTTACCCATAATGCAATGCAAAACTACTACACTATTACCGGATTTTTTTAATTATAGACCCCCTGTGGCTTCTATATAATAAAAACTGTGGATAGTACAAGAAATCGCACAAAAACACTGTTGGCACCATTATTTTTGTAATTTTGGTTTGCATATACACACGTGAAAAATTTAGCTTTATTAATGAATATTAATTTTTTTAACCAAAAATACTTCAAAAAACATGATATTTTTGCGGTTTTCGCCGATACGTCGACTTTATTATTTTATATAGAATAAACTAAGAGTGACAAAAATAATTCTTATTCAGCGAATGATCACTGTTGTGTTTGTGACAACATTTATTAATTTTTTTCGAAAACACTGCTGCTACAAACGACCAGCCACATTATTAAGGAATAAAATTTATACTGTCGCACTCAGAAGAATGCCATGATCACATTACAATTGAAATAAAACGTTGAAAATTAATTTACTCAGCCTCCGTCATGTGATAAATAAAACCTTGTTTTGAATAATTGGCCAGCGATGCATTACAGTCATGCGCGTTGCTGCCAATGCAGTATTCAGTCATCAGACGGGACTCACATCTGGCAAAGCTATGTCAGTTAGTGGAGTTACACCCGGCAACAGCGCGCGTGACTGACATCCATCGCTGGTCGCTAATTGAAAACATGGTTTTCTTTCAACAAATAGTCATAAATGTTTGCATTATTATTATTAGTAGTAGTAGTAGTAGTATTCCTTCTTGCACGACTTAAATGATGTAGAAACGGATTATTGTTATTATTATTATTTTTATTATTGTGCACTTGTTTTTTTCTCTTTTCGAACAGGTAGTTGGGGTGGGTTTATCCGCCAAGCCGGAAGTAAAATTTGCTCTTAGTGGAGACGAAGAAATTTCCTTATTAGGTGACATGTTTGTGATGTAACGGATTTCTGCATTTCTGGCAGTACATTTCTAGTTAACGGCAATCTCACGAGATTTCCTTTTCAGTGTTTTGCAAATAACTCCAGTTCCTGAAATTATGGGGGGGGGGAATAATTAATACTTCATTTTATTTCAATTATTACAATTATTATTGTTTTTTCTCCAACCATAAGTAAAGTTCTTTCTTATATCTCGTACATGAATTCATATTTCACTTTTAGAAAGTAGGTTGCAAGTACATAATTTATCGAAGTGTACCCACATGCCTTAATCTCGTGTCTGTCCCAGATGAAGTTCGTGCGTCGTCCTCATCCCTTCTCAGCCCTCCAGCCCCTGTCACACAACCGTGTCCACATACGCCCTTGGCACGCAGGAATTTCAATCAGCGGTCGCCCTTCGCAGTTTGATTGCTTACACGCGCGCGTTCACTCAAACACCGACACCAGCGCCGTGTTGGCGATTCCTGGAAGAGTATCAGATATCCCTGTCACGAAAACAATTTTGAAATCATGTCCGTGACTTCGTTGGTACAATGTAATAGCAAAAACGTAGCAAAAACTTGGACGCGAGTGCAAATTGTCGATAACGTTGCATTTAAAAGTTTCTCTTGCTGATACATTTGAATGCTACTTTTGTAGTTGATGCAGTGATGACTGAAATAATTAAACGACACATTTATACCCTTCGCTCCGAGTACAAACAGTGATCTCAAAATATCGCGTGTAATTATCACTTAAATGTACTTTTGTTGTTTCGACTTAAGGCCGCGTAAATTATCCGAAACGTTTTTCTGTTATATCCTTGGCATTTAGGTTTGATGAACTGTGCTATTACAATACTCCATTGTAAAGACAAGAAAAATAATGCATAATAAAATGAAAAACATAATGTTTTTTTTCCCATGAAAAAATGAAGAAAAAATACCTCGTTACCTTAAATTCGTCGAGTGTTGATTACTTCACCCTATATTGCTATATTCTTAAGTTTGTACTCATGTATGTATGTATGTATGTATGTATGTATGTATGTAAGTAACTTGGGCTCTTTTTAAAATTTGTATTGGAGTTACCGGCTTATTCCTATTAAATGTATACGTAACTGGTTATTAATTTTTGTGCAGTTGGTACGTAAATATTCTCGAATCGAGAAGATATTTCGTCTTTTAAATCTAATACGAATGAAGTTTTGAAAAAAGAATTTTTTTCACAGTTTCTCCCTCTTTTTTCTTAAAAAAATATAGTTACAGGAAGCCACCGAATGGGAAGCAAAAGGGAAGATGAACAATTGTGTTCTTTTTTATATTTAGATGTACTGTAGAGTTAATGGCATTTTCAAAACTATTCCTTTTGTATCATTGTTTCTCGAACGGTGTGATATTGAGATACATTTGTTTTTGTCAATAATTGTTTTTAATACAATTTCATCAAAATAATCATAAGAGTTTTTTCAGTTCCGGAAAAAAAAGAAGTTTACTGAACTAAAAATTAAACTCAATAATGCTTTGTCGTAATTCTAATTAAATTCAGGTACCTGGTTGAATATTAATTTCATCCTTCATAATTTTCAGTGCTTCTCTGTTACCCAGAAATATTCACGTTTAATGAAAGTGTTTCCGTTAACCGGAAGTAGCGAGAAGTCGAATAAAAACGTTTTGAAATGTTTAAAAACAAATAAAGAACGTGCGCGATTCGATCCCTTCCAGACATTTTCACAGAATTTACGAGTACGATAGGTTTTTACGAACCTCCTGATAGAAGCATCAAAAGACACAACGATTGTAATAAACCTAAAGTTATTGCCAGAGTAGTTTTCTTTAAAATTTGCTAAAAAGTTGTGAAACACTATCAGCTTATAACCTAACCTACATGTACATTTTAAGTAAAACAATTGTGGTTAACATGGAAAAAATCGAAGTTTGCAATATTTTTAGTTTTTACAATCGTAGGTAACAAATATATTTAAAAAATCCTATTCTTATATGTATGTATTTATTCTTTTCGGCCAACAAAGGACCACGATGGGTGCTGGTAAGTGAGTCATTAGACACATCGCAGAACGTTTTGGGGCGAACAGCGCCAAGATGGAATCTAGATTGCCGTATCCGAGTATCACAACTGCAGAGGGTAAACTTTTCAATCATCGCAGCTATATGAACTGAGACATAGAAATGAAAAGTTACCAATTTATACCTCGCCGTGAATAGAACCCGGGATTCCTGCGTGGCAAGCAAGCGCGCTACTCCTGGCCAATCGATGGGGCATATTGTTTCTATGTATTAATATAATCTAAAACGTTAGTCATTTATAGCTTCACATTATTACTTTCTCATATAAGTAGTACATAGAAAGTTGTGTAATCGTGAGAAAATTCGAAAGCGAGATTTAGACGGAAATATCCGTTTTGGCGATACCTGATTCTGAAAAAGTTGTATTTGGTATAACGACCGTCCGTCTGTTCGTGTCAGCGCAGCAATTCTGAGTAAATGGATGAATCAATTTGATTCGCATTTCGTATCCAAGGTAGAATCTACTTGTTGTCGATGCGCGTGCTATATTTTTTTTTTACTTTAAAACGAAGAGTACTTCATATAAAGGCCAAAGTACTCTTTTGTATGTTTCTCAAAAACCACACCAACGATTTTGCTTATGTTAAGTACAATCAGTGTGCATTACATCCGCATCCGTGTTTATTGTAACAATAAATCGTGAATTTAGTGTTTTTTCAACTCTTATGATTTTTAAACACTATACTCAGAATAATATATAGTTCGATAATAACTTGTACATGTAAATTTACAAAAATTTTTGCGTTAAATTACAAACATATTGACATTATATATGTATTATAACTCGCAGCTAACTTTTTATCTTATCTAGGAACTTATGCCAAAAAAATTTGAATCCGCCTCTGCCTTAGGGCCCTTGATCTGAATTGATGGGATGGTCCCTTGCTTGCTTCCGGAGAGTAAATTAGTTTATTGTCCTCCACGTGCTCATACGCAGTTTGTACTGTTTTTTGACAATAAATTTATTATCATTAGCGGTATGTCGCTCGAAAGTTTGGTATAGACGCAGTACAATAATTTATGTCTGCTACACGTACCCATTAGTTTACTGTTTCATGAAGCCTGAATAATGATTAGCAGTGTAAATGGACCAAGCAGAACTAGAATGCACCTTTCGTAAACTGAAATGAACGATATGATATTGATAAAAATACATAGCATGACAGCAAACGCACAGTAGATACGAAAATACATCAATTTCTGTGTACAACGAAATTACATTTACATAGCACTTTTACGATATTTATAAAACTGATATGTCACTATTTGTTTTGAAATATTATTCTGAATATTTATTTTACTTTCAAATTTCATATATAACAGACAGTAATGAGTTCACCTAGCGACTTGAGCAAGAAGAGAGCACTGGAAGACGACCAAAATATAGAGGAAATGACCCTTTCACCATAGAATTGTTTCTCACTCTCTGCTGCGGACGGAGAAACGTTTATGCGATGGTTTTATGTACCACTAGCTTCTCTTTTAATCGAATAATGTTCGACTTCGTACGATTCGTCTCCTTCTGCAGCAGAGTCGTCAGATGGTAAAAACTGCGAAAGAATTCCCTCCGAACCTTTGAACTTTCAAAGATATCGAATCGCTCTCAACGAAATGGCTTCCGATGCGAAATCTGCTCTCGTATCGTGCGTCGCATGATTTATAGCTTTTCCATAATTTACATTTTATGTGCCGTATTCTGTATGTTCCATTTTTTTGCGTTTTATACCGTAACAGACGTTCAGCTCCAGCGATATTCAGTTCGACGCGCAGCGTAACTTCTCAATTCAATCCCACTAACACCGGATCACAAAGAAATATTAATTTATGCTCGGGATTTATGAAATGTTCTGTGTGGAAGAAAAATATCTTTATTCGATGTTTCGTCAGCTTACTTGATGAGAATTTAAAGATTGTAAATCAAACAGTGATTAAACATGCATGCGAAATTTGTCACAGACATTTTTCATCTTTTGTACTTTTCATTCCGATTAGAATATGAGGAAATCCTAACTTTCGTGTTCGGAAGAACTTAGTGTCAAAGACCTCAAAATGTCAAGTAAAGTGGATTTCAGAAATTGCGACATCATACATTATGGATTGTTGCTTATAATACTACAAAGATATTTCTGTTTAATTTTTTCACGTCGGAATAAATTCTACGCATCCGAGAGGTCAAATAATTCCATTTCTAGAAAGTAAAATTTCTATCACATCGAAAAATCATTTGGTGAAGGCATTGTACATTACTTTGTCTTGTAAACACGACCTTCCTACACATGGCATCTCTCGCCATAATTTAGAGGCTTTTGAACATTATTGATTTTTAACCGAAATATTACTGATAACTTTCGGTCCGGTGGAAATGGCGAAAAAAGTGAAATCTCCAATGGCTGGAAATGGTGCACAGTTGTGGAAGGCGAACGGGTGGTGTAGTGGTTAGCACCCCTACGATCACAGCAGGAGTCCCGGGTTCGATTCCCGAGTTCGTCGCCATTTTCACCTGACCGAAAGTTATCACACATCTTCTCCACGTGTAGGTTTTATTTTTTTTGGGTCTTTAGGGCTCGCCAACCCACGTGTAGGGAACACGGAAGAAATATATGCCTAATGAAATGTTACTCTTCATCCATTGAGTGCTGTTCCGCCGTGAGTACGGTTCATTTCGATACTGAGCTCATTATTCCCTGAATAATCTTGAAAAACGTTATAGATGATTATTTTTTTTCTTTTTCTTTCTCTCCCCGCTCATCTATCGAATCTCGTGTAACAACAAAATACGACAAAAATATTTTCTGGAAGGTTCACTGGGTAGGAATTGAAACGTAGATCTCACGCACATTAAGCAAATTGGATCCTGTAGATCGTGAGGACGATTTCTAATTCATTGCTTTGTAGTCTACGTAAGTTACTATAAGAATATTGTCACAGCGTCGAATTCTAAATTAAATTAAAATTTAACTCTTTCATGTGTTGGAGCTAGAAATTTCGTAGTGATTGAAATAAACCTGATCTGACCTCGTGTAAACGAATAGGAAGAAAACTCAAATAGAATTTTATTTACTAAGCAGTTAGCGAAAGAAAAGAATCCACAATATACGAATATTCCAGAATTAAATATAAAACTAAAACGATGCTAGTCTCAAATATATCGCTTCTTAATCTCGAGAGGCACATATTCTGAGTTTTATCTTGAAATACCATCCTGTTTTCAAGAAAATATAGACTTCCATTTAATTTTCGCGAGTTGTTTTTTATCGGTCTCGTGGTTTAGAGCAGTGATTCTCAACGTAACCTAACCTAACCTAACCTAACCTAACCTAACCTAACCCAAGACGACAAGATGTCTACAAGACCAAATCAAAGGCGGACCACATACACTAAATGAATGAACATCTGTAAAGGCCAAGGTCTACTACATAGCCTACTAATTAAATAGGTTTAATATTATAATTACGTTGCTCCATTTATATATTTATGAGAGTAGTAAAAGTATAATATGGAAAATAAAATATGGAATATAAAACATTGGCGTCGCACTTCCTCCTAAATATAATTAGGAAAAAAATAGTCTTCGTAATTTCTGGAAGGCAACTCATTAAGAGGCATCACGTGAAGGAGAAGTTCCATTATTACTTTGAGAAATATTGAATAAAGAATATTTACATTTAATTATTTACAAATCATATTTTAGGCATTTACAAGGCACATTGAAAGTGCCACAAGTGGACCGCGGACCACAGGTTTAGAATCGGTGGTTTAGAGGACGGGGGACATATCCATGTTCATAAGTATATTCGATGATGAAAATAAAATCTATTGTCAAAAAATCAATTACGAACTGCGTATGACCACGTGGAGGACAATAAACTAATTTACTCTCCGGAAGCAAGCAAGGGACGTATTCCATCAATTCCGATCAAGGGCCCTAAGGCAGAGGCAGATTCAAAAGTTCCTAGATAAGATAAAAAGTTAGCTGCGAGTTATAATACTAATAGAATGTCAATATGTTTGTAATTTAACGCAAATATGTTTGTAAATTTACATGTACAAGTTATTATCGAACTATAGATNTTATTCTGAGTATAGTGTTTAAAAAATCATAAGAGTTAAAAAAACACTAAATTCACTATTTCTTGTTTCAATAAACGCGCCCCTGGACAAAATCCTAGAGAACCTGTATAAGAAATCCACCTCTACCCGAAGGAAAACCGGAGAAAAACCCGGGCCAGGATGGGGCTACAGAATTAATGTACACAACCGTGCCAAAGTTGAGTACACATAAAACTAAATTAATATGAATCATAAGACAGAACACAACCATACAAGAAAATAGTTTTTGAAATTGTGATAAGATATTTTTACATCTAAAAAAGTTAAAAAAAAAAAGAGAATAAACCATTCCCTTCCCACCTCAGTTGTATGCTGAACCTCGTAATCCCATTTCCTGCCAGAGGGCGCGTTTCCTCGGAAACTGCGCGTTGCCTTCTGGACGTAAGCGCTTATAACCGTATGTTAGCGCCGAAACACTGCCACTAAATCTCCGCTGTGAGCGTAAACGCCGAGACTCCGCAGATGCGAACACGCATGTGCGTCGGGTGTTTTGTCTTCGCGATGGCGACGAGGGCAGAGGTTGCGTTTGTGTTGTTCGTTTAGTTTTAGTCTAAACGCTACGACGCGCTTCAGTGAATGCTAATTACTTGTATAGAAATGTAAAATTTCACTTTCATACTGTTTTATTGTTAGAAAAACAATATAATTTTTTTTTCACTGGAATTTAGAAAGTTACTTTACTGAACTCGTCCTTGAAATAATTGTTTCTTAATCTGTTTGAACCGTCCACATCTAACGACCTGTAGGAACATTGTATTCACTATTCTTTATTGAGGACTAGCAACCGCCCGTGTTTTTGTTACGTTGCACTTCAACTTTTCCTTAGACTCTAGAATATTCGAAAGGAATGTGAAGCAAAAAGATGTCAGCTTCACGTGAACCATCTCATGCTGGGTAGCGCCTTGCCACTCGAATGCTTGTCTGGTCCTCCCGAGGGAACACACGACATCGGCGGCTGCTTGTAAAACTCAAGACGTTTGTAAGATCTGAACTATTCGTCCATATTTTACGATTTAAAGACAGTTTTCATATTTCTTCCACGCACAAGACATAAAATGCATTCAATAGTGTTAGGATTCTTTTTTTCCTCAAAAATTACTCTCTTTAGTTGAAGTATTTTTTCACGTGTATTTTCAATAAGCTTTTTTATTTTTTTTATAATTTAGGTTAACCTTTGAAGATAGACATACGCTGTCGTGGACATTTTTGTAGAACTCTTTGAGGTGAACAATATTGCTTCTCATACTTGTCACCTTCCTCTAACCGTTTTCGCAGCGTAAGCGAATATACGTCTCTCAAGATTGATTTTCCCCAGACTTCTTTGTCCATCGATATCTTTGAATTTTACTCTTATAAGATCTTTAGTTGCATTAAAATAAATACCGGTATAGTAATGGGGATAATTCTGTTAAGAATAGTAAAAGAAATAAGTTCACACAGTGACTCGTCTCGAGTTAAGATAGAAAGGGTAACTGTATTCGCATGAGTCAATGAACGCCGACGAATTTCCACGCAGGGAGTTGATTGGATAACTGCCTTGAGATTGAGTCAGCACAGTACAGCAAGAGGAGTTGATAAGAGGAGGGACGGCGTCGTAGATCACGTCTTAGAAGAAGCAGAAGAAGACGAAGACGAAGGACGCAGCAAGGGTCACAAAGTGTCGTTACGTGTGAGGGAGGAATGATTACTGTGGATTTTGATAGTGTCGCAGTGTCTGTTAGACATCAAGTGAAGCAAAGGACGATACATTCTATTAGAACGTGATAAAATGATGTCAGTGCATCGTTGATAGTAATTGTGACGCAGTAAGACTCTCCCTACCTTTCAAGACTTCGGTACGAAATCAAAATTATATTTAAAGATTCGGGAAAATTTAACTTTATTACAAAAACCATGTACGGAAACTCACTATATTTATTAGTTTACTGTATTTTAGCCTCAGAAAACTACTTTATTGTTCTCAACGTGGTCCTAGGTAATTTGTAACAGCTCCCTTGACAATATATTATTTATTTATTGTCAGTCTCATTGCCTTGATGTTGGTTCAGAGCTTGTGCACAGTGTAGCAACACTCTTACTTCGTCGTCGTCCATAAGACTAATAATATTTGTACCTCGCGTTATGTTGGTAGGACAAGTGATTAAATTCATCGCCAATGTCGTCCATCAATTCAATTCTGTTGCTTTTGTGGTGCTATTCTGCTCTTTCTTCATGATTTCTGCTTGGAACGATTATTACCTTGTGTCTTAGCTTGTTGCGTTGTGAAATAGCTTTCTTTTTTTTACAGCAAATAGTCGCTTTTGTAACTATTATAAATATTTATTTGAATATAACTTGGATTTTGGAGAAGTTGGCAATTTGTGTAAGGCAGCCATATTGGATAATTTTCTGCTGCAGTTACATGACTTGGAGTATAGAAGACGCGATAAATCGCGCAATCAATGAGGAAGTCCTGCGTGGGCGACAAACATGTGCGACAGCGCGCGACAGCTTCAAGCGACAAGATTCAAACGCACACTTGTAGTTACGAGACTGTCCTGCGTGAGCGACAGCGCCACTATAGCGCTATAAGCGAGTCACTCGACGACGCTTGAACTTCAAACTTTTGCTCGAGTTTCGTCGCGCGTCAAACGCTACATTTCACTTGGTCGTACTAGAGATTATCGTATGAAATCAATAAAATGTAGTAGTATCAAGTAGGTCTTGACATTTCGTCGTGATCTCGCCCGAGGCCATTGTGTTTTAGAGGTTAGCTCGTGTAGTATCGAAGTGATTAAGGTTCATTGCAAGTTCAAAACATAACAAACGTAATTTTTGGATGTTGCAAATTAGTGTTTTTTTTCTTAGTAATGTAATCGTTTATGTCATTTACAAGGAAATAAAAAGTACAAATTGACGTACTGGCTTATCCAAAAACCTTTTGAGACGTAAACACAGTTGCGAGAACAAATGATAAAATTCAATGTAAGATGTTGTCTGATAAACTTGTTGTGTGTTATCCCGCCATCTTTGCCTTAGAACCCCTTATTTTGCTATAAATCCGTCTTGTTTGCTGTGTAGCGCCATTTTGTTTCAAGAGCCACGCAGGACACTCAGTCCTGGCAACGCGACGCTACACTTTTGTCGCTTGAAGTTGTCGCAGGCGTTTATCGCCCGCGCAGGACACGACCGAAGTCTTTTATTGGGTGCAGCGAAGAGGTGGGGTCGTTGAAGGCAGAGTAGAAGTGGCAGACTTGTTCAAGGGTTGCGAGATCTTGATTACATGCAGCGCCTGAATTCTGTCTGCGGACGGTTGGACGGGAAGTGGCACCAGCTGACTAGAGTTCAATAACCATGCGAGAACAAGGTAAAAGGCAAATATTATTATAATAATGGATACGTTTGAAAGTAATGGATGTAGGTGAAAAGAATGTTTTTTTTAATGAACAGTGAAAATGTTAGTAGTACCAATAATTTGTTGAAATGGAATTTTAAACAATAGAAAGAAAAATAATCGTTATTTCCAAAGAAAAAAGTTTTAATCCAAGAGTAAAAAATACTTTCTTTGAGCATTTCCAGATAAATTGTGACCTTGTAGCTTGGTAAAATCAGTTTTTATTGTTATTTTTATTTTTGTAGAAATGTATATCTGAAGTGTTTTTTTTAATGCTTCGTTGCCCTATATATCTGAAGTAATTCTATCATATGAAATCAAGTTAATTCAATGATTAACAGCAAAACTATTGAAACTGCTGAGTAATTCTCATTCTTACGAAGCAGTGGGCGCCATCTAATCGATTCGACCAAATTATTCCTGGAAATAGAGGAAAAGGTGAATCGAGTTGAGTTTGACGTATAATTAACAAGAACTTAATTGAATTATAAATCATAGGTCGTAATATGTTGCTCATAGTTTTATTGCTATAAACCTAGCCAAACATGTTTCATACATACTCAGTGTATGCTACTGACGATATGTATGCTTTGCAACCGATAAAGCTTTGTAGCAATAAAACTGAGCAACAGATTAACGACCTTTAATTTATCAATCTTCGATAATGTTGCCAACACCCCTCCAACTACCAAGTACAAAAGAAGTTATTTAGTAATGTATTGTAACGTAACTTTATACGTTGTACTACGGAGCAATAATGATACTGGAAAAAAGTTTCTTGGAAAAGTTCCCCGTGTAGTTATAGGAGTCGTAATTCAATCGGTGCGAGGTCCCTTGTCGATGATATCGCTGTCGTGTTTGTCGCCGCCGAAATTCCATGAAGAGCGGTCGTTAGTCCACCGGCAGCGCCTCCAGACATCACGCAAAGGGCAGCCGAACACGCTGCCGAACATTCTACTTGCTCCGTGGAACTAAGGGTTGACTGTCAGGCATTCGAGGATTACTCTACACCTAACTAACGCAAAACGTGAAGAAAATTTATTAGTAACAATTTACTAGAAAAATATTATGTTGCGAATTAAAATTAAGTAACATCGCCCTTGTTGTACAACGTTCGTCACAAGTAGCTCTTCCTCAGCTATAAACCCGCAACAGTGGTCCAGAACCTTCGCTCGTCGTATTATAAATAAATAATACATAATGCCGACACTAAATGCCGCACAGCAGGCTACGACTAAATGACCCACAACTAGACGAACATGCAACAAGAATAGCATGAGATAATTTTAATAAATTTAACACAACTTTTAACCAATAATACGCATGCATCTTCAGGAAGTTTCAGCAAGTTTAAGGTGCACCACGTAATTTACAATAAGGATTTTGTATAATTTTGGGAAGAAAAGGAAGAATACATCTGAAGAGGGGGAACATATATCCCCGAAACGTTATGTGAAAGTACGAACGATTAAAGAGTTTGTGCGTCATTAATACATGTTGTCATAAATAAGGGCACTGTCAACTAATTTAACAAGTTGAACGACAACATTACTCTTATCTATTTCAAAATAATACATAAATTAATAAATGAACTTTATTATCAAAAAATGATTAGCAAACTGCCTATGATCAGTAGGGGACAGTAAATTTATTTACTCTCCGGAAACAAGCAATCCCATCAATTTCGATTGCGGACCAAAAGGGTAGCGGCGGACTTAATACTTCTAATCACGAAGTTTCTCCATTCTAGTAAGAATTCTATTTTAACAGTTATCGATCCGTGTAGTTTGACTTCTCCATTTGACACTTGGTAATTGTGGTGCTTTAGCAACATTATCAAAGCATGATAAATTAAAAGTCGTTTCTATGTTGCTCATTTTTTTATTATTGGTATTAGAAAGCTTTTTCGGCTGCATAGCAACCATCATCAGTAACATACACTGAGTGTTAAGGAATATTTTTGGCGAATGCATTCGCCAAAAATATTCCTTAACACTCAGTGTATGTTACTGATGATGGTTGCTATGCAGCCGAAAAAGCTTTCTAATACCAATAATAAAAAAATGAGCAACATAGAAACGACTTTTAATTTATCATTCTCCATTTGAACAATGGTTTTCCTTCTACCAAATCTCAGATTCGTTTATCTCTAGTATTTATAACAAATATAATTTAATGATTTTGTTGTGTATATGATTAGTTATTTCTCTTTTCTTTTCCTCTATTTCAAAGAGAAAATGGAAAGTGTTATCTTTAATGCATACTCATTCTCTTCTCGGGTTTTTTAAGGAATTTACGGGATATTGTTCTTTAATGAATGAACAGTTCGAGAAAATGTATTCTGAAGATGCTTATGAATTACTTGAAGAAAATACTTTTGAATATTTAACAATTCACTGGTGTGATATATTTCGAAACACTCGTGAATTACTTTTTTTTCCCCTCGAGCTGTATATTTTGTGTGGTGATGGCTAGCACTTTATTAAGTCAACGAGTTGGAAATTACCAAACATTCTCTCGTTCCTTTTTTTATGAATCGTGCAAAATTTCTTGCGTAAAAGAGTTTGTAAATTGTTCGGGCTACAAGTGCTTCCAATAAAATGCTTCAGTTACTTTTATTTATTTGCTCGTGCTGTGCAGTTACATGGACGCTCGCGAATTTTTTGAGCTGGATAAATGAGTTAGCGATCTGCCTATTTCTGGAAACGTAGCTTCGTGGTAGCAGCCAAAAGTTGGAAATATGCTCCACGAAACAGAACGGCGATTTGTTTTGGAGTTACCGAAGCGGTTGGCCGTCTCATATCGACCCTGATCTCGTCCGGTACATGATTCTGAAAAGTTTAATTGAGATATGCACTAAATATACACGTGTCTAAAATCATGTGACTAAAATCTAAAATTAATAAAACAAACAATTATTGTAGTGAGAAGTGACATCTTAAGGTATTACATCTAGTGACTAGGCTGAAGTACCCCACGAAAAAGTTTCAAATTATAGTTTAAACCATTCTCTATCCAGTGGCGAGGAATTTTCATACCCTTACAGCGCAAAATTTTGAATTATTTGACTTTAAATTAGTGCTAAAATGTAATTTATTGTTGTTGTTAAAAAAAATTATCATTATCACGTCGGTTTACGTCTGGGGCATAAAAATGGTGGAAAGCTGTAGAATCAAATTGAGATCGAGTGTGGAGCGAAACTAAAATAAAAGGGGAGAAAAAACGAAGATACAATACCTGACATTCACCTGGCAGTAATTAACAGCTGAAAGGCCGTGATATTTAATAAAAATTCGTCTACATAAAAAGTCGTAATTCATGATTCTGTAAAAAAAATATCATTACTTTCCTACCTCGGTTTTTTTTAAGAATGTTTTTCTTTTAAATCAAAACTTTTTTTTTCTGCATGCTTTCTTTGTTTCTCTCGCAAAAACTTGCTTTGGCGATTTTTTATGTTTTTTTTTTAACTTTTGAACACAGTTTTCGAAGCGTTTATGAAACATGAATGAAGTGTCTTTTATTGGCTTCTGCGGTTCTCTCATTTGCCTTTCCTTCATTGTTGTTCTTCTTCCTCCTCCTCCCTCCGCGAACCCCTTTTTCAATCCCCTCGTAAATTGCGACTGAGCCCCGTCCCCTCATCTTTTCAAATGAAACCTGCCACTTCGGTAGCTCGCTTTGTGGAGCCATTCGCTGCGAATGTGAGACTCCTAATTACATTAGCGATGTAGAGATCCCTTACACCGTCTTCGTCGAAAGTCGAAAATATATTAATTGATTTCCCTCATTACGACTCATTAAGATTAATGTAAACACTGATGTCACGATAGAGTTTCTTAAACATGAAGAAATGGAGTATTAACGTTATAAATTATTATTATTATTATAAAGATTATATAACGGAACAATAAACTCGAGGATTGGTCATCAATAAAAAATCCTTTTCACAACGCCAACGTTTCGGCAATTTATTTTGCCTTCATCAGGGTTACAAAGAACGTACACAATTTACATTATTTCTAGTACAACTTTCAAACACCTTATTAACACAAACAATATATCAATGATTACTCACTATCTAACTATGAAATAACTGTCACAAAAACATACCCAAAAAGTCTTGTTATAATACAAAACAACATACCTGCATGATATGGAACCTCACCATCATGAATTACTACAGCCGTAACCTCTAAATACTATCTACTACGTATGGCAATTCGTAAGTATTGTAAATATTATTTTTATTATTATTACAAAGACTGTGCATGTCTTGGTGCGCTTTCTGTAAATTTAAAGAAGCATTTAGATGCCGTACCAGGCGTACCAAGACTATGAGAAATACAAGAGATCGCTCTTTTTGGCACAGTCCATACTTTAGGAAAATGCATCTGATCCTATAGAGACCGGATCATGAATTTCAACTACCCACAACATCTTAAGACTGTCAAGTGAATACCGGTACATCGAAATAGTATTCTCAAAAAGCAAAAGTTACAAACTGCGTATGACCACGTGGAGAACAATAAACTAATTTACTCTCCGGAAGCAAGCAAGGGATGTATTCCATCAATTCCGATCAAGGGCCCTAAGGCAGAGGCGGATTCAAATTTTTTTTTTTTTTGCATAAGTTCCTAGATAAGATAAAAAGTTAGCTGCGAGTTATAATACTAATAGAATGTCAATATGTTTGCAATTTAACGCAGAAAATTTACATGTACAAATTATTATCAATTGAGATTTCTGATCAAGACCAGTCCAGCGGTGGATTTATAATATCTCCGCTCGAACACAAAACGATGGGACGAACCCGAAAAATACGAAGAAATATAGAGAGCTACTTGTTATAGTATCGTCAGAATAGCAACAAATGTATTAGTAATCGAACACACAAAAATTATTTATTAAGTACATAAATATTTTCGAAAATATTGCTAATGAATTGTAAATATTAAAATAGCTCAAAATTCGAGATTAATGGCAGTAGAACGAATGAATTTCCCGCTCCAAGGCCACAGCGCGGAGACTCCATTGAAACTTCGCCTTTACCCTTAGGAAAACCGAAGAAAAAACCAAGGCCAGATCGTAAAGAAGAAACTTTTATCTTGCATTAAAATACTGTACGTTAAGACACCCCATCGATAACTGTAACTGCGTGCATTATGAACAGATCGAAAACACTTTAACAAATTCAGAATTTCTCTAAGGGATGGTCTTGAATTTTTGCTGTCACTCTACGTTGTGAGCTCTTTGTACCGGAACGAATTTCTGACGAAGCATGGAAGTGACCATAAAGGAAGTTTATTGATTTACGTTTTTTTAAAGTTGGTAATGATTTTTGCGTTTTTTTTAAACTTTTTATGACTAAATTAATAAATTATTTTTATCCAAGTAAATTATTATTATTATTGCCAACAGCAAAATAATTAGTGTATTTTGTACTTTTTCCTAAAACAAAATGTATAGTATTGATCCAAAAGAAAAGATTTGATGAATCTTCATACATTGTGTTTCCGAATATACGTGTGTTCTCATATAACACTATCAGCTTCTCGGAAGTAATTTTTCGCATCAAAAATAAAACAATTAAAGAAACATTTCGCTCATATATTTTTGTACAGCAGACAGTCTTAGGAATAATGCCAGTAATCCAATGGAAATATCTAAAAATAAAAATTTGTTGCTGTACACCGCTGCTATGAACTTGTCTCAAGCAAGAAAACCGAGATAAAATATGAAGATATGAGAAGTGATATCATTCATACATGCATGATAACCTTCAGTAGTTATGCACTTAACCTTCAGCAGTCTTGACATTATGTGTACTTGTCTTCTTGGTTCCAAAAATCGCGTACCCTATTGTGGATATATTTGCATTAGCAATCTGAAAGAAATATTTAATCAATGAACAGTTCATCTAAACAGTTTGTTAGGAGTATAGGTTTTCTCTGACAGTGTGTCACCTACTAACTGATTGCAGAAAATACACCAGAACACGGAGACAAATTGGTCTGGCTGCAGATTTACCAACAATTCTCGTAAATGAAACATGATGTTAATAAACTATTCAATTTTTGATAAATAGATCGGGGCTCCTCCCACAAGTTTGAAAGATTATAATTTTCAGAATTTATTTCATTTTTGATATAAAGTATTGGGCCACTGTTTCCTTTTCTTTCCTCTCATCTTTGTATTTAGATATTTGTTGAATTCAGGAGAGTATTTTTTAGTGGATATGGTCGAGATATTCGGCGAGTCCCACACACGGGGAAGTGTCATTACGGCTCTTCCCTATGGTGCGAAACTGCATTTTTTCCCCCCACCTGCAAGCGCTCCAATGTTCTTGACGTTGGCGAGCCCTAAAACCTCAAGATAAAAAGTGTTTTGATTCGTGGCGTCTTTTTTCAATTTCGTTTAGTGGTTTTCTCTGAAATGTATCTTTACGTTTGTTTTTTGTTTGTTTGTTTTTAACTAGAGGAGAACGTGATCAATCGGTTTTGCGATCTCAAACACCTTTTAACAATGGATTTCATCTAATGTTTTCGAGCCATTCGTGCTCTAGTTATTAAACATTTCTTATACACGGAACAGGTTCTGTAATAATTACGTCCGCAGATGCAAATGTCCACGAGTAGGGAGTGGAACCCGGAAAATCTTGCTGTGATTGAAGGAGTGTCAACCGGTTCATCTCATATATTCAACTGTCCTTAGCTCTCTCACGTCCCATATTTTGTTACTGAATAAGTTACTCGGTCTGAACTTCGTAAGTTTCTTCTAGAGTGAAATGGGTCGTTTACGATTCTCTCAAAACGACTCAAATTTTTACGAGATGCTGAGGAAGCGAGATCCGGATCTGAATGGCGAGATCATTGCTTCGCTCGAGCGGGTGTGTGTGTGTGCGGGGGGTGGGGGAGGGGATGGGGTTTGGCTGGCAGTGGACGATCTGGCGTATGTCCAGCCAATCACACAGGTTGTTGCTCCCACCCTCTTCACTGTGCGGTATAGTAAGTATAGCGCTGCAGAGATAGTACGTCTAGCGCTACGGAGAAAGTGAGTGTAAAATCGGAGTACCTGTTCTTAATGGGGAAAACATGGAATATTTTATGAGTTGTTTGATTTATAAGTGGTATCCATGTTATTCAGGTGGTACACAGCGTTGCTACCATGTCTATTGAAATTTTTTGAAAAATCAGTGAACCATGCTACTCACTATGTAACTTGCATTATGATTCTAAAGCTCGCTTAACACGATCCTGTTTAAAGATAATTTTCGTCCAATTGCTGTACAAGAAGAAATGGTTGAGAAGTCGATGACGTCACGCTTGACGTCATCTGCGTGTTCAGAAAATGGACGTTGCAAAAAAGAAAACCTTTTACTCGATATTCGACGGGAAATTGATTGTGTTAGTATGAGTTGTCTCTGGGGAACACCAAGGGGAACGCAACAATCAACTAACTACTACTGGGCTGCGAGTTCTGTGAACACGTAAACTGATTCATTGATAAACGAATGGTTGATTTAATATAATATTTTGTTCTCTATGATTGATTTCCGAAGTTCAAGTTACCAGGGAGCACAGCAACAGAATAATAAATTTTACGAGCACTATTTTAAATATGCAATCGAATCGAGAGATCACAGACGCGGCAGCTAGTGAGCAGAGATGCCGCTAGGAGAGCGCTAGTCAATTTGTACGAATCGTACTGACAAATGAGAGCGTGCTTGAAAATTTTAATACAATCTGCATCCAGAGTCTGGTGTGTATCGCTCGAAACAGTACGTAAAACGGACCGTACAATTTCCAAGAAATTTTTGATAAATGATTCAGTCATTCATAACAACGTCGCTTATACACACAGATGATAAATAATAATAAATTTTATTGTCAAAAAACAATTACAAACTGCGTATGACCACGTGGAGGACAATAAACTAATTTACTCTCCGGAGGCAAGCAAGAGACCATCCCATCAATTCCGATCAAGGGCATATTGAAAAATTTCAGCGAAAATTCCTAGATAAGATAAATAGTTATCTGCGAGTTATGATACTAATATAATGTCAATATGTTTGTAATTTAACGCAGAAAATTTACATGTACAAGTTATTATCGAACTACAGATTATTCTGAGTATAGTGTTTAAAAATCACTAGAATTGAAATAACACTAAATTTACGATTTATTGTTACAATAAACACGCCCCTAGACAAAAGCCTAGAGAACCTGTATAAGAAATCCGCCTCTACCAGTAGGAAAACCGGAGAAAAACCCGGGCCAGGATGGGGCTACAGAATTTATGTACACAACCGTGCCAAAGTTGAGTACGCATAAAACTAAATTAATATGAGTCATAAGACATAACACAATCATGCAAGAAAATAGTTTTTGAAATTGTTATAAGTTATTTAAAAAGTACCACAGCAATAGCGTGATAAACTACAAGACGGATTTAACTTTTATTAAAATCAATAAATTCTTTTACAGTGTAGAAGCACTGGTGCCGGAGGTAGTTTTTAACTGCGGATTTGAAAAGATTCAATTTCATAATACCTTTTATATTCTTGGGCAGGGAGTTATATAGAACGATTCCCGAATGATAAGGTCCTTTTTGACAAAGAGTGGTTGACACTCTAGGGCGTTGAATATTATTACTATTGTGTTCGTGAACGTGACTGTTTCGAATGAAGCAAGGGTTGCACTTTCAGTAATTCGGTCTTAACAAACACGACCGTTTCATAAATATAAATGCAGGGAAGTGTTAAGATATTTAACTACTTGAATAAATGTTTACTAATGCTAAAACTCTTTGTAGTGAGTCGTCGTGCTGTTTGCCATATTTTCTAACGCTGTAGCGATATCGCGTGTTCTTCCGTCGTCATATACTTACTATCTCTATGGCGGGCCTCTACCTTCGCTGAGGGCAGAGGATGAGACGGAGGCAGCGATTAAGGACCCTAAAGCCACGTAATAAGTGCTTGTTTCGCTTTTGTATCCACTGAAACGAAGCACATTAGAGAACGAATTGATTTTACAGCCTCCTGATTCTACTGTAGAGAGATTTCGAAGTATTCAGGTCAGGTTTACAAGCGATTTCGCGTCGCTTGTAACGGAGAATAGAACGATAGTATTATAAATGCGTTTAAGCGAATGTGTATATTGTTTTTTTGTTTTAGAAGTTCAGAGACTGTTATAGGCGAGTAATTTATATGAATTGATAAAAATATGCGCAATGTACCTCTAATTTTACTCACAAGTAATGTTGGTTATTCAATCTCTTCTAAACAGCCCCCGATTACGTTTGCAACAGACGAGTTTTCTCATTGCATTGTACGAAACTGTACAAAATGGCTTTCGGAGAAAGGTGAAAAGTAGATTTCAGAAATAAACTACTACGATGTGCAGAATGATTCAAAACTTCACATAAAGCAAAATGGAGAAGAACATAGGAGGAACACATGTCCGAAAATGTCACCAGGAGATCCAAAGAAGCCTATATCACTGTTAATGGGAAGAACTTTGAATATCAGTTCTAAATCCTACATCACATTATCAATTCTCTTAATGCAGCGATTTTCACGCCTTTTTATATCTTGCTCATACTCCGTATTTTTGTCGTTTTTTCTCGCCCCGGTGAAATTTCTAGACATGTGTGATTCTAGTTCTCGATACTGTGTTCTAATACCCGTCCAATTTTTTACGTTGAGTTTTGAAATATTCTATATAAACTTCATTATAAAAAAGGCGTTACAACCTGCAACCACATCGTTACTCTCCGGAAACAAACAAGAAACTATCCTATCAATTCCAATCAAGGGCCCAAGGGCAGTGCAGGATTTAATATTTATAAGAGACGTAGTTTAACAAATTTGCAGTGTCCTTCATTTGTGATTTCTAAAATAAATCGAATATGTGAAACGCAGTATAAATTGCAGTGTAATGACAAAAGTGTTAATCACATTCCCACCGATGCATAAATCCATCTTTGTCCGTAGGAAAACCGGAAAGAGTCCCGGGGACGTGATGTGTTTTTAAGTGCAAGTCATGAATCTGCACGTCGAACGAAAAGAAGAAAAGAAAAAAAAACACGCCTCGGATATCTGATCACTCCATTGTATGTTTGTGCACTCAAACTACAACAGCAATCGCCGTCGTCACTCCCCTAATGTGGACCATCTGCGTCTTTCCGTAACTACGAGGGAGGCGGCGTCCGCCAGAGGAGTCGGGAGAAAACAAATGAGCTACACTCTCCTCTCCATACGCGCTTCCTTTGTTTATGTGTCGTTCTTCGTTTGTCTCTTCTTCGTTCACGTGTTTTTTTTCTCTCTTTCTTTTGTTTTTCTTCCTTCTTGTTTTTCTTCTCATCCTCCACGAATGGTGCTCTGACTGGAGAGTTTCTTTTTTGTCAGGATGCGCCTCCTCCCTCGTTGTGTGTGTTGAAGGTGAAAAAAAGCTCCTTCTTCCTTCATTCGAAGAGGGATACAATGCAGGAGCGGTTTGACAAATTGGTTCCATTTAAGCGGAGCACTCGTGTTGCTACTTTGGAACGAAATGCCATCAACTATCTCCCCCTCTTAATATCAGATATAAATATTCCATTTCATTTCTCTCGAAATATTTTTTATACTCAAATTAATATTTATTAATATTCATTATTACTAAATGTTAGTAATATTAGTATTTAGAAGGAACTCTAATAACCTAGACGTTGGCGAGATCTAAAGCCCTAATTAAAAGAAAAAATTGTAATAATATTTAGTATTATAATGTAAATTCATTAACATTCACATTCTTTTAAAATAGTTTGTGGTATTGTAGTAATAATTGATTAATACAAAAAATTGCTTATTATTTTACTTATTATAGTTATATTTTTCGACGGTTTTCTTTCGGGTGATTGTGATCGGAATCGATTGGATGGTCCAGAGTGTTTATTAATTTATTATCATTGTGGTCATAAACAGATTTTTGCTGCTGCGTTGGTAACGATTAAAATGAAAATTTTGCCAAATTAAATTAAATCTTACCAAATTAATTTAGGGAAATTTAAAAAAATTGAAATGAAATAAAATATATAAAATTACATTTTTCCACGTCCTAGTGACTCTAATTGAACAATAAACACACAATAAAGATGAATCTGACATGGATATATTATAAACGTCATAAATTTCTATCTGTCCGTTCTAAACTGTAATGCAGTGGTTCGATCCCCTCTCACTCCTTCGCGTGAGGTTATTCGCTGGAACTTTCCCTCAATGACTCCTCTAGACCAATGTCAGGACGCGACGCACGGTGGCTTACGTTCCCTGGCAACCAAACACTTACCCTCATCTACGTGTTTTTTTCCAAATCGTGTGATTCGTCGGAAGGACGAAGCCGAGGACTGAAACTCATCGCATCAAAAATGAGAGAAAACATTTATTTATATATCACTTCCATACGTTCTGTACGTATGAATATCGTATAATTTCTGAATTAAGGAAAGACAATAAGTCTCACACAACAGACGAATATTCATAGACCTCTACTACATAACGGAAGCTTTCAGAACTTGCATAAATTCATAAATAAAAGCATATGAAGATTATGAAACTCTCAACTCGTGAAGTAAAATCCTTGTTCTCGCTCTTTTAACACAAGTCTACGTTGGTAGCTCTTGCTTTAATGCAGACAACTCTTACTAGCATTACCAACTTTGCTGAGAGTTTCTCTTTGGAGTACAGTTTAAGCCCTAACTGGTTCTTCCTCAGCTAACGGCCAACAGACCACAGAGTGGGGAGAAAGCTTACATTCCCACGACCGGCCATCAGTATCCAATAGGAAATTAACTGAGTCTTCTCTTCTTTCGAAAGTAATTAAAAGTAATACTGAAGTAAAAGTGTTAACTCTCCAAAAGGTGACGATGAATGTTTGGGGAATGAGCGAAAGTCTCTCTCTATTTTCTCATCTAAATTCCTGTAGTTTTTATTACCATCTTCAGAGTAATTAAACTAACAAGAAGTAGCATTTACAAAAGTTTACTTCATTACTGTTATAATAAACAATATAAAAAAATAACTGAATTCGCAAGTAAGGTAAGTTAAGATTCGTAAGTTATGAAACGTAATCAGTTTTACTGATAAAAATACCTTATTGGATATTGAGCTAGTATGTAATTACTACTTTTTTTACTTTTTTTCCAATTATACCGCACATATAAGTAGAGTATTGAAATCGGTGGAATAGAAAGTGTCGAGATCTCTTCCGATCTTTGCGAAATAAAATACTTCAGCGTTGTGTTTCGGAAACAAAGCCACTTACTTGAGGAGTACCTCAACGTTCAATTCTCGGTCCTATACCCTTCTTATTGTACGTGAACGACATGTTATCATCCACATCTGATTATTATTATTATTATTATTACTTCCAGAACAATCTTTTTTTTTTAAATTTTGGCGGGGATATTTTTTAAATAATGCCGAATGTGTGTGTGTGTTAGAAATTTTGTTGCCCCGATCACTTACGTCCATTTTCTTTCTTTGTCACTTGACCTTTCTTTTGTCTTCCGCTCCTTCCCCGTCTCTTGTTCGATGTGAAGGAGAGGGGACGTCGTCTCGCAGTATATCGAGACCTTTAGCATCGTTATGGGTTATCGTTAACTTTTAAAGAAAGGCCGACATCTAATCGAAAATGACATCCCTTTTGGGGTGGGAGTTGAATGTTTGAGATTCTTCCCTTCTCATGTTCGAAACTTGTTCGTTTTATTCTTTATCACTGGGGGGAAAATGGTAGTCTTGGAAGTTTTATTGTTCATCGATTAAGGTGATTGTCTTTGTATTGTCTTTAAAGCTTTTTTATATTTCAGGCTGGAGACCTTTGCTCGCGTCAGATTATATTCATGTAAAACTCTTAATAACTATTTTTTGGAGTACAAACGTGCCAGAACGACAAAACAGAAACCAACCATAATTGAAATATATTCTTTAATGTTCTATTTCTATAAGCACCGTTGTCGTTTTTGTCAATTTCGCTCGTAAAATTTATTACTAATAATAATGTCGCAATATTGTGAGTGCGCCTTTCTATTATGTAACAGATTTGTCGCAGTTTCCGTTTTAACGTTGAGAAAAGGAGTCGAGTCATTTTTTATTCATTTTATGCATCTGTCGGTAATTGAAACATCTCCAGTTCTTGTTTCCATGAATTTTAATGTCCAAAATTTGAGTTCAACGTTATAGAAAATTTTCACTTGAAGCGAGTTAAAAGAGTATATTTTTTTTATTAAAAAATAAACGCGTGGTTAAAGTATCTCATTCACAGTGTGTTTAGGGCGTTAAATAGGATTTTATTTTAATGCTGCATTGTGTCTTATCATACATTATTATTCATTACTGTTGTGACGCCATGTTCACATTGTTAGTGCTAATATGAAACCTAACGTACAACTGGCAGATTGGAGAAAGAAATATCTGCCATGTTATTCAGGTCAATGAAATAGTCTTGCTAACTGAAATTAAATGTTCATATTATCATACAGAATGTTAATTACATTCAATTTTAATGTGGATAGTCCAGTGGCTATCATTCTTGCTGCGACGAATTTCATTCTTTCCACATCCCGCCATATCCTGCTCCTAGTATCAATAACTCGAACTAACACTAACTTCTTCTACTTACCCCTCCACGAGGGCCAAGTTGTTGGTGAACCCAGCTAACACAGCTAACCTACTAACAATAGACCTACCTCCTATCGCCCCATGTAGATAAACTTCAATAGCGCGCTTCACTTCCCATTTACAAATACTACAATGAAAATGAAGCTAGTTACCATAATATCGTTGATGTGTTTTGTGCAATAGATATGTAAACAATAGGTAACACTGGTTGATGTACCATCCAAACCAAACTTCCTCGTGAACATACCAGTCAAGTTAATTGAATTTTTTTCCCGAAGTTTCGGCTCCTGGAATGGTTAGCACTTCTCAATAAGTAGTGCCTTATTGTGTTTTGAACTGTGTTCACTTAGGACACACACATTGAGGTTATGTGTGTACCGGCAAATCTGTTAATGATTTGATATACCTCTTGGTTTTAATTTGTTGAGAAGGTCTACTGATTTGAGGAGCCGAAACGTCAGAGAGAAAAAAAAAATTAAATAACTTGAGTGGTATGTTCGTGAGGAAGTTCGATCCAATGGATACTCCGGTTTCCTTGCTTCCCTTACTTGTGTATAGAGAATCGCCACACAATGGATTGCGCTACGTCGATGTTCACATCGCTTCTCCACCGAGCGATCGACCGCCCGCCCGCCTCGGGGCTCCGCCGCCGCCACCGCCCACGCGATTGCGAATGAAAATTTATGCATGGAACCTTCTGGAAATATGCTGCGACGTGATACGGCTTCTGTGGTGGAGGCGACGCGTCGCTTCGGGCGAATGCAGAGCGACTGCAGACGCTGAAGGGAAAATGTTATTTCACATACGCGTTGAATATCTACGGAAGAGATTAAGATTTCGTCGAGGTCATTAGAGCCCTAAGAGATTAAGAGAATATTATTGCTTCTGATGTGATGAGAAGCCTCAATTTCTCTCGTTGTATCTTCGTGGTTTATTTCTCACATTTATGTTTTCACTGTAATATTATTTGTATTTTTTTTCTGTATTTAAAATATTTCATCTTTCTTTTATCCTAATTTGTTATTTTGTATCTGTTACGTATTAAGAAAGTAATTTTGTCATAAAAGCAAAAGTTACAAACTGCGTATGATCTCGTGGAGGACAATAAACTATTTTATTCTCCGGAAGCAAGCAAGGGACGTATTCCATCAATACCGATCAAGGGCCCAAGGGTCAAAGGGTAGAGGCTAAGGATTCAAACATTTCAACATACTCCTCTAACGATAAGAATAAAAGTAAGCATTACATTTCGCTCAGAAGATCGTGATATACATTAATACGAGAATTTCCCCCTAGATTTTACGTTTGTTTTCTGTGTAAACGGACGGAACAAAAGCGCACAAATGAAGTATCAAAGTACTTTAGAGCATTGAAAGCTGTATCTGTGAGTTCCTATTATTTCATCATAGACTTTTTATTTCCTTGAAAACGACATTTAAAAATTACAACGAGAAAAACGCTACAAAACAACTCAATTTCTTCATTTCTGACAAACGAAGTCAATTACGCGTCTGGTAAGTAATGAGCAAGAAACAATATTCATAGGCAATTGTTCGTGAGTTACGCAACGCTCCATTGTATAATATCATATAATACTATTCATATCTGTTCGGATGTCCTGTTTACATTGTTAATGCTAAATATGATACCGAGTGAAACTAGTACTAGAAGATGTGGGGGTAAGTACTACCTGTCACATTAGTAAGGTAAAGAAAAGTAGACGTTCAAATTTTCATACAAAATAAAGGTTAGATTCAATTTATTGAAACTTTTTTTTTGTATGTGTGTGATTTCGTTGTTACAGACATTCCCATAAATTCACTTTTCTCGATGTAGGTGTTTGGTAGATGTGGTCGGAGTTGAGACGGTTGAAATCCTCGGTCGTGTAATGAGCGAGAGCATTTTTTCCTCGGGACGAACTAAGAATCGAGAGAACTAACAGGGCGGATCGTCTTGGGGGGGNAATCCGCCGGACCCGTCAGATCGCCTCGAGGATTTCTCCAGAATCCGACCCTCCGTAGCAGCTGCCTTTGCGTCTTCAAACTTGAGCGGCGTTGCTCGCCCTTAGCCCTGCAGCTTCCAAACCGCAGGGAGCCGCTAGTTACGCACAATTAATCCGCGTCGACTTCTTCGCTGGGGCCCTTCGCAAGGCGAGAGCCCTTGGGCCACGGGGCGATAATATCACTCCCCGTCGCGTAGAAGGGTTTTATTACTGAGGACAGAGTGACGCTTTGAGCGAGGGGGAGAATAGTTTATGCAGAAAGAGAAGGTTTGGTCTTCCTCTACGCGACGTATTAGAGCTTTTGAAACACTGACGAGGGAGGAAACACCAATGTCGTCGTTTGGTAACGATAATTCGCTAGGAATAACCGTAACCTCCTAATAAACGTTGTCGTTAAGCACTTTAGCGTCTGTCGTTAGTTAACTACCGAGGATCAGAATTGTGTTACTTGATATGTCGAGATATCCATTCAGCGTCGCACGACATTTGCCTTCAATGACCGGATACTACTGCGGATGTTTTTCTGGTTTCTCGACCCATGGAAATGCCGGAATAGTACCTTGATTTATCGACATCGGAACATCATGTCATGTGAATACAAGTGGACGTTCTAGGAACTAAAAGGAGCCTCAATAGACCGTGGTTTTACCTTAGTTCGCCAGGTCAACTCTTGGGGATCTTTGGGGTTGAATATTAGTAGAAAGCAGACGAAAAATAATGTGATTTTGTTCTATAATCCGAGTTTTTTAATTTAATCTCGTGAAACTTTTATCATTTATATTATTCAAAATTTTATCATTTATTCTGTTTTTGAAAGGTGGATGCCATTTGAAAAATATTTTGACAAACGTTATTATTAGCTATCTGTGAAGTCAATCTTCATTCAACAGAAAAATAATATACCTCTGAAAATGCTTTTTCCATTTCATTTTTTTCTCAGTAAAATTTACATCCCTTAATCTTCTCCAAACTTGGATATAATGTTCTTTATAATTACATAAGTAATACCCTGCCAACTAAAGCGCACAAATATTTTGCTTTTCCCTGGCTTCAAGTCTTATGCATACCTACTTTTATTAAAGTTCAGAATCGTTTCAATACACTTTTATATCACTTCTTTAATCCTCGAGAATGCTAATGATTGACAGAGAAAGAACATTTATTAAAGATACCTCAAATATTTGCATAAGTTTAGTACACAAATTTAACTAGGGTATGAAGAATTCTCGCACTAAAATGTCTAATTTACTTCATATATTTTTCATATCATTTTTCATATATACATGTCCGACATACTTCCTGGTTGTATAATATATTTTGTAGCGTATTAAATGTTACACCACATGTTTCTTCTGTGTACCCTACACGTGGAGAAGATATGTGATAGCTTTCGGCCTGGCGAAAATAGCGACGAGCCGGGTAATCGAACCCAGGACTCCTGCATTCATTGCAGACGGGTGGTGTAGTGGTTAGCGATAAATGCGGGAGTCCTGGGTTCGATTACCCGGCTCGTCGCTATTTTCGCCAGGCCGAAAGTTATCAAATGTTGCACCAGCTGAATACAATAACCCTCCTTCATCCTTCTTGTATGTAATATCCTTTACATATCCTCCAGAAATATATTTGTGCGTTTGGTCCCCTACTTCACTATTTCTCGCAAATTGTCTAATATTTCCCTCCTTTTGTTGCAGATTGCTGAGGTAAGCATCGTCGACAGCTTCATCTCTGCAGAGTCTGTCTGTAAGTCGCCTCCCTCTCTCTACGAGGTTTTTTCTTCTTCTTTTTTCTTTTACTTTCCTCCCTCGTCTTAATCTACAATCCGTGTGATCGAGTCTTTTGTGAGGGATAATCAGAGTTATTTATGTCGGAGAAACCCCTGGAGGATTTCTGATGCCCCCTCCATCCTGGCCCGGGTTTTTCTCCGTTTTTCCTTCGGGTAGAGGCGGATTTCTTATACAGGTTCTCTAGGCTTTGTCTAGGGGCAAAGTGTTTGTTGTAACAATAAATCGTGAATTTAGTGTTTTTTCAACTCTTATGATTTTTAAACAGTATACTCAAAATAATCTATAGTTCGATAATAACTTGTACATGTAATTTTTTGCTTAAAATTACAAACATATTGACATTCTATTAGTATTATAACTCGCAGCTACCTTTTTATCTTATCTAGGAACTTATGCTGAAATTTTTTTGAATCCGCCTCTGCCTTAGGGTCCTTGATCGGAATTGATGGAATACGTCCCTTGCTTGCTTCCGGAGAGTAAATTAGTTTATTGTCCTCCACGTGGTCATACGCAGTTTATAACTGCTTTTTTGACAATAAATTTATTAGATTCGATTTTGTTGAAGAGCCGATCGTGACATGTGCATTGAAAGCTGTCTGAGAGGTGATTATATGTACGGATTCGGCCGACTGAGCTTTTTCCCCAAGCATATACTACATTTCATTAGATCTACAATCTCTAGTTTCACAAGAATTTACAAGACTATTATTACAAGTTTTTCTTTGATAAATCATAATATTGAAGTATTAGTGAACGTAAAGTTTTATGGGACGGATCAACCGGGATCCATTATAATCCATATCATTCTTTGATGATGCCATAAAACCTAAGTTGCCGGTCTAATTAGTAAAAAAAAAAAGGGGAGAGAATTTGACCTTTAGCTGAAAGATCTTCCTTAATGAAAAGAGGAAGTAAATTACACATTCGTTACATAGGATGAGTGATTTAAAATTTCAGTATTTGCCTCAATATCAGGTAAATGATCACGCAGAATATAAACGTTTTTACGCCCTGAATTAGTGTTGCCATTATTATTTGTCATAATAATTAATTTGTCATAATAAATCATCTCATCTCTGCAAAATAAGAGAGTTCAAATGTAACACAAAACTCCGTAGCCCCAGCGGTTGTCACTGATCACCACGTCGTCCCGAGTTCGATACCAGTTGGGGAATATGGAGCCAGAAAATTTGTAGCTTTCCACATTAACGTCCCGGTTCATGTAGCCGTGACAACTGAAAAATGAACCCTCCTTCCACTATCCACCTCCTCCAAGTATCAATAACTCTCACTATTACTAACAACTCTTACTAATTCCTCCACGTGGGACAAGTCGTTGGTAAACCCAGCTAAGCGGCCCACCTATACTCCTACCATTCTACCCTCCTACCTCCTATAACTTATGTCTTAAACGTTCTTTTTCATATAAATAAAACTTATCTTCGTTTGTGATATAAATTTTTGCCAAATGTGTGATTTACATCAGGGAAATTTGAATGACATTTATGCGTATTTTTCCCTCTCATTTTGGTTTCTGAGTATTCAGGGGGCGGGGACAGCTTGTTCCCCTCCCTGCCACCTTGGCCACGCTCCCATGGATATAGCGATGTGGTTTGGGGTCAATAAAACCCATTTTAATCATAACTCATTAAAATGTATGATGGTTCAGCGTAGAAACGAGTAGCTTGATTCAGTAGCGCATGCAATCTCCGTTCTTATACTCCAATTCATGTTTCTTTGGTTAATGTGTTTATATTTATTTATTTATTTATTGCCTGTCTAATTGGCTTGATGTTGGTATAGCGCGTGTGCGCAGTGTTGCCAACACCTTTACTTCGCCATCGTCCGTAAGAGTAATGATATGTGTACCTCGTGTTATGTTGGCAGGACATTCGAACTTTTCTGAAAACTTGAGTCCATAAAACCAATATGGGCCATGAATTCAATTCTCTTCTTTTTTTCTACATCGAGAGAGCGTGTATAACTGATGCTACGTAGTGTTATTAACTTTTGTATTTGGATATAACTTGAGTTCCTAGAAGTTGGCAATCCGTGTGAGGCGGCCATATTGCATAATTTTCGGAAAAGTTACATGACTCGAAATGTAGCAGAAATACGTCCATGTAGCATTCGTCTCCAGTCAGCCTGAGTTTCTCATGTCCTCTCTGCTCCCCTTTTGTTATTGTTATGCAAATCCTCTGTTCTCCCTTGGAATAATCGCTTGGACTCAGAGACGAATTGAATATTTATCGCAGGGAGCGAGTGGCCTTCGTTATCCGACAGATATCGCCACGGTGGGAGGTCGATCAGCGAAGCGGAGTCTTCGAATCAACTCAGATTTCCTTAGAGACACTATCAGTAGCCGAAGACAGAACATTCGACATGTCATTGGAAACGGACAAACGATTGGGGATGAGAAATCATGTGCTGATTAGTTTCAGTCTGGCAAAAATAGTGAGGAGACACTAGTCGAACCCGGGACCTCAGCATTGATCGCACGGGTGTTAACCTCTTCACCACCCCTGGGTTTAGGTCTGGATGGAAATGGCGCACAGTCGTGGAAGGCGAAAGGGTGGTGNTATCACATATCTTCTCTATGTGCAGGATACACGGAAGAAATATATGGAAATTATACTTTACATGTTTCGTGATTAAAATATTAAATCAAACGACCTTCTTCAAAAATATTTCAATCACAAAATTATTTCGTCACTGGTTTCCGACTTTCCTGGAACTCATTCGTAAAGATCCGAAGAAACCTCAAGAAAAACAACAAACAAAATGTTTGTTCGACCGATTCCAACATTTTGTTCTTTTGTACATTTTGTTCGTAATTTGGAAAAGTAAAAAGCCAAGTGAATTCCGCGTATTTCTACGAGTTCTTTTTCTGCTATCAAACGGTGTTTTACCAAAGTTCCAAGATGTTGATTCCAGAAACCTTTACGATTTCTTCGTAATAACGCGACGAAAAGTTAAAGGAGAAGTTGGCAAACTTTGCCTTTGAATATTTTCGGGAAGTTTTCTCGTTCCGCAATTGATGCATTTCTGCTCTTAGATGCTAAATGGAGCTTTCCACAAGGGAACATTTTACGTAAATTTTCTGCTTCATTTTTGTTCAAAATGTCCCAATGCTTGAACCATTTCAAAATTTATACCGATTCTTTTCCTTACCATAGTGGGTGTTGCTAGAATATTTTTTCTGAGGAGTCCAACATGAGTAGAGTTGAATATTAATTCTCATTTGGTTCTCTCTTTTTTTTTTACTTTCTAATTGTGAATAACTTACTGTATTGCAAAGATCAGTTAACTTTGAAAGCATCTTCAATGAAGGAAAACTGTGCACACTTTTGCTAATGAATTATGAGAATAATATTTGTATTGAATTTAAGAAGTTTCACTTGTTATAAGGAAGGGTTTAGAAAACAGGATTAACCATTTTGCGAATAACATTTCTTTCTACTTCTTTTCTATATTGGACGATTCTAGACAACACTGAATTTATTCCTCAATGAAATATAGTTACAAGCATTTCTTAATTTCTTTTATTATTCATTAAGGGCATTCTAGATTTAGTCACCCTCGAGAGTTGACGTGTTTAATAATTTCAATTTTATGAGATTTCTGTTTTGTAGCAACAAATGTCTTAAATAAATAAATAAACAAACAAGTTTTGGCATCTCTATTATTACGTTAGAGTACTTAATGGATGCTTGACAAAAGTTTACATAACGTCCAGTTATAATTTAATGTATATTTTTTTCAAAAGTTTACATTATGTAACGTTTATTACAGAAAGTGATTTCACTCATTACAGAAATTTCAAAAAATGCTTATCATATTCAAACTATTGTTAATTTTTTTAAATCCAATATCTTTATTTTCTATTGTTTGAGTCCAAGGTTCAATTTGCGTGCTACGTACGTGCTTAAAACAGAATCTGTTTTTTAAAGTTCTCGAGCTCGATTAAAATTTGCATCAAATGTTAGAGGTCGCACCTTGGTGTTTGTGCTCTCAGAATGAACATTTGACGTGTCATGTCCGGTGAGAAAACAGAAAAGTATTGTGTTCGGAATTACTTCGTCATACATTTCAATACGAAAACATACTTTTTAAGTAAAGAAATATGCTTTTTAAAATGGGATTTGGTAGATTTTATCTTGTAGGTTATAAATAAACCACTCAATGTTTACTTGCCAACGCTTCGTTATAATCATCAGGGCTTGTAAATCCTCGCTCCATGTACATTCATTCTACACACATTCTCGACCTAATATTAACCTCATTACACTCTTTCAAACCATCTTCGCACTACATACTACTATATATACTCAAATAATACAGTATTATTTACAAGCCCTGATTATGATATGAATTTTACCGAAACGTTGGCAAGTAAACATTGAGTGGTTTATATATGACCTACACGCAAAAGTCTACCAAATCTCATTATGAATTCGGAGGTCAAGAATAAGATGTAGGATATACTGTTTATTATTTAGAGCTTGAAATACTACAAATTTGTTGATGAGAATTAAAATATGGCGCTACAAATAAATAAATAGGACCCAATAGTTTTGTTCGTGGAGGAACATTACGCTCAAGTGTGAAGAAAATGGATAATTTTGGAGAAACGTTGACATGTTACTTCTAGATACGTTTCCTTTTAAATGACGTGATATTTTGTGGGTATCGACTTAATGAGAAACTCACTTGCCAAAATCTTCGTGAGATCTCAAGGAGATTTGAGTGACATCTTAAAACATTCTCTCCTTTATGATTCCGCTCCACCAAAATATGGTTTAGAATGTTGTGTTTGATGCGTGCTTTTCCGTCTAAATAGCTACTTGGAGTTAATTTGGAGAAGTTTTCTCTTAACACGCCGTCCCTTTTAACGAGAAGCAATGAGTGGTACTGATTACAAGAAGTGAATTACCCCGACTCGAGTTGCGATTCGACTTCAAAGGCGTCGCCGCGGGGTGACAACGCAGATCTTCCGCCCCTTTTAATGAAACGCACAAGTGAAGGAGACGTACCCGTCACATCTGTGTCTGAGTGGTTCTCCTCAAGGGGGTGTATGTTGTCCCGATGCGCCGTTGCGTTCTACCCCTTCGGTGAGTCTTGTGATAACTTTCGATCGGGTGAAAATGGCGACGAGTCGGGAATCGAACCCCGGGACTCCTGCTTCGATCGCAGGGGCGCTAACCACTACACCACCTGTTCGATTTCCCTATCTTCTCCACGTGTGTAGGGTACACGGAAGAAATATATGTACAACGGGTTTTCTAATGCATCACTGTGGTTCAGTAAAATTAATTGTTGTTAAGGTGATGTTTGTAATCATCTGTAGTAGTAAACGTGAATTTAATGGAGCGTGTGTTACATCTAAACCAAAATACTTTGTTTAATTCGCCTAAATTTTTCAGGATAATGTCATGATAGAGACGGATACGATCATGTTGTTAACTGATAGATATAAATTAAGGGATGTTCTTTTTTCTTCTTTAGAATACAAAATATTGTGTTATAAGATAGTTAGTTTCAAAATTCGTAGAAAAACAAATGATTCTGGGGATTCCTAGGAACAAATGACGTACTCGAAACAAATCAGCTGAATCTCTTGAGTAGATGTCAGATGTGTCGCTAGAGTTCGTCATTCGCTGCACGTGTTTGCGTGCACTCAAATGCTATTTATGGGGATGATTAGATTGCGCTAAGGGCTGAATACTATTATCGGAGTGTGTCTGCCGTTGTCTGAGTGAAATGCGTGCAGACGTCAGTTCTCGCCTCTTGTCCCAATGAATTAATCTCATGCACGAAATCGTAGCTTCGATTAAAAGTATACTTTTCATTGTTTAGTTATTTGGTATTGAATAATTGTTACATCTTTCAGTTAAATTGCAATGCTGTTCTTTGTTTCCGTCCTGTATCGTCTGTATTCTCGATTTTCTGGATCACTTCCAGACCATGAAACTCTGGATACACGAAATTGTCTTAGACCCAAATGTTGTTTAATTTTGAAATCAATTGTTAATAGCAATTAACGGTTTATTATTTTGATGCGGTTGTTCGTGATGTTAAAGAATCAAATTCCAGTTCAGACTTCGATCCATTCCTTTTCTATATAATTTTTAAAAAAGTATAACACACTAATATGAAAAAATGCTACTTCAATTATCAGATTAATGCGTATGTTTCAAGGCTGAAATGTTACATCCGCCTCTGCCTTAGGGCCCTTGATCGGAATTGATAGGATGGTCCCTTGCTTGCTTCCGGACAGTAAATTAGTTTATTGTCCTCCACGTGGTCGTACGCAGTTTGTACCGTTTTTTGAAAATAAATATATGGCATGTATATATTTCGTGTACTCTATACGTGGAGAAGATATGTGATAACTTTCGATCAGATGAAAATGGCAGACCGGGAATCGAACCCGGGACTCTTGCGATTAATACAGGATTCCCGGATCCGTCGCCATTTTCATATGATGGAAAGTTATCAGTAAATATATCAGTTATTAATAGTTAGGAGAATATCTGTTTCGTCATATTTTAACGAAATTAAGAGCACAGAATAAACTCTTTTTTTTGTTTTTTGTTTTGCTTTTTGTCGACCTGATATTTTATTTTTAAATTTTAATGACAGATTTCTACAAAGTACCGTTATAATAATAAATTTATTGTAAAAAAAAGCAGTACAAACTGCGTCGTATGACCACGTGGAGGACAATAATCTAATTTACTCTCCGGAAGCAAGCAAGGGACGTATTCCATCAATTCCGATCAAGGGCCCTAAGGCAGAGAGGCGGATGCAAAAAAATTTCAGCAAAAAATTCCTAGATAAGATAAAAAGTTAGCTGCGAGTTGTAATACATATAAAATGTCAATATGTTCGTAATTTAACGCAAATATGTTTGTAAATTTACATGTACAAGTTATTATCGAACTATAGATTATTCTGAGTATAGNACAATAAACACTTTTCCCCTATAGACAAAAGCCTATAGTTTTGGTGGGGGGGAGGGGGGGGTTGAACCCCGTGGAAAACCTTCTGACGAAATCTGTCCGAATGTGAGTGTAAAAGAGTATCTTTTGAGTAGTTGAACAGAGTGAGGTGGGGGGTAAAAAGCGATGCGGCGCGCTCTTTACGATGGAGCGGTGACTCTGCCTTTGTCACGGCCTGTTTCCCAATAAACCCTCGGTTCCTGCGCGCACTATGGCGGTTGGGGGTGGGAGGAGGGGTGAAGCGCGTGTTCTATTCCTGAGGGTCGTGTGTTCGGAGTGAAACAAAACGCCACTGGAACAAGAGGAAGGTGGATGGATGCGTCCCGCACAATGTGCTGCTTTTCTCTGCTGCAACCCTTCATTATGTGCGATATTCTTGGCTGCGCTCGGAACAAGGGTTGTGGATTCGAGCCACGACGAGCAAGCACGGAGCCAGAGGCCGGTGGGTGGGTGGGGGGGAGGAGAAGCAGGTCCCCCCACCCCGCACGAAAAAAAAAATTATATTACACCCATACAATTTAGAATGTTAAATAAAATATTGGATATCAGATGATTGAGCTTTATTTCAAAGGTAAGTTAATGTCTCTTTAATTGATTTCCTTTATATCGCTTGAATAATATAGTACAGGCCGTGAGGTCTGCTTTTTCTCTGAACCATGTCGTGTGAGTCAAACAATTACAAGCAAGGATAGATAATTGGTTTCCGGGGATTGTAAGGTACTGAATAGATTTTTATCTGGGGTAAGTGAATGCAACCACGACTAAAAGCTTTATCTATACTGACTGGTCGGGGAATCCATCACACGCTCGTTTTATAAACGAAGAATCGAAACTACTTTGGAGCTTCCGGTTAGTGTGTCGTCTCGTCAATCTGTGTGTGAGCGATCAACAATGCCGTGTGTGTGTAATCGACCGAATTCTCTTGCAGAAAACGATCAAAGCATACGTAGCTGCGCGAAGAATTTGTCACCAAATATCACGTCCCGTCTTTCGTTAATATTTAATTTCATGTCGAAGAGGAATTATCATATTCTCATCTTATCCTATTTTCGTATTTATTTATTCTCTAACTTGTTTCCAACCGAAATAGATCATAAAACATATTTGTAATGAATATAATTCTAACGAACTACGATTTTATGTTGTTGTATATTGCCCAGTGTTCATATTTGTTTTAGTATAATACCTCTAAAGATATTTTCGAAAACAGATACTAGTAAGTAATTGAATCGTTGTACAGTCGTTAACATTCAGAGCGCTATTTTTAACTCAATCTGAGACCGCGCTTTGATGCGAATATGGCATACGTCATAAGGTCTGCTCTTCCGCAATTACACCTAAATACGTAACGAAAGTTGAAGCAATAGTAATGAATACAATGCATTCACGAATGTAGTAATTATTACTAAAATTAGAACAGTATTAAACTGTATAACAGTTAGAAATACATTATGAGAATCATAGATAATACCATAGAGAACACAAGAACACTGAAATTTTAAAAGAAAACAATATTTTACAGTTTTTATATTCTCACTTAAAATTATTGTGATTTTAGACTATTTTTCGACGCTAAGTTTCAACAAATTAATCTGGATATATATTTTTATTATTTTATCTGTTCACTATCCTTTCTGACTAAGCTCTGTTCATGATGTTTTTAAAAGGAGTGGGATGGAGAGGGTGAGGTGGGAGGGAGCGGCGGGAAGCAGCGAACTCGACGTCCGCAGTCGCGACCTTGGGACCTTCGCGCTGGCGACGGTGACGGCGGCGGTGGGCGCCGCGCCGGCTGCTGCGTCGCTGTTTATCGATCCGACGCCACCCCTTCCCCTCCAAACCCCTACCATCCCCCTCCCTATCCACCCCCGCAAACGCTGCTTCGCAACCAACGGCATCTGTATCTCCCTTTCTCTCTGGTTTTCTGCGTCGCACCGGACGACGAACCTTTCGTCTACGTAACGCAATTTCCGGATTCAAGTGCTTTCAAAATCAATTTGTTTTAAGTGAAAATATTAAACTGTAAACTATTGTAGTATTTTCTGTGTTCAGGGTATTGTCAATCATTTTCACGTTGTATTTCTAATACTCATATATTTAAATATTGTCCTAATTTAATTAATAATTCTTTTCTTTGTTTACGTAATATTAATTTATTTTCTATCTAATATTCATTACTGTTTTTTAAATCCGTTACATATTTACACGGGTAAAACTGTGACTATAAAGTTATCCCTATAACCTGACTGCTTCCAAATCAAACTGGAGTATCGAACTGATTTATTAACTATTAAGGAGACACTCACTGTGGGCCATTGTCAGACAAGGAATGACAACTTACACTAACACTGTAACAGTCTTATATTGGGAAAAGAGAAAGAGAGCTTACACAAATCAAAATCAAAGAATACAAGAATCAGATAAAAATAATAAGGCACAGAGACTGCATCAATGCTTGGAATGAAACGAGAGGCAAACAATCATCGGAATGTCAAAAGTATTTAAAACAAAGTATTTAAAGGATACTAAAAAAAGACGTTTTCTTATTTAATAATTAGCATTTTACAGACGTAATTAAAGTAAGGAGTTTCAAACTTTTTCATTAAACTGGAAACAAATCACGCTACAATTTAAAAAGTAAAACTTGTTGTTATTTAAGTGTTCTGTACGAAATAATAAAAAAAACATCTGTTTCGGATGGTACGAACCTCTCCAATGTGGCGTGCTTCTCGTTTCCTTTTGTATTTTTTTAAATACATAAAGTCTCTTTGTCTTGATAGGTCTCTCTCTCTCTCTATATATATATATATATATATATATATATATATATATATATATATATATATATATATATATATATATANATATAATTTTAACCCATCAAACCCTGATAACAAAACTGATCAGTGTTTCGAAACGGAAATGACTGACGCGCACCTTTCCTCGGAATGAATGAGCTAAAATGAATGTTGAAGCGAAGGTAAACTGCGAGACGAGAACGGGTCTACAGTGAAACGGTGGAGAGGAACTGTGAAATACAATGAATGAGAAAAAAGCATTTGCGTGGTTGTACAGTAACATCGCTTCGAAGACAGATAAAAAGTCGTTTCCCTTCAACATTTAGTCCTCCGCGTATTTGATGTTTCGTTTCTGGAAAGAGTAGGATATCGATATATTGACAGTCGCCTTTACCTTACACATTGTCCCAAATATTACGTTCCTTCGTAGGTCTCTATTTTCTCTCAACATCTTCCGATTCTTCTCCATAAAAAAAAAAAATTTCTACTTGTCTTCGGAACATGAGATATGATAATTCTTTAATTCGTTTTAACTCTCTGAATAGTTATGCTGTTTTTGTTATGCGTTACATTTTCAATTCGTGATTCGACTGACTTGAGACGCGACGAATCTCTCGTCCTTTGTAATTCAGTTTTAATTGGAAATTGTGTCAGAAAGTTACTATTTTAGTCGCAATATTAAATAGACACAATCATTTGTGTTTACTTTTACTTCAATATTTGAATACGTCTCATACGATTTTGTGCACAAGCTTTTGAACGTCTAACGTTGCGTAGAGACAGTTTCTAACAAGGAGAAAGAATCTTGACGCATAAATTGGAAATGCTCCCGGTTTTCACAGCCGCTGTGTTAGGAGTAACGAGGCAGAAGTTCGCTGAAATTATTATTGTTATAAAACTGCAATCACATCACTCTGTGATGCAGTTAAAAAGTGTAAGTTCACTCAGACAATAATGAAAAAATTATCACCGCGTAGCCTTTGACTCAAGAGGTGTGCGCAATCTCGGTTTTATTTACATTTAACGCTAGTTAGTACTGAAGATTCTGAGTGAACGGAACAGTGAGTGGTTGGCTGATGAAAGGAATAAGCTCCGACTTATCAAGTCCTCTGTTAAGTCATGGAGCAGTGCCTGTAGGCCAGCACGGCGCGACGTGGTCTTGCTGACCCTCCTGCGCATAGGACAATGTCTTCTCACTTATCGGTATCTCTTGCTACTTGATGATGAACCCGTTTGTGAGGAGTGTAGCTGTTCTCTGACAGTGCGTCACCTACTAACTGATTGCAGAAAATACACCAGAATTGGTCTGGTTGCAGATTTACCAACAATTCTTGGAAATGAAATGGATTATGTTAATAAATTATTGAATTTTATAATTTGATCGGGGCTCCTCTCACAAGTTTTCGGGAGGGTTTAAATTTGCATTCTTCTTTCCTCTTCCCTTTTATCATTTCTTTCCATAATTTGAAAATTATAAGTTTCAGAATTTTATTCTTTTTTATGATATAATGTATTGGGCAATTTTATTCTGTCTTTTCCTATCATCTTTGTGTTCTGATATTTGGTGAATTCAGGAGAGTTTTTTTAGTGGGTGTGGTCGAGGTATTCGGTGGGTCCCACACACGGGGAAGAGTCACTACAGTTCTTCCCTTTGGTGCGGAACTGCATTTTTTTTCCCCCACCTACAAGGGCTCTAATGACCTTCACGTTGACGAGCTTTAAAACGACTCGAGAAGAAGAAAAAGTACTGAAGAATACTCACCTCTTCCAAGCAGCAGAGTGGCGCAGTGGAAACATGATGGGCTCATGATCCAGAGGTCCCTGGATCGAAATCACTCTCTAAATAAGGTAATACTGGGGTAGGTACGATTACGTCGCAAAAAAATATCAGAGATCGGCATAAATAAAAGGAACAATATATACGTATCACGATTTAAACTGAAGAATTATACCTCACCGACCATTTAAATGATATAATTGCAATAATTGTCGATGGAATACGTTGCGTCTTATAAAAAACACTTACTCGTATTTGCATGGAAAGACTCATTTTTAAATCACGAAAGTGATGGAAGTTTACTTCTTTTATTTGTAGTAAGTTTTCGTTCACTTTTATCTAAAAAGGTCACCGGATATTTGAGAAAGATATTTTACTTTTTTCGTTTGAGGCGCGACGCATAACTCAGGACACCATACTTTTTTTTACAGGCTCTTATTATTTTCAAAGGAATCGAAGGAGTTCCTGAATAGTGTTTGTTTACCAACAGTGTAGTATGCACCTTACCCCTGATATGGATATGGCACGCAATCCGTGATACAGAAGCACTGAGCGGGTTGCGTCTATGTAGAGTCGCTTTAAATCATGTTTATTCTTCATTATAATTCATACTGTTGTGTCATAAAACGGTTACAATAAAATTAAAGAAAACAATTATACATCTCAGTGATATAACTAACTTCGATTAAGTGCTGGTCTCTCAAATATTATCACTTCGAAACATATTCAATCGTAGCATCAAGAATAGCAGAAGCTAAATGATCAAAGCACGTAATTAATCGCAAAAACTACGCGAGCAATTCCACGAGTCGTCTACTATAGTCATTTCAAAAGCTTGTTGAGTTGTTGCGGAGTGCAGAGTGGATCCCATTACTCCAGAACCCGACTAAAAGCAAAGGGGTCAATGCGTCTTTGCAAGCAAGTGCCCATCGAGTTGAATTCAATGAAATGCTGCATTCGGATCGATTGAGATGTGTCCGTGGGTTCAATAAGAGGATTGATTGGTAGGAGTTCTATCTGCTGTGAGCTGCTAATGCGTTGGCGCTTAGGTCCTGCGTGTGTGCGTCGATGCTGCTGGTACGGAGCTTAGACTTTATTATTCACGAGAGTGTGAAACGTTGGATGCGAAACGGAGGCTTTAGACGGAGGTTCCGGAACGGTGGTTAAGCTGTACACTTGGATCGGACTGGTATTGTAATTAGAATTATTCGTTATTGAAACGTCATTCTTAATTACACAGGCGAAGTATGTAATAATAATAATAATACAGTTTCATGTCGCCGATGTAACCAAACCAAAGAAACTCTCGAGCAATATCATTGGTGGTTGCACACAGTTGGCACAAAATGATTACAAAACTAGACACGATAACATGGGAAAAATAATTCACTTGGAAATTGCAAAATCACTGAACTTCATTAAGAATCCCATACCACCAGACCAACTGTAAAAACCTCAACCAGTCCTGCAAGACGATTTGAAAGCAAATATTTTGTACTGCGATTGACGGAAGCATTCTCACTGACCGAACAACAATTCACAACAGACCTGATACCATCCTTTGGAAAAGAAAAGAATCAAAAGTGTATCTAATCGATTTTGCTGTCGTAAATTACAACATTCTAGAAAAAACAAAGAACCACAAAATATCAAAAATACCAACAACTAGCCTTTGAAGTAAAACAAACTCTGGAATGCACAAGAAGTGATCATAGTGCCTATCATTTTATCTACCCTAGGACTAGTACCCCAATCCCTGGTCGACTCCATTAAAAAAACTCAAAATCAACACCAATATAATAAGTAGATTGCAACACAGCGTCCTTCTGTCCTCAACCCACATTACCAGAAAGTTCTTGGACCTGAAATAGATTCTTACTCCCAGCAGATCTTCATTTAATAATCCACTGCTGAGAGAAAAACCAACACAAGTTGAGAGAACTAAATAATAATAATAAGAAGAAAACATAGACGATAAATATACAACAGAAACAATAGAACACATAATAGGATAGTGCCAATTTCTAGCAGGCACAGAACATACAAACAGACACAATAATGTGGTGAAGCTCCTTCATCAACATCTGACAGGGCATTTAATGACAGTTCCCTACTATAAATATGAGCCTGCATCTGTTATCGACTGTCAGAACATGAAGTTGTACTGGGACAGAGAGAATCAGATTCGAACAAATGTTAGCGTACCAGCTAATCGCCCTGATATCGTGTTCGTAAATAAAAGTAGAAATTAGGTGCATATTATTGACATAGCTATCCCACTCACCCACAACATCAGCACTACCTACAATACCAAGATCAGCAAATATAAGACTTGGCGGATGAGATAAAGAAACTCTAGAGGGTAGAGAAAGTCGCTATCCGACCCATAGTAATTTCGGTCACAGGCGTGGTTTCAAAATCAACCAAGTTTCAACTCGAGGCACTAGGCGCTGCAAAGAGGGTTGTTGCTCTACAGAGATTAGTAATTTTGGACACCTGTCATATAATGAGGAAATTTTTAGGAGAAGATCTTGACTAAATCTAAGAACTAAATGGGAATAAACACGCACATTACTTGCTCACCGGATCCGTGCGTGCGAGCGAGCCTAGCCTAGCCACAATACCACCTGTGGCAGGAGAACATTTTTCTCCGCGTGGGAGAAGTGAAATAATAATAAGAATAACAATATTTGTGTCTCTGCTCCCGTTAAACGTGGCCCATTCTCCTTTCGTTGCGACCCTATGGGAGGAACCACATTCACTATTTTGACGTTCCGTCTTCCACTGCCATCTGGTAGTGAAGCCTTAACACTTCGCTGTTCATCCCACGGTTACTGCGGTGAAACTATTTTATACTTTACGGTGTGAATTAATTACAACAACATGCCATAGATTAAGGATTTTTTAAATGCCTTGCTAGTGTTTTGCGCGTTTGATCGTTTTCTCATACCCGACCATAGATCAATCATTTTACACCCAATGTGACATTATTTCCTACAATCATATTTTTTGTTATCTCAAATAACTCTTTTTATGTCGCTAACAAGTTCATTTCGTGAAATTGCTACTCGTTGTCACCTTTATCTTCCATGTTAAATTTTAACGTCTTTCTACTCTTTCAGTTCATTTCGACTTCTTTTTTTATTTTTTTTTTCGTGATAAAATCTTCTTCTTTTTTTGTAGCGTCTCCTGCGATTGCTCGTCCTATTTCCATTTTAATAGACCAGTCACGTTTTCATGGCTGTTCGCAGTGATTTCTCGTTTTAAACGAAATTCCTCATGTGAAAGTGATTTCTTTCGCCATCTATTCATTAAAGATTGATGTTTTAATTAGAACTCGTTTCCTGCGCCGTTGCGCACCGCGTTTCGCTTCTTCATTCGACGCGCTCGTCTTTTGTTTTGAGCTTTGCGTTGTTCGTGACGTCAGAGCGTCGGATGCGAAGGGAAGTGGTTTCGGTTTACAGAGATGCGTCGGCTTTCGAGAGAGAGAGAGAGAGAGAGAGAGCGTACTGGTGAATTAATGAGGTTTTACAAATACGAAACAATTCAGAAACAATATTAATGTTTTTTAGACAATCCAATCTGTGAATGTCCATGATTTGTTTGCTTTGTTTTGTTCCTTTAAAAGATAGTGATTTTGTTATTGCCCCTGATATGGATAAGGTATGCAATCCGTAATGCAGAAACACTGAGCGGGTTGCGTCTATTTAGAGTCGCTTGAAACATTTCCATTCTATGCGGTACCAAGCATTTTCAGTAGCATGTACTCTTTAAAAAAATATTTTTTTTTATTACAGTACTTGTACATGGGAAATGTAGCTTAGGACTATTGAAGCTTATCTATATGGAGTGATAGGAGGTGGACCGGTTAGCCGGGTTTACCAACAAATTGACCCACGTTGAGGAATAGTAAGAATTAATGACACTAGGTGGATAGAAGAAAAAACGGTTCGCATTTTGAGTTGTCACAGAAACATTAATGTGTAAAGCTACAATTTTATTCTAGCCCCGTCGGGAACCCTGATTAGCAAGCACGCCAACCCCTTCGCCGCCGGAGGGGCTCGACTTTAATTTCAAAGAGAAATGAACAAATCCGCGCCAAGGTGGTTCAGTTCTGTACGTCATGAATTGTAAGGTAAAGTATCGTAAAAATGAGACAAATCATTTTTTAATTGTTATCGTGCCTCTATGAAGGAAGGCTCTAGACAATGGTGAATGTGCTTCATTATTTTATTCTTACAACAAGTGATGTTTTTAATGGTTTTAAAAAGAATGGGTATTAATTTTTGGAAAATTGGAACATTTCAAAAAATATAGCAGCGGCTCTGAAGATGATGCCAAACTAGCGTCGAAGCGTTGGCCATGCATTAGTGAATACTAGTAAAGGATTGCTATAATAATATTCGCATAATTATTATCCTTCAAAACTAAATTTATTTATTTATCTGTATGAAAGTCTATAATAAATCTTCTTCAGAATGTTCTCCATGGATTGATTTGCTGAATTTTTTTTACTCATTAAATGAAAAGAAAATGAGTTAATTAAATAATGTTTCTTTATACGGCTCACTTAAGCGGAATTTTTCTGAAATAATTTTATGCAGCAATGCAGAGCATTTATGAGCGTTGATGATATCCTCACTTGATTGTTAGAATAAGCTAATTTCTGAACTTAATACGAATGGTTGAACGCCAGAGTATTTTAGTGTTTTCTAGAGAACACTGGCGAAGATGAGAGACAGTTTCGCAAGTACCATCCTCGCTAAGGGCGCGCTCAGAGTGCTGCTTCTCTGCTTCTGAAAGCTTCTTCGCTGTCTTCGCAGACTGTGTGTAGCAAGTTACGGGACGCGGGATTCAACCACAGCCTTCAACTCCTCTTGGTTTCTTTATCTTTTCTTCTTCTTCTTCTTCTTCAGCTCTGAGGTTGATTCCGTGGTTCTACAATTCCCATTTCTTCCTTTGATACAAGATCGTTTAATAAAAACAAACAGGAATTGAAGGGTGAAAGTGACAAATAACTGAAAGAAGTTCCGAGTCCGAATCTCGGTTCCGTCTCCCATTTTCATTCAACGTAACATAATTAATGTGTGACCTGTCGGTGAGGTTCACCGCAATTTAAGGGGTTTGCAAACTCCAGAATTGGTTAGTACTGACCCTAATCAAGTACTTCCTAAGGGAGTCGCCTCATATGAGGAGCGTAGTCTCTACGAGATCACCTCAGAGGTCTTTGGGTCTCGCAAGTTGAATGTTAATGAAGACAGGGCCGGGAAGGGAACGGGATAGCGCATGAGCGCGCTAAGCTCCAGGTCCCGAGTTCGAATCTCGGTCATGTCTCCGATTTTCATTCAATGTAACATAATTAAACTGAGAAAACTAAGTCAGCACAGAAAAGTAAGATTATTCGTGATAAACAATAAAAGATTTTACCATTCTATATTTCTTTTCCTCCACATAATTCGTTTTCTGTGCTCCCGTACATAATGTATAACTGGTCATATCTTCTTTATATCTAAACCAAATTTACAGTTTTGTGCGAATATTCAGTTCTGCATTCCCTATTAAGACACACCATATCAATTATTGTTATCTCCTGTGATGCATTAGAATTTATGTCACACCGCCTTTAATCCACATGTCTAACCATGAATATGCTTTCATTTAAACGAAATTGGGTTTCCTAAAACATTGGTTTTTGGTATGAGAACAAAATCACAACAAAATCTTTAATTCATTTTTGATTCGCTATTCGTTTTACGCTGACAAGACACGCGCGATATTTCTTCATTACGAGAGGCGACATGTTGCGTTTTTTGCCTTACAACGATTCTTCTAAGCCATGAGATCACATTCAAAAAAGGGTTTTTCATCTCAGACATTTTTCCTTCGTGAATTTTATGAAAATCTCTTTTCAAGAAACAACATTAATCTGTACTCGGTGTTCACACCCAGCATCGCTCGGGGGTTAAACTGCTCTTTTGCAAGCCATTTCACGTATTCTCGCTCATTTGATTTATAGAATATCAGTAGACAAATAGAAATAACAAACATAATGCAGCATGAACCGTGCAGGAGAACCCCTCGTAACTGGTCTGGTCGGAGTCGAGACCCTGGAGCCGGTTACCCGTTTGGCCGGGTACTCCGAGGTTCCCGTAAAAAAATCTACTTTTGTTCAAAAATGCTCTACACTTTCTTCCGATTATCAGGAACAAACAAGCAAATGAGACATTGCGGCTCATTGTATTGTATTTTATATACAAACGTATACGGATTCGGTTAAACGATTATTTGAACTCACAACTTCCGAGTACCTGTTCGTGGAAGAGTATTTGCAACGACATCTGCCAGGTGAAAATGAACTCGAACCCGGGATCGCCTGCTCTGGCCGCAGGTGTGCTATTCACTGCACCACCCGCCTCGACTCGGGGGGATGGTATTTTTAAGTAAATAATAATAATTTTGAAGAAGGAATTTTGTCGAGTTTACGATCCGTTTTCGAAACCGCTAATTGGTTTTGAAATCGACGCAGCGCAGAGTTTCTCCTGAGGGAAATTACAAGCAAAGGAAGAATAACTTATTCTTAGATTATTAAATAAATAATGATAGACGGACGAATTATATATACATATATTTTGTGAAAAGAGGTCACGACGTTATGATTTCGTTTTAAGTCGTCGTCAGATGATCAAATAATAACAAAAGTTATAATATGAAACGTAACAACGAAACAATTAAACATAAATTATATATTTATACACAAATAAAACGTACAAAAAAGCAGAAATTACATAAGCATGTTACTAATTGTATTGTAAATGCCAGATAGCTTTTCTGTCTCTCTGCGTAAATTCAAACTCCCGTGTGTATTTTTTACAAATATCATATCAAATGTGCAACGTTTGTAATAATTAACTTCTTTGTCCAAAATCAATGTATTTTTCCAATCCATCAAGTGATATTTATTAATACAGTGTGAGGTTACTACACTTTGTTCAACCGATATTAAACTTTGTTTGTCCTCCTGGATTCTAGTTTTTAACCCTCTCCTTGTTTGACCTGCATAGCTAGCATTAGAATATTTGCCCTGTACTTTGAATACTACTTTTTTAGTATTCATGTGTTCTTTCTTATGTTTCCCTTTCGTTATCAAATTATTATTTTGTTTTTAAATTCGAAATCAATTTCGTGTTCTTTGATAATTTTTGTCGCGTACGAATATTTAAGCTAAACGCGCCATAATCGCGGGTGTAATGAAGCATTTCTAGAATTTCGTTTCGTGGGAAGCCGAAGACTCATCTCCGGGTTTTGGAGAGTGCTCCCTCTCTTCTCCCATTTAATTACTTTTTCAGTGAGACGCGTGGAGGATCCCGTAGGGGAAGGAAAGTGTGAAAGGAATAAGGCGATGTGGAAGGAGGAGACAGAATCCCGTAAATACTCTCTACACACACACAAAGGGGGAGTGAAGAGACCGAGGAATTGCCCTCGTGCTGCTTTTCGCGAGAGACGTGTGGGAAATAAAGAAGCCAAGCAAAAAACGCGTGGTCGCACCAAGTAGACAAGAAAATAAATCTATATCTTTTCATTAATAATAATAAATTTATTGTCAAAAAAGCAGTACAAACTGCGTTATGACCACGCGGAGGACAATAAACTAATTTACTCTCCGGAAGCAAGCGAGGGACGTATTCCATCGATTCCGATCAAGGGCCCTAAGGCGGAGGCGGATTCAAAAAAAAATTTCAGCAAAAGTTCCTAGATAAGATAAAATGTTAGCTGCGAGTTATAATACATATATAATGTCAATATGTTTGTAATTTTACGCAAAAAATTACATGTACAAGTTATTATCGAACTATAGATTATTCTGAGTATAGTGTTTAAAAATCATTTGTAGAGTTGAAAAAACACTAAATTCACTATTTATTGTTACAATAAACACGCCCCTAGACAAAGCCTAGGGAACCTGTATAATAAATCGACCTCTACCAGAAGGAAAAACGGAGCAAAACCCGGGCCAGGATGACATCTCGTTTGCTTGTTTATTCGGTTGAGAGGGGTTTTCTACTGGACTCGTGAATGTAACTGCTTTGTAGCTGTGTGTGTGAGAGTGGTTTTTTTTTTGGGTTTTTTTTTCGTAATATTTCGTAACAACCCTTCTTCTTCACGTTCTCTCAAGGACTCCGTCTACCGGCTTCTGAACCCTCGTGAGCGTTAATGATAAGATGGGAGCAGCACGACAGCGAGAGAAGTTGCGCCCGATAACCTAGTATTATCTGGCAAGTGGTGTAAGGGTCCGCCCTCAAAGATGAGTGTGAAAGAAAGGCGCAAGCGAAGATCCAGGTGGAAAGAAGGGGATGAAAACGTTTCACGATTTGGAATGAATGAGGGCTACGTTCTGGAATTCTAAAAGATTGTGCCAGGATGAGGAACATAGAATTCTTAGGATGATATAAATAGCTATACAAACCACTTTTCTGTGTTGTACAAATATGTTGAATTCGAAATGTTCTTTTATTTTAATATTGGTAGAGTGCGTATATTTATTTTAGCAATACTAACTAGTCTTCAGTGAACAGTTGTAATATTATGGCATAATTTCTTTATAGTTGTACTCACAAACTTTATGGTTTAGCAATTATGTAACATTGAACCGAAACACAAGTATAAAGATTTATTGATATTAATATTTGTCATTCTTCCGCAAGCGCTCTGATTCAAAGAAATTCTATATTCACGTGACCTACAAAAGTTCATCTAATATTTTTAAAACTTGTTTTTATGTGATAAGTTCCCGACTTGTTACCATTTTTCATTTGTCCGAAAGTCATCACATATGTTCTCTACCTGTACGTAAACGGAATAAGTATATGATTTTTGAACTCACTACTTCCCAAAACCTGCTCGGAGACGGATGTTTGTGTCGTTTCTGGACAGCTGAAAATAGCGACGGACCGGGACGCGAACCTGCTTTCAGCACACTTGCGGCCAAAACAGGAGGTCCCGGGTTCGTGTCCTTGCGTAATGAAAGCGTGGCAAGAACGGTGGGAAACGACACAAAAAAGGGACGGCGCACGAATAGGTATATACCTGATGCCCGATTTGCGGACAAGCAGAGGAAATGGTTTGTGCTGGCCAAGGTTGTTGCGCGATTTCTAACCGGCCCCGGAGATTTCAAGGAATGTTTAAAGCGTTTCGGGAAGACTAACGATGACATGTGTGAGTGACTGTGAAGTGGAGCAAGTGTTGTGGGATTAAACCACTTTATGCGCCTGAGCGGACATGCTACATTAGAGAATACGGCAAGAAGATATTCTAACGTTAATTGACACGCAGACGAGGTATGCATTTTACATGGAATTTTTTGGATTAGAAAGTTAGATGGAGTTAGGACGGCGTATAGATGGAGGATCAAGTATAGAGAAAAAATAATTATAAGGTTTGTCAAATAGCAGGAGATCCTTGTATTTGCTTTATGCGACAGAGACATGGAGACTGACAACAGTCAAGACAAATGAATAAATAAATGTTTTTCTCTTCATTACGGGATTTTCAAGATGGTACGCGTTCTCGAACTTTTGAGAAACCCAACTCTCTTTCCATTAGTTCCATCTATCTTCCATTCTGCATCTACTAACTTTGAGTCAATATATCCGCCCTGGCATCTTCTTTGGTTGAATTGTAGAACGGCGCCATCAGCAAAGTGCTGACAGAAAGAGACAAAGATAAAAATAATCGCAATGGAAATGGCAACGAAGAAGGGGCAAAAGTGGGACAAATATCGGAACAGAAGAGAACACCGCTTGGAAGAGTCGTTTGATGTTGGATATTGCGACTCGAGATCGTCGTGGGGTAATGACCGCGATAGCAGCGTTCCAAGTGGCGGACTGGCGAAGCGAACTCAGTTAGCATCGCGGACTTTCCATTTCGCTCGGAAGTCGACTGGAGTCAACGTCGAAGGGCTGAAGGGGTGGGGGATGGGGGTGGGGGAGTTGAGTGAAGGAAAAAAGGCGATATGCACAAGATATTCAACTTCAACTTATAGGCTCACATGTAACCGTCTCCTCCACTACTAGTGATAGTATCTTAATCAATAATTAAAGTACTTGTGTGGTTTAGTACAGGAGAAAGTGTGTGGCTTAACTTCAACTTAAAATAAATGCATCATCATTATTATTATTATTAGTATTATCAAGTACAAGTCAAATGGCTCTTCATTGTGAACTTCACAAGAGCCAAAGATAACCGAAGATGATCTATATTTAAAAAAAACAGAATTTTCTCACCTGAAAATACTAAAAAGTTTAAGTATTAATTTATTTCATGAAATTTTTTTGCGTGATATTACAATTGCCTTTTTTTTAAAAAAAAATTATTGCCTTTTCAGGGCAATGAAATGATTTAAATGAGTATTCAAATAATTTCGATCAGTAAAACATTTCTTCTTATATTGTTAACAAATTCAGAATTACAAAGTGGTGAAAATGTTCTCGAATTGTTTTGTAGGTCAAGAAAATTTAATCCGACGCGGAATATCGAGAAGAATAGAGCGCGAAGGGAGAGAGGAAGAGGAGAGAATGATAATGAATGCGGTGGAGAGTCGTTAGAGTTGGAGGTGACAAGTACCAGAAGTGGTTGCAGTCGAAGCAAGTGGTTGCAGGGAGTGGTTGGTGACTGAATGACACGGTCCTCTTGATTAGCTCGTCGCAGTTCCCTTGTCGGGTGCGAGAGCGAGGTCGTAACGTGGAGTGCCGCAAGGATCAACACTTCGAACATCGTATGAGGTTCTCGACGAGGCAGTTATTTTGTGTTAAGACGAGGTGAATATTTTTATATTTTCATGCTATAAAATAACGGTAGTTAGGGTCTTAGCGGAGAGAAATTAAAAGAGTATATTAGCTCGCAACCTCTAATAAGTACTTGCTGAAATTCCGTACTGAAGTAGAGAAGGGCTTTCGTGCGTAGCAACTCCTCACTCAAGTTCGTTGTAGTTTTGCGCAAATATTTTCTTCGTTTGGAGTTCCGAATTCGGAATTAAAGAAAAATTTTGATATCACATTATGCAACACAAAGGCAATGCACGTATTTAATAAAAAAATATTAACAGTCAATAACTAACCCAAAACTAGTTAAAATGAATCAAATTATATTTGCTGTCGAAATATATCATGTTTGAAGATTTCCTAAACATATTGCTATAAAATCTATGCTTCTATAAGAAATCCCCCCAGGGGGCTTACATCTAGTAAGTACGTGTTTGGCGAACACGGGGCCCCGAGCTGAGTCTGGCATTACTTCCACTTACTTGTGCCATGCTCCTTCCTTTCTCTTTTCTGACCTTCCTTGGTCACCTCTTGTTCTTTTCGATCCCGACGCCATTAGGGCTAGGGTATCTTTCATTTTCCTGCCTCGCCCCAGGGGACTAACATCTAGTAAGTACGTGTTTGGCAAACACGGGGCCCCGAGCTGAGTCTGGCATTGCTTCCACTT
>NNCF01128046.1:445168-487201 GCA_002313205.1 Laupala kohalensis
GTTTTGAGTTGTAATTCAGGAGGGTTTTTAGTGGGTATGGCTGAGTCATTCGGCGAGTCCCACACGCGGGGAGAGTCATGTTGGCTCTCCCTAGTGCGTAACTGCATTTTCCCTTCCTGTACAAGTTTTAAGGGCTCTAATGACCTCGCTGTTGACGAGCCCTAAAGCCCCACAAAAAAAAAATAAAAAAAAATCTATAAGAAATTACTTGTTTCCAATATTATTTAGTTTAAATATCCCGGAAATTTTCCCTTAATTATCAGTTTTGGAAATGACGCTCAAATCAATGTTGATTCAATAAAATTCTACTTGTTTTCTCCAATTGCTTCTAAAAATATACGCGAACCAGAAGTTACTCGGCGTTAGGTTTTAATCAGAATACATCCTCAACATTTTCTGTCTTGTATTTCTATTTTCTTTTTCTGAGTACTAATGGATTAATTAGTATAGTAGTTAATTATTGGTTAGTTTAACAAACATATATAGTAGGATTATTCACTGTTTTAACGTACAGAAGAGCAAATCAAAATATATGTTAATCGTTTCGCAAAAAAATCAGCGTTGATTTGTCTTACAAGGGAACATTCTACAAGAGCAGGTCGATTTTTTTGTACTGAAACATATTGACTGTTTATATGTCCTGTCAAAATATTAACGACGATGGCACACGGGAAGGAACTGGAAAAAAAATCGAGACGTTTGCCGATTTTTTGCGTCTACTTTCCGCTAACACTTTGGACAATTATGAGGAAATACAATCCTTTCCACTACCGGTCGAAACATTCGCTGTAGAAATACGAATATCTGTAGCATTATAATTAACATTTTTCACTCATTTGTGAGACCTTAATTGTAAATTATTATTTCTTTTTTGTTTTGGTATTGAAACAAGTTTTACTTTTCTTTTATGATTTAAAGAATCAGTAACATTTTACTGCAATGCAAGAAGTGGGGTAAGCCAAACAAAACATATTTGTTAATAGTTCGTTTTAAGAACAATGCTTGAAATAGTATTTTAACTTATTATGCACTAAAGAAAAGGTAATAACTATTTTGAAGTAAGTTCTTTCGGTAACGCGACTGGAATGAAATACTTTATATTGATGATTTAACTTTTTTAGTTTCTTTTAAAAAAGTTTTATTGTTTGTTTATATCATTAAAGACGGTTTTAGAAACATTAATTAAACATGTCTTCAGCAGAATTGGAAATCGCGTTGTGTCATCGGTTGGTGCAGATGCGAAGTAAATAAATGTTTCATGTTCTGCATTAAAACATTATTTGTTGCAGAATAAAATATGTACATTACGATGTCGTCACAGACGAACAATGAACACGCATTTTCTACGAGAAAATTCAAGGGTAAAGAAATCCCAGAAATCCATATAAACAGGCTTTAAATAATATTAAAAACGGGTGAATTTGTGGTGGTACTAGTTAATTTATTCCTGTTTTATCTGCCAAAATTTTAAAAAGGTAAAATAAATTGTGATACATTATTAAAATAAAAATACATAAATTATATATCTAACATTTTACTTGAATTCATTTACAAATATAGGGAAAATAAATTTGAACATTAATAACGTAGTCACCTGAACTTACAAACTTGCATAGTTTTACTATTTGACTTCTCCGAATCAGTCCGTCTTTTTCTTAAATGCGCGGGTAACAGCATTGTTTGTTTGCATTTGCTTTTCTTCCTTGAAGGGTGAACACACCTACAAATCGGACGAATCAAAGCTGAGCCGCGTGATTCGGCTGTCGCGACTTCATAGTTCAGGGTTGTACATACAAGACCCACAGAAATTTTTCTTCGCTGTGCAAAAAGAATCGGTTTTTCCAAAAAAAAATATTTCATTGTCGTACAATATGTCATCGTCGATAATATTTTGACAGGACATTAATAGTCAATGTGTTTTAGTTCAAAAAAAAAAAAAAATCAGGACCGCTTTCGACCTGCGCTTGTTGAAAGTTCCCTTGTTACTTTTTAATGATCATTGTTGAAAAATATAAAAACTTCAATATATTACTGAAGTACTATTAAGCAATTTCAGAAGCTGCGATCTAAATTTTAAAGCGTAATGTACATTTTATATTTTGCTACACTGCGAATACTTTAAATATGCCCAATGACTGTAGCCCCATCCTGAACCGGGTTTTTCTCCGGTTTTCCTTCGGGTACAGGCGGATTTCTTATACAGGTTCTCTAGGCTTTGTCTAGGGGCGTGTTTATTGTATCAATAAATCGTGAATTTAGTGTTCTTTTTCAACTCTTATGATTTTTAAACAGTGTACTCAGAATAATCTATAGTTCGATAATAACTAGTACATGTAAATTTACAAACATATTTGCGTTAAATTACAAACATATTGACGTTCTATTAGTATTATATAACTCGCAGCTAACTTTTAATCTTATCTAGGAACTTTTGCTGAAATTTTTCAATCCGCCTCTGTCTTACGGCCCTTGATCGGAATTGATGGAATACGTCCCTTGCTTGCTTCCGGAGAGTAAATTAGTTTATTGTCCTACACGTGGTCATACGCAGTTTGTACCGTTTTTTGACAATAAATTTATTATGACTTAGAAAGTAAGACATACCATCAGTTTAATTTACATATATTTGTAATATACTATCATTTCAACCACGAATGTAGTTTTAGATTTCTCTTATATTAGGTATAAAAATGTAAAATTATATAACATACAAAAATGACTTTGATTCTGAGCGTAAACTAGCGCTGCAATAACCTCTGCTAGAGCATATAAAACTTCGAACCTTTGCCTAAAAATCCATTCCTGTGAATGTTTCAAAAGTTGGCAGCCCTTGCTTCGTGAATGAAACATGCGAGTAACTGAATCCGTTGGAGTTCATATCGTGACCTGTTGCGCCAGTTATCACCAAGTGCTTTTGCCAGAAAATGGTAATTTCTTTCCGACACTGCCACCCGCTCGGAGTAAACTTTTGGAAGACTTCTGGGAGGAATCTGAGAGAATAAAATATAGTTTTGTAATTATAGAAAATAATTACATAACTTTTTTTTTCTCAATTCCGAGCTTCTATTAATTACAAAGTGGGATACTTTTTTTAATCTTTTTTTTTCTTTTGTCCCAGGGTCGTACTCTACGTAGGAATCACTTACAACTGAAATTACGGTTTACTCCAAATGAATGAATTTGGTTTTAAGATTAATATAACAAAAATTTATTTTATATTGGAATGATTGCTTTTCTGAAACTCTAGTCATGGAGTGTTTTTATTTTTAATTTGAATTTATTTTGGGACCTTGTTTCTATATTGGATAAATGTTCCAGATTTAAGAGGTCTGAATTTCACGTATTAGCAGTATTTACTGGATTGGCTTCTCTACTTTTAGAGAAGGTAATCCGGGTATTCGACCATAATTTTTTTAGAAATTTTTAATTGATGGCATAAAAAAATGGGGAACAAGTTTCTGGGAAGATTCAACGTCGAGCAGTATGTCTATTAAATTACAATACTAATGAATTAACTGACAGAATACATTAAAAGCAAATAAAATAGTAAATTGATATAACCACAATTGAAATTAAATATTTCCCTTATCCCCATTCTTTCTTCTTCCTGCGCAGTTGTATTACATCACCCCCGCGACTTGTCATTTTGCAGGGAAGTGGTGCTTAAGATATGTTGTGAAGGCTTACTGTCTATATAAATCGTTTTGTAATTGCTTTTTCGAAGCTCATCCCACAATCTTTCTGACTTACAAGTTTTTCCTTTTTTGGGGGGTGGGGGCGGGTAGTTGACAATTTCTTAATTAACTTGCCATTCAAATTTTCTTTTATCCTTAAATATCTTCATTTATACCACAAATGAAATTTCTTCTTGTGAATCTATCAATATCTTGTTTCCCATTGTCGTTATAAATTTGAGAACCATTAACGTGCATTTGGAGCACTTCTGAAATAATGGAATCACGTAAATATGGAATGACGTATCACGTATATAATGGAAAACATATTGACATTATATATGTATTATAACTCGGAGCCAACTTTTTATCTTATCTAGGAATTTTTGAATCCTTAACCTCTGCCTTAGGAATTGCCCTTGATCGGAATTGATGGGATGATTGTCCCTCGCTTGCTTCCGGAGAGTAAATTAGTGTATTGTCCTCCACGTGGTCATACGCAGTTTGTAACTGTTTTTTTTGATAATAAATTTATTATTATTATTATCATCATCATCATTGATATACGACTTAATTTTTCGAGAGGATAAAAAGAAGACCGACGAAAGAAAAGGACTGGAGAGAACGGAGCAAGAGCGCTGTGATTTGGGGAAGTCCCCGCTGAGCAGGCAGACCAACTCTGGAGAAAGAACAGGCGACGGAGGAGTGCACGGAGTGTCGGAACATCGTGATTTTCTTGTGCTCCGGGGCTTTCCCTTGTAATTAAAAAAGACAACGAGGAAAAGCCGTGTCGGACAGAGCCTTATCTTCACACAAGTTCTAGAAGCGTCAACTTCCCTCTGGTGCTGCTGGTGACTTCGTTCAAAAGGACATGTTTCGTGAGGAAGTCATGCGAAGTTATGCGTCGTAGGAAGAAGACCTGCGTTCGACGAGGCGTTGACTTCTGTGTTGGTATTAAGGTGGTTCTCCATCTCCCAACCATTCCTAAATCTTCTACGCCTTCTTTAAAACACGTAATTGATGAGTTGTCTTCTCGTGTATCCTGCTTGTAGGGTCTCACCCCACTCGATAGAGGTTGCGATAGAATGTCTAAAATACACTTCGTATTTTTCCTCGCTTGCTACCAAATAATAATTTTCCCACGTTAGGTTGAAACCGGTCGCGTGAAGGCTTTTCTTTATATTAAAGTACTAAATTCTTTCTAAGATCAGTGTTCTAAGTATTAGTTCAATTGCAAACATTGCAGTGCTTGGGGAAGCCATCAAGCTACATCCATACGTATACGTACGACACGCCAGCATCGGCAAAGTTTGAAAATAGACTCTCCTGAAGCCAATACGTAAAGATCTGGAGAGATGTCGATTTTTTTTCTTCGACCCATTAGAATATCTTCTGTATAATTGAAAAGTAAAAAATCCAAAAAAAAAAAGAAAGAATTTCTGTGAAAAGAAATTATAAACTAAAATTTATCGGTTCAAAATAGAGAAAAGTACCAAGACTCTCATAAAAAAAAGATAAAAAAAACATGTCTGCTTGAAAGAGTCGTGATTAAGTCGAATAAAATTAAAAATTCTACGATGCTTATTTTCGGCCTGGTGAAAAGAAGCGACGAGAGCCGGGAATCGAACCCGGGACTCCTGCTTTCAACTGAGTACTGACGGGCGTACGGATGGTGTAGTGGTAAGCACCGCTGCGATCGTAGGGGTTCGCATTCCCGGCTCGTCGTCATTTTCACCTGGTAGTAAGATATCACATATCTTCTCCACACGGAAGACGCATATACAGATACTTGTATTGTATGTTTGTTAAAAGTGCAGTGATTTGTACACGTCTGTTTCCACCCGTCCATTCAAGCGACGGAGTGGCTCTGTAAGTTTCATCCCCTTTCCGACGTGCGTGGAGCGCTGCCAAGCGAGCGAAAGTGTAATCAGTGCGTTGCCCTTCGCAGGGAGGACGCTGACCTCCTGCCTCAAGGTTCCGTTCGTGTGAGAAACGCATTTGGCACTTCTTTTGTCGCTCTTCGGGAGATTGATTAATAACGTTTCCTCCGTAGACGTCCTCCGGGGTAAAACAAAAAAAAGTGGCAAGGAATGCCAGAAGGACGTGTATGGCTTTTTGTAGCTCACGCTGTCTGAGGATTAGCAGGTTTCTTACAATTTTTATTAAACAAACTGCTGTATAATATGGTGAAAAAATAATTTGTTTTCAGTTAGACACATAATTCTTGAAGTGTATAGCCTGGCACTTGAATTTAATATACCAAACAAACTAATGGAGTACATTTAAATAATTATTTTTTTATAACGTAGTGTTGCTATTGTTATGGAACTGTGATATCGATTGTAAAAATAAAAACAATCACTTAATGTTTACCTTGATGAAATCTGATAAAAGATTTCATGGTTTAATACATCGCATCTCATAGAGAAAACAATTATTTTTTTTAAAGACCATATTTTAAGATGGAAGACAGTGATGGAAGTTTATTTTGAATTGTAGTAAATTTTCAGTAGTATTTTTTACATCACTTTTCCCTATATGTCACCGGATATCACATAAATATATTTCACTCTTTCCTTTGAGGTGAGATGCATAAATTACGAAACCGTTGCGCTCAGCAGCCATGTTTGTACTTAATGCTCTCGTGCTTCATTTCAAACGAGTCAAGCGAGTTCCTGAATATTGTATATACTACACTATTAACTGATGTACAATTTTTCTTCATTATTAATCATATTTTTTGGGGTTAATTCTATGAGAATCAAAATAAATAAAACATTTATGCATATAAGCAGTGGTGGATCTATGGAAGGGGGTGACTTACGGGGCTATTAGCGCCCTCCATTGGACCCTAACTCTTAAGAGATAAAATTGAAGTTGATAAATGGCATTCGTTGGTAAAGTGTTGCCAGATTAGTTATTGTTATTAGTTATAATTGTTATTGTTATTAATAATACCAGATTAATAAAATGAATATTAACAACTTTAATAATACCTTATTGATAACTTTAATAAATAATTGTCATTGTTATTAGTAATACCAAATTTTTATTTGTTAAGTATTTATTTGATGCATTTTATTTAAAGGTAATATTTATAAAAAATTTGTTGTAAAACCTTAATTTTTAAGCAAAAGTACTCAACGCTTATTCCCCCCCCCCCTCTTGATTATGGTCTAGATCCACCACAGCTTGTAAGTGGTGGTCCCATCTTATAGTGTTCGAACATCACAACCTCAAAATTATTTCAAAGCGTGCTTAATGCCCGGGATCCATTTGAGAGAACCGGGCAGTGTTGAACGCGCTGCTAACTCGTGGTGCGGTTCCGCCGCGCGGAGGAGGAGGCTGTGGCCTTGCGCCAGACGCGTCGCTGCGGCGCCACTCTGTCTGGGCGCGTCGCCAACAGTCGCTTGAGACCGAGGTTGTTCACCTCCCTTCGACGTCTCGCATCGCCGTTTCGCGGTCGAGACACAGCGGTGCCACGGAAATAAGATTTCGCCAGTATATAACAGAGATAAATGTACAGAAGGATTTAGTAAGAGATTTTCTTTTACTTTCTCATATACATTTTATATATATATATATATATATATATATATATATATATATATATATATATATATATATAAANGTGAGATTTCGACGGAAATATCCGTTTTATTTTTTTCTGATTCAAAAAAAGTGTTGTTTTTGTTTTGGCATAACGTCCACCCGTCTGTGCGTAACGACTCTGAGTAAATGGGTGCTCTATTTTATTTTTTTTTACTTTAAAACAAAGGGTATTTTACATGAAGAGCAAAGTACTCTTTTGAATGTTTCTCAAATACGACTCCAACGATTTTTTGTAGGTGAAGTACAATTAGTTTGCATAACATCCGCATTAGCGATGTTTCACTCGAAAATTTGATATAGACGCAGTAAAATCATTTCTACCTGTTACACTTACAAATTAGGTTACTGTTTCAAGAAGCTTGAACAATATTTAGCAGTGTAAATGGACCAAGGAGACGTAGAATACACTTTTCGTAAACTGTAATGATAGATATGATAATGATGAAATACATAGGAGGACTGCAAACGAACTGCAAATACGAAAATACATCAGTATCTGTCTACAACGAAATTACATGCACATAACACTTTTACGATATTTATAAGACTGATATGTCGCTATATGTTTTGAAATAACATTCTGAATATTTATTTAATTTTCAGATTTCAAATAAAAGACAGTAAGGAGTTAATCTAGCAACTTTGAGCATGAGTAGAACACCTACTGTACCTTTGTATAAAACCTACGAAATTGACGTCGTTTCAGGATGAAGTACACTGCTTTTTGTTGTTACCAGAGTTTAATAAAATTGTAGATACTGTTCCAAAGAGTGTAAAAGGAAGAGACTCATCTTATGAGAATAGAAGTATTACAAGTAGTTTTAAGAAACAATCAATTCTCACAATTCTAAAACATTCTGTGTATGTTTTGCACACGAATAATTTTACTTCATAAATTCGCATTAAATTTTATTTACTCTTTGAATTATCATGATTAAATTATCAATTATTGTGCAATTTCTGTAAAATGTATTTTTTTTTGTAAGATGGAAAAACTTCCTTTTTTTTCATAAATGGAACTGTGGCTGAAGTTAAGAAAAGATTAAACATCAAAGGTAAAACGTCATTTCTTAAATCTCTCTGTGATACGGACTTTCTCGGAGTTATTTCTGTCAGGGAACAATCCGAAGAAGTACGACATCAAGAGCAACTTCCAATGTCTTCCAAAGGCTCTTTTGCCACGTCCAATGCAATCTCCTATGATGAAGCCAACCTACCTTCGTCAGTCGAGAAATCCTTTCTTTGATCCTTTTCACTTTCTTTTGCCTTCTTCCCCTTTGCTTTGCTCGACAGTGTTCCCCGCGTAGGGTCTTCACAGGAGGACGTGGGTTCGATTCGGAGCTGTGCTGAAATTATGTGACGTCCTTCTCTCCGGCAACTTCATCACTTCTTCGAAGTATCATCGAAATCAAATGCTTTAAGATAATTATATACGTATAAAAAACTGTCAACTGACATATTTTTTAATATTCTTTCTCCAAACTCAGACGTCGTATCGAAATGAAACTTAGATCAGTGGCAATTTCCGTCCATAAGTTTCGTATTTGTTTTTGAGTGAAACTTTTTTAGAAGTCTCTGGGTAAAAGACGAGTGAGTGAGGAAGGGGTAAGAAAAAGTTGAAAAGAAAAATATTCACGCTTCTAAACTAATTAGAAACTTGGTGTGATTAACACTTATTTGAGGAGAAAAGAAAACCCCTTGCCAATCAGGTGCTGAATGGTGGTCGTACTAACAAATATGCGGGTATCTTAACTGTATCAAAAAACACATACCATGAAGGGTCTTCATTAGCAGTAATTGAGATTCTAAAAATATTATTTTGTTCATTATTTGTAAAATGGCAAGTATCTAAAATTAATTCGTTTCTATTCATTTGGTGCATTATTTTAATATAAGTTTTAATTGTAATACTCTTAATTTTATCTATGTAGCGATACGTCGACATCCAGTTTCCCGTTATCTTGGGAGCATTCGATGCAACAGTAAAACAAGTACATTCTAAGGCTTCAGAGAACTTGGGGTTCGATCACTGGCAGCACACCTAGCGTCGATAATGGTTACTAAGGCATAGGATGCCGCCGCCCCCCACCCCCCAGCGCTGTGCATCGGCGGAAAATTCAACCACGAACACGGAATCCATGATCAAGTTGGAACACGGCGCTGTCAGTCTGCGTTAAGGGTGAAAGGTGCCGTCGTCCATTTGGGGGAACCACTGCAGCGACCTCACTTACGCATCAGTCGTCAGGAAACAGGGTTGCCATCCGTCAGGAGTAAATTTTGCGTTCTTCGACAGACAGATTTCAGTTTGAAATTAATTTATAGCGTGTTTAATGTTGATGATGCCTGATTCATAATAACTGTATGCGAGATATGAAAGTATAACTTTCCTCTGAACATTCCATTCCCTCACGTGTTCAGCTTGATTTTTCAGATTTTCCTCGATCAGCCTAGAGAGGAAAATGTTAAAGATATCGCGTACTTCTGTCGTCATGTGAATCTTGATTGAAATCAATTGAGTACAATTGAGTGAAATCCTCGACTTACGAAACAGCGGCCCAAAGTTCGTCAAGCATCATCAAAGACTGACAATAGAATTGGGGGTTTTTTTCTATTTAAAAAAATCATATTTACGTGACGTACGCTTTAATAAAAAACTATCGATTTCTTCCTGCATTTCCAACCCATTCTCTACTCCACGAACATTCGAGGAAAAGAAATATGTGGCGGGGGGAGGGGGGGAGGAAACTGATGTAATCTCTGTCTCTTANTGGCGATCGAAGTGCAGGCAGCCTGATCCTCTTGGTAGATGAGTCATCATGAGAAATGTTCCCTTCGCCCGAAGACACGAAGACGTCGAGGTTGGTGTGGGATCGAAGGAATCGGGCCTGCTGGAAGGAAAGACGGGGGGGGGGAGGAAGAAAGGAGGAGAGAGTTTGAGAGACGGAGAAAGAGAGAGAGAGATATATATAGTAGGCGCCGGCAGATGTTTGTCTTTGCGCGGAGGGGAGAAGAAATTGACCCCGAGGCAAACAGGATAATATTAGGAGCGGCGGATGAATGAAGGGAAGTAATACCCAATACACATGTAACAGAATGCAGACACATGCGCTTAAGTAGGAAGTACGGAATGTCTTCGAAATCTTCGATTTAACCGAAATAAGAATTCATGGCACTCTATTCGATTTGAAATAGTCAACGAACATTAATTTTGATGGGAGTAAATTTAGTAAATAATGCTAGACTTACGACAATTTATGGAGGAACAGTATAAAATTTAATTATACACATAATTAATTTAATTTGATTATATAACGGGAGTTAGTTGTAGTAGAATTAATAGGTGGAAGTGGTTATTTATTGTTCTGCGATTCTTGTAAGCATCTCGTCCCCTCTCGAAAGTACAGGACTAAATACGTCGCTGAAACACAGTAACGCGATGTATGGAAGATCGGATGTGATTTGACACCACTAACTCTGATGCACAAATAATAAAAACAAATGCAAAGACCTTCTTTTAACATAATATCCCTAATGAAACGCAATGGTAGAATTAATAATAATTTTTTTAATGATCCTAGTGTACACCTCATCTTTATCGGACTTTTTTTTTAGGTACTATATTCTCTTTTTTTTTTTTTTTTTTTTTTTTTTTTTTTTTTTTTTTTTTTTTTTTTTTTTTTTTTTNCCACCGGACTTCTGCCACCAGTTTGAGCGCGTCGACTTTTTCTGCAGCTCATTCGTTTTGGGTCTTTTAATGTTTTGTTTCGAAATTTCTAGGAATGTTCTAAAGCAAACTACTGGATGTAATAAGGCGATATTACGGCCGTTTTTTTTTTCCTTATACGATGAATGAAATTCTTCAAATATGCGTTAACTTCATCTTTATCGTTTGACGCTGATAAATAAGTAATTTATTGCTATAAAGAGTTCAATCTTCTTTACTCTTCTGAAAGAAACAAGGGACCATCCCATAAATTTTGAATTTTGAAGATGACTGTATCAGAAAAATATATTATTTTGTAAATTTTAAATGATGTATGTTTGTGTACACGTACCAGCGTTTAATGTGTTATGAAGGTAGTTCTAACGTAGATACAATTAATCACATAAATATCTGAAATCGGCTTAAATAAGCAGAGTAACGTGTTGTTATTATCATTTCATGTTGTTATATATCCCACCGGCCTTTTAAATGGAATAATTGCAATTGTAATTCAAAATACAAAAAAAAAACCTACTTGTATATCTCGAAAGTGACGGAAGTTTACTTTGATTTGTATCGTGAATTTAGTGGGTTTTTTTCAACTCTTATAGTTTTTAAACACTATACTCAGAATAACCTATAGTTCGATAATAACTTGTACATGTATATTTTTTGCGTTAAATTACAAACATATTGACATTCTATTAGTATTATAACTCGCAGCTGGCTTTTTTTATCTTATCTAGGAACTTATGAAAAAAAAAATTTGAATCCGCCTCTGCCTTAGGGCCCTTGATCGGAATTGATGGAATACGTCCCTTGCTTGCTTCCGGAGAGTAAATTAGTTTTATTGTCCTCCATCACGTGGTCATACATGGCAGTTTGTACTGTTTTTTTTTTGACAATAAATTTATTATTAATTTTTCCGTAGTATTTTTAACGTCACTTTTACGTGTAGGTTATCCGAACATTCTAGAAAGATCTTTCACTGTTTCCTTTGATGTTATGACACATGGCTCTTGTACATTACACACGTGTCAATTGAATAGTTCCTCAATATTGTTTCTACTATAATTATTAACTGATAGAGACAAATTAAGTCGTGTTTTTTCTTCGTTAGTATTCATATTGTTGTGTTATAAAGCAATTAGAATAGTGCTAAAGAAAACTGTTATACATCTCAGTGATTTGACTCACTCCTTCCTGACCTCCCTTGGTCACCTCTTGTTCTTTTCGATCCCGACGCCATTGGGGCTAGGGTATCTATCATTTTCCTCTTTCCTCTTCTTTAAAAAAAAATTTTTTTTTAGTAAAGTCTTGAGATATGCTGGAATTTGAGTTTTGAGTTGTAATTCAGGAGGGTTTTTAGTGGGTAGGGTTGAATCATTCGACGAGTCATGTTGGCTCTCCCTAGTGCGTAACTGCATTTTCCCTACCTGTACAAGTTTTAAGGGCTCTAATGACCTTTGATGNAAAAACCTCACTCGGCTGAGTGCTGCTGCTCCCACCTGAAAAGTATCGGATATTTCCATCAACCCTCTCCTGCTGCTTCGCTATATCAACAACCGCAATTTGTTGCGTAGTTTCGTCTGCAACCGCTCGGTTCCTCTACAAACCGAAATGCGAAGTTGATCTGGAAGCCGCGCAACTTCCCTTCGCCAACTGCCCTTGCGTCGACGTCTCCTTCCTGTGCCGGAGATGTTGCGGTCTACGCGGCGCCCACCAGATGGAGATCGAAGCGACTACACAGACACGCGCTGGTGTCTACTACGAAGCTCGGTGGGGGGGGGGCGGAGAAGCGTGAAGTTTGCAGTGCACCCCAAGTGAAGCGGAGAGGTTTGTAAGAGAGCGCCAGTGGCGTCTCAAGGGAGTGTTACGGTGGCCGTGACCCCTGCCGAAAAATAAAATCGGCGAATGATTCACGCTTGGTTGTAAATAATAAGCGAGATATTACTGCAAATAATTTCTCGCTTATTCTTGTTGAATGTACGTGCATCGAAATTGAGTGACCCTCAAGTAGATGAAAGACATCCAATTTTCATTTCTTCCCAGGTCCGTGGCGCAATGTCTAGCGTACTTGCCTTCCACCTCTGGTAACGCTGGTCCAAACTGATCTGATCTCTCTGATCCAAGTAGAATTCGCTGAGATGGACGAAGCGGGTTCGCTGCGGATTTTGTCGGGGCAATCTCCCGTTTCGCCTGACACGACATGTACTCATCATCATTTCGCCTCATTCGCATGTCATTTCTGTCATCACTGTCACTACGAGGCGGTGGTCGTGAGCGTGCATTTCTTCTAACGGTACAGAAAGAGGCAGAAATTGTTCAGAAGGTTGACACTTTTAGCACTATATAATTCTTTATTATTCCAGTATATTTATATTCATTTCCCAAGAATTATTAACACTAAAGAGATATTCTATCCATGAGCATGTTTCACTAATTTTTGGTATAAATGTAACAGATATTACGCAATCAAGTCTTGATTCATCAGGGCCTGATCCAAGTTGCTAAGATACGTCGTTGGTTGAATTGTATTTTTGTAAGTGTGTGTGTTTATGAATTTTGATTATCCGAATTTTTTATTATCTTTTTTCTCAAAAAAGAAGGACAAGACAGTTACTTTCTTCATTACGATATTCTGTGGATATACATACTCCTAGTCTAATATAACTTTTTGTGCTGTTGTGTACTCCCTGAATTGCCCACGTGTTCTGTGTTACCTATAACAGTGCAAGCGTGACTGTCCCTCTGGCATAAGCTTATTCTCCCAAGCATTAATTAACCTGCTGTATTTATGTAACAACACTATACATCATAGCCGTTAGAACTGCTTACAAGAACAAAGTATATTCATATTGTTTCCTCAGTTTTCTAGGTTCGACTTATCACTGAAATTTGTTTGATTTTAGAATAGCCTTCCTGTGTATTTTTATGGACTAAAGAGTGTTTTCCTCTTTTAGTGTTTGTTTAGTGGCTATAAATGAGTATTTCTGTGTTTTGAAAAATGAATATATGAAAACAGTTCCCAAAAAAGAGATTTCATCCGTACAAGTTTTCCGTTTGCAAAGAGTACTCCACAATTTTCTAGAATCTGGATTTGCACAGGTTTTCTAAGGAAATTGAATAACTTTTATACTTCGCGAATCATAACTGAAATATCTTTGTTCTTTTTTGTTTTGAACTCCGTCGTTTTGAACTTTTGGGGATTCACCTGTTGCTTCGAAATTCGTATTCTGCTCTTCCAACTTCTAGTTTAGGGTATTCCCCGAGCAGCAAATGCCACTTTATTCTGACCCTTCGGCTTCTTAAAACGTGACTCAAGACGCTGAACCTTTCAGAGAGACACAGGACGGCGTAATTCTCTCTCTCCCTCTCTCTCTCTTTCCGTTCCTTTTTCATTCCTCCATGTTCTCAGTTTCCATTTTTGTCTTTTGTTCTCATTTATTTATGGGAAAGCAGCGGGGAAATTTTTTTAAAATTTTGTAGCAACTTCTTGTCTGCGTCTGAAAAATAATTTGAGAATTCAATTCGTTAATTCAGAAGACAATATCGATCTTCATGTTTCCAGATAAACACAAAAAAAAAATCATAACGTGGGATACAATATATAAGTCGTACATACATGTAGGATTTTCATTTAACTAATTCTTAAAGAGTCAAGTCTTCGATTAGTTTCTTAAAGATCACAATACATTACTTCACTTATGGTTGTACATTAGGACCCCTCGTAACCGGTTTGGTTCGGGACCGAGATCCTGGTCGGTTACCCGTTTGACCGGTTAATCCGAGGATCCCTCGAAGAAAAGAGATTTTCGTTCAAATGGTGGTTATCATGAATAAACAAGCAAACATTATCATGATACGTCATTGGATCTCATTTTACAGAACTCCGTATACATACGGACATAAACGGACGCGAATCAATTAAATAAACGCACCAAACGTCGCGTCGCCCCGTTTTGTTTTCCAGGAACTTTCCGGCTAAGAACCCGCCAAACAATCAAGGTTTGACAACGTCAACAACCAGATGAATATTGCGAAGGACCGGAACTGGAACCCGGGATCTTCTGCTCTGTGCTATCCACTGCACCACCCGCCTCGACTCCCAAGTCCCTACGCATTTTCCACCTGACCCTGATCCGCTGAACCTGGGTCACATCCCCCCCTTCAGGGGATAAGTGACCACAGGCGGTTCTTAAGACCGGTTTCCGCGTTCCTACGCGACGGATGCAATATTTAACTCACAACTTCCGAGTACCTACTCGTGGATGAGTGTTTGCAACGTCAACAACCCTCAGGTAAAAATTGCGACGGACCGGGACGCGAACCCGGGACCTCCAAGTGAGTCGAGGTGGGTGGTGCAGTGGTTAGCACACCTGCGGCCAGAGCAGGAAGTCTCGGGTTCGAGTCTCGGTCCGTCGTAATTTTCACCTGAGGGTTGTTGACGTTGCAAACACTCATCCACGAGTAGGTACTCGAATGTTTGAGTCACTACCCGACAGCTATTATTTGCTTAAAAAGGAGAAAAGAAACCGTTCCACGGGTTAGGACGGTTAATCCGAGGTTGATCAGAAGTCGGTTAAGAGGGGTTCTACTGCAGATATATAGGTAGGTTTTTGCAGATGAGAATGGCATATGAAGGGCGATGTACTATGAATTTTCACGTAAGAAAGATTAAATTATTTCGTTTTATTGATGAACTAAATTATAAGAGTACTTACGGATACGAGTTCAAAATCGAGAAGATACACGGTTGCACCAGGGGTGACTCTTGATTATTGCATCACCACATATTCAGGTGTGTTAATTTGGGTCACTCAAAACGTAACATTTAAATAAAAAATAAATAAAAGGAAAATACAATCTTGTCATACTTCTTTTTTAGAATAATTGAATTAAGAATCACATTTAAAAACATATTTTAATCATAATCGCGGGTTCGATAACTGATACGGATGTTTTCTCATCTGTGTGTTTCTCGTAATACCAAGAAAAAGTGCTCCCTCTTTCCTCAACCACTTTCTCATCTTTGCCCAAACGTGACTCACCACGCCTTTCCACCTTTCATAACCCCCTCCCTTCCTAAAGACGAAGATTGCCATGCGTCTCTCGATCCAACCCCCCACCCACCCACCCACCCCTTGAGAACTCCATTTCCCAAAAGGCCTTCGACATCCCGTGCTCTACTACGGCATCTTCCATCCCTTGTGAGACAGATCTTGCAAGACGCAACCCCCATCCAGCTGTGTTACAGCGAATTACCCACGTGGTGCCGCCCTTGGAGATCGCAATTCTCCTTTTGGATGGGAGCGCGGGGGTGGCTGCTTGGCTAACCCTCCTCCTGTGCGGAAGTACAGTCTGCTTCATGTAATCCTCCGGTTACGCATTGCGTGGTGATAATGTGGACATGACGAAAGTAACATAGTGACATGATCGAATTAGTAAGAAGTAGGCTAGTTGAATTCATTAGCGTAATCTGGTGGGACAGAAATGAAATTCACTGGCCGTCATTCTTCTCACATCTCTAATAATAATAATAATAGACCCCTCCGTGGCTACGGTGTCAGCGTGCTCGCTCGTCACCAAGTCAACCCGGGTTCAATCCCGGCGGGGAAAGAAGAATTTGTAGCTTTTCATTTCTATGTCTCAGTTCATATATATAGCTGTGACGTTTGAATCGTTCACTCTCTGAGATACTCGGTCGGATGCAGCTTCTACCTAGATTCCAACTGGACGCTGTTCCTCCCAAAAATGTGTCTAGTAAATAAACTCTCACGGAACTGAGCCTTACTAACATTCGTTGTCGTGGTCCTTAGTTGGCCGATTCGTGAATACAATAATAATAATAATAATAAATATTGATGAATGTAAGCTACAAAGAATCTTTGGAGGAATAGTTAAAAATATAACACCATTCACTACAAGAAGAGATCAACTAGAACCAAATGAACTGTATAAATACTTGGATATTGTCAAACAAACAAAAACAGAACGTACAATAAGCAAAGAACAAATAACCAAAGATATTATAGGAATGACAATTCGTCAAGCTAAACCAATACACGGCAACTATACCAAGCAGTTGCACAACAACGAAATTAATAAAATAGGACCAGTTAAGCGGTAAATTATTCCCGGGAACGGAAGGTTCTATAGTTAGACGGCGTCACACAAACCAGAAACTAATCAGAAAAACACATCATCAATATATCCGAAGCAGAAAACATATCTAAATTCACCTGTTGCAATACAATACAAAGAAATGTACAGGTTTCATTCCATGGATTCCAATATTATACTCATCACAGCAAATGGTTTAATTAATAATAATAATAATCTAAACAAAAGTACCTGCAAAAGAAATAGGAAATTATCGCTAAATGGGTTAATTTCGACACATGTAGAATTATGAAAATGGTAGAGAGTCGGAAATCGAACCCGGGATCGTACATTTTTCGCTGGGGTTCTAACCACTACACCAACTGTTTGCGTACACTATGTCAACCCAACATGTAAGTAAATTATATTCGTCTTCAGTACGAGAGTTGTTGTGGAATCCAAAAGCTATATCCATTGAGCGTCCTCTGGTGATTGGATTCCTGCCGTGAGGGGGGAGGGATGAACACAGCATATTCTTGGCGAAGGGGGGGGGTTCTAGGGAGACCACCGCTGGTGGAAAGGAGCTGGTCCCTGTAGCGTCTTGTCTCACTCATCATGGCCATCACTGGAGCAGAGGGTTGCGCTTTGTGAGAAACGGAGGGCGTATTGAGGGGATAGGCCCAATATCAGTTCCAGAATCGTACAAATTGGAACACAAAAACATTACCATTTCAATATAGACCATATTTTTTTCTACTAACTTTTTATTGGAGTCAGCGTTGCTCAGAAATCCATTGGTCGCTGGTTTATATCGGGCTCGAAGGAAATTTTGGAATCCTTCGAAATAGCAGCACAGGAAGCTAAAGAATTATGCCGTTCATCGTCAACTAGTATAGCACATCATCATTTTTCTCTATTCATTTGTAGTCAGGAAGAGAAAATAAATAAATAAAAACTATTTCTAATAATAAAAAAGTGGGTAGAGCGCTGAGTTGCTGACTGGAAGGTCGGGGTTCGATCCCTGGTGTGGTGGGTATTCTGCATCCTATCTCAACATCCAGGCTGACTCCCAGGCCTACTCAGTTTGTTGTAAAATGGGTTCCAGGGTCTATCCTGGGGTCAAACGGGTCGGAGCGAAATGCTGGTCACATCTCCTCCTCCTAATGCCAAGGCCAAGAAATGGCGGAGCTCTACACTCCGCGAACCCCTTGGGTACATTCGGGACCTGTTGTGACATAGTTTTGACTTAAACTTGATTATTTTATTAACGACAATTATCTTTATTTATTTTACGTACCTGATGATGACCCAGAGAGCAATTGAAATGTGAGAGAAAATACATTTTACGTCTTCTTTGGATCGTTTATAAAATTAAAATGTGTCCATTTAAAGTTATTCTGGTTGAACAAGAATTATTCTTCTAAATTGACCTGTCTCACGAGGGAAAATTATACAATAACGAATTGATTTTAAACAATTTTATTGTTTTTTGTCAATAAGTTGATTGGTTGAATTAAACTTATTTTGTATGGAAAACCTGTAATTTACAAAGAAATATTTATTGGCATTGCTTCTATGTCAAAACAGTTTAAACCCGACCGAGAAATATGGGGCATTAAATAATTTACAGTTAAATCTAAATCGTATGAAAATTCAGGTAAGGATATTTGAACTTGCGCCACATTAGGTCAGGGGTAGAGAATGCACAGGTGTTTCCCAAGATTTCAAACTGATCCGCTATTGGTTCAGACGATTTAATTTGATTGGCTGTACTCGATGAAATGTTATATCTGTAGTATTGCATTCTTTTCCAGCCCTGCTCCCTTTCACTTGACTGCTGTGATATTTTGTCGGTTGCAAATCCCTCCGTGAGCGCTTACCGAGCGAAATAGAAGAAAGAAAATTGATGATAAGGAAATGTATCACGTGATTTGGTACTTAAGTGAATGGGAGGGAAGAACTAATAACTTGAAGAAACGGAACTCCGTTGATCCGTAGAATTTTATTGATTTTCTCCGTCCCTGGTGGAATCTCAGATTAAGTTCATCCCGCTTGTATTCTGAGTTATTGAATCTAGAGAACCAGAAGGACAAACAATTCAATGTATTTGCTTCTCATCTAATCTAAGATTTCTAGTCAACTTCTTTGAATCAAAATATTCGTGTTTTTTTTATTGTTGGCCATTGTCTTTAGACCGTCTTGTCTATAACAAAGTCATTACATTCATTTTTATTATTTGTTTAGTGTCAGTCTTTACCACCTTGCAGGTTAACATAGTTGTAGTAAAACTCTTTTCCCCATCCTGGCCCGGGTTTTCCTCCGGTTTTCCTCCGAGTAGTGGTGAATTTTCCTTGGACGGGAATGGCATTAATCTCGAATTTTTACTGCACTAATATCTACAATTTATTTTGAATAATATATGGATAACAATAGGTATTTATTGAATAATTTCTTCTTTAAATATTAAATCCGCCAATGCCCATGGGCCCTTGATCGGAATTGATGGGATGGTCCCCTGCTTATTTCCGGAGAGTAACTTAGTTTAAGGCTCTCCCCCCCTCATACGCAATTGGCAACTGCTTCTTTGACAATAAAGTTTGTTTATTTATTTAACAATGGGTAGTCTTCAATATCTTATCTTCACGTTTTATCAATATATTCAATTTGTTCCCGCCCCTAATCTTGTGTGTTTACTCTTATCTTCTTTCTTGCTCCATTTCTCTGTTCATAATATCTCGTATTTGTCTAATTTCTCTAACAAATTCCCGAAATGCGTCATAATGTTCTGTGATGTCTATGTACTCTCCTCCTCTGTCTTCCATTTTGAAATACCCGATTATATTCCGTGCTCGTTCTTCAGCATAAAGTGAACAATTCCACATTCTGCCTCCTTACCACACAGACAGGTTGCTCCATCTCTTTTAACCAAATATTCATTGAAATTTCCATCGCCAGTTAGGAATTCCATCAAGTTTGGATTTAATTTCAACCGATTTCTTCGTTTATAAACAAAATCTACATCCTTTATAAAAATCATGTTTCTTTCCATTTCTATGAGTTGTTCCAACGTACGTGCCAACCATCTACCAACTTTCTCGTCAATAATTTTCGGGATCCCTTGTCATCTAACAAGGCTACTACAATCATTTGTCTTCATGCTCTGTTCTTTCTTATCAGTTAACAAGTAGTATTTTTCTTATAATTTCGAAAAGATATTGCTGTGTCTTTCGTGTCTGTCTTGTCTCGTAGATCGTTATGATCACTGTCTTAAATTTTGTTAAATGTCGCTTTTCAAGATGTCTCATGATGTTGTGATGATTCATATTGAACCATGATTGCTAGTGTCAAGAACAATACCTTAGCTGTATATGAAACGACAGAAACTGAAGAAAACACATTAATAATTATATTATATTTAATAAATTTATAATATATACATTGACTCAAGTAATAAAGACTCGGTGGAATTTTATATTATATTATTTTATATGATATAGCAGTGCGTCTTGATGGTTATAGATTATAAAAGTGTTTATGATAAGCGGATTACACTGTCTATAGAGAAAGAAAAAGTTATTTTACCGTCTGTTTTCGGATGCGAAAGAACGAAAGGAGAATTAACGCGAGATGAAGAAGGATCCGTATGTAGATTTCCTGCGAAGGAGATAAAGACTCCAACAAGATAGAAAGGTGACAGAGTATCCAAGGATACTATATATAATGGAAACAAAGCTTTTTTCGAATTTTGAGAAAAAACTTATGTTTATACCCAAGTACAAAGTGAAATGACGCGCGCGCATATATTGGGAGTTGAAGAGTAGCAAAGTGTACGTCTATACTAGTTCTCAGATATTTTCGTAATGAAATGTAACTGTGTGATGAATAGGAGGAATGTAATGAAAGGCACTTTAAATATTAGTAATCTCTTCATCTTTCTTGCCATCATTCTTCTTGCCATCACATCTAGTTACTTAAAATTTATCTGATTATTATTAAATAATATTTGAAAAGGAGAAGATTCGTTGCTTCGTATTAGAACCAGTCGCCTCTTCATCTTTCTTGCCATCATTCTTACCTTATTTCACATCTAGTTACTTAAAATTTATCTGATTATTATTAAATAATATTTGAAAAGGAGAAGATTCGTTGCTTCGTATTAGAACCAGTCGCCTCTTCGTCTTTATGTAATGTTTCCATATGATGTCAAAATGATATTGTAAAAGTTATTGTTCTCGCTCATGGGGGAATTATCCACGTCTCGACCCAAGCACACGATGTCTTGCTTTCTAACAATATGGCCCACATAATACTTTTCCGTCTTAGGAGTCCGAATTATTTGCTCCGACTGAGATAGATGAGTGTTGTAGTTTTCAATTTTTACAATACTTTTTTTTTGTCCTATGAGAATGACGCATGTCCCACTGTGTGTCGGTCAATATTCCTTTTTGTGTCGTTGCTTCCTGCGCGTCAAAGAACAGTGTTTTCCGGAGCGACTTACGGCGTGCAGTATTCGCCAAAGAGTCATTGCGATACGCCCACGTCTCTGCTTTACAACCAGCCATCCGTTTGTCTGCCTGTACCTTTTAATCTACGCTCTTCTCCCTTATCAACCCCTTTCTTTCTCTCTTTCTTTCTTTCTTTCTTTCTTTCTTTCTTTCTTTCCTTCCCTAAGTGTACTTTCTGTTTCACAGCATTCTTTGGTAGAAAGTACTGATTCTTATGAAGATTTATTCACCTTTATATTCTGATACAGATGTTCGTCAAAAACCGGATTTGGATTTGTATATAAGCAACAGAAGAGAACATTGTACTCCAAAGTATTTTTTAGTACTATTGAGCCCATAAAGTTAGTTAATATTAGTTTTAGTGTAACAATGTTAAAATTAAAGAATCATTGTAGGTAAAAGATAATTCAAATGAAATAAAATTAAAATTTTATTCAACTTATAAAATTAAAATTTTATTTCACAATTTCGAAGACTCGTCTGTACATTTAATTGGAAAATTATTAGATTGAGGAATTTGTTTTGCGGAGTTTCCCCAGTTTAACTAAATCCTAAAAATGAAATTATTTCCGAGGTAGTTGTATCTTTAAAATAATTTTGGTCCGTACACCGAATAAATAACTGTACAGGTACGAGATTTTGGATAAATATTTAGAGATTGGAGTTCTGAGGATTAACGTATATATGAAGAATTTCTTTTCTACACAAACTTTCCTTCCACCACTATCGCTGGACTGAAATGTTATTATATTGTAATTTTTATTTTATTTTTGAAAAGTCTGTATTGTTTCCGTTATGTATGTCAGTAAGTAGATGAGAACCTTATTTTCATCATATGCTTCAAGCAATTTATTTTCTTCCCTTCGTAATACACTCGTCGCTCTGTGCATTTACTCTTGTTCTTTAAAATGTTCTTGTTTCATCAAGCCTTTTTAGTGCTGCCTGACTTGTGTTGATTTCCTTTGTTAGATGTCTTGGAAAAAGTTTTAAACATTTTAGACTTTTTCCCCGTTTCCTTTTTACCCTCATCCTTCCTCCTCCCTTTTTTTCTTTCCCCCGAACACTCAACGGATGAACTCAACACGTGTGGTCGCTACCTTATCTTCGATCTTGACAGTTGTGACTATTGTTGCAATGAATATTGTAAACGAGTGTACATACCAAAAGTAAATAAATGATACATATTAATTAAAAAGTTATATGAAAAATTAATTTATTGGGAAAAGTTAATTGATTGACTAGCCTGCTCCTGACTACGGTTGTGAAGTTTATTCATTAGCTACGGTTGTAAATGAACTCTCTGTATTTTTTCAGTTTAATCTTCCTAATTATTTTATTTTTCTCGTCTTTTTGTGATTCAATTGTTGTATTTAGTTCCTACCTTTTTTATAGTGTAAAAATTTGTTTCTTTTGTGTGTGTGTTAAGTGGAGAAAAAAAAACATTAAAAACTTTTTCTAATGTTTATCAAGCCTAAAAAACGTAACATACATCCTATTGTTTTCATTAAAGTATTTCTCAAAGGTGTGATAAAGTTTACGTAAGTACAAACGGAATCATTAATTTAGTTTCTTGGCGCATCAGGAGTAAACATTAGGGTTCATTTAGATTTTCTCGTGCACATTCTATCACATAATAATTAAACTTTCATAGAAACCCTGCCCCATCGTTGCACGCAAGTTTCGTCGTCTTAATTCCACAGAATTATTACATAATTTTAAAATTAGATTTTCTTGCTTTTTCGTATTTATTTACATTTTATCATAATATAGAGTAGTTATTGTCCAATTAATTAACCTTCAGTTGTCGTCCTAAATAATTTATCATAATATGGAGTTGTTGTCGAATTAATTAACCTCCAGTGGTCGCACTAAATAATTATTTGAATAATTTTAGTCGTCGGTTTGTTTGTATATTTAATTTATTTCATACCACATTTGTATCTTCCGTAGTAATAAATATATTATTATACTAACATCCTTCATTCAGTGTTAGTTGTTAGTTTTCGTGTACTCTCATTTGCTTTTGTCGTTAAGTTGCTAACTAACTCACAACAATGTACACTATCGCATTCCTCAACTCATTCAAAGCTGATCTTCAGAAGGCGCACAATGAATTGGTACATCATATTGATACACGGATCAGTGCGCTAAAGAGGTCAATAAGAACACGATCGGCGGTTAGACTACAGTTAGAAATTCTTCCAACTGCTATCATCCGGTTAGACCAATGACACATGCACCACCCCAACTCTTCTCTGAGAATAGGTTTAGTGTGTTGGAAGACATGTCCCTGTTTTCTCCCCTACCTAATCCTCCTACCCGTTTCATCCCTTTCCCGTCCTGTACCTAAACCTGTTCACAAACCACGCACTGGTAAGCACAGCCGCCAAAATCCACGTAAAGTAATATTACCCAGAGATGAAACCAACCCTTCCATGCAGAAATCAAACGTGCCCATTTTAGCAGTCGCCACATGCCCTCCGTTTTGCGTGGCTTGCTTCCCAAACAGTTCTCAGTTTCCGGTGTCTTCAAGCCAAACACTCGTTTGGCTGAAGTTATTCTAGAACTGGACACCTACACTATGTCACTCACAGAGCGGGACACAATAATCATAGGTGGACAGAACGATATTATCTTGGGGGACATTTCAACGCTTCTGAACATGTATCAACACTAAAAACGACCTTTCAGCACACAAACATAGTACTCTCTAGCCTACCTCATTTCAATGTTCAATAAACCGCGAAATTAACTTGGCAAAAATCTCCCTAAAACATCACCTGGCAGACACAAAAATCACATTTTTTTATTTGTAACCACACCTGACTGCCAAGGACTTTACCCAGCTCGGTTTACATCTGAGACCGTCTTGTTGCGTTACAAATTGCGCTCAAGCGTACGATGTGGACTCGAAGGTGACAATCGCGTTCGGGTGTAGTGTGCGGACTTGATCCGGGACTAGAAGCTGTACCAAATTCAAAATTTCCCCCACAATCTAACTTCGATTTCATTTCTCGAGAATCACAAACTCTTTGCGAAAATAAAAATTATTATATTTCGTCATAATGTCCAATCCCTTTCAAACAAATTGACAGACATTGAAATTCTGGTACACGAAAATCCATTCGACTTGCTGTGCCTCAAGGAACATTGGCTTTCAACTAACAACATCAATAATACTGCTATTTCTAATTATTATTTAGCAATTTCTTACTGTCGGCTAAATTTTAAAGGAAAAAGTCACCACGGGGGTACATGTCTCTACGTTCGTAATGATATTTTATCTTCTCCACTGCCAGGCTACGAGAACTTCTGCGTTGATAGTGTGTTCGAATTTTCTGCAGTTAATCTGACCGGCACCGGTATCATTGTTTTGTGTCATCAATCAGTAAATCCAAAAAATCTATCGTTATATGTGTCGATTTCAACATCGATTTCCTGAGTACATCCGAATCCCCACATTCACCAATTAATCGATTCAAGAATCTTATCGAATCATTCAGCCTTATTAGTACGCTATACGATCCCAATTACATCTCCGGTTCATCTCAAACATTATATCAAATGATTGTCATCAATGGAATCTTGTATTTCTCTGTAGTGTTTAACGCCGCATACAGCGATCACCTTGTTCAAGTATTGACTATTGAAAGTAAACTAAAACCTCTTAAAATCCTTTGCTAGTTTTCTAGAGAATTTAATGGCACAAATCTAACCATATTTATAAATTATTTGCGCGAGGGAACTTGGGAAGATATTTACAATTGCCAAAACACCGACAAGAAATTCAATGTATTTATCTCAATGTTCCTAAAATATTACAACTCTCTTTCCCTTAAAACGCAAGTTAATTAACACAAAGAAATACAATAGATGAATCACCCAAGAGACAATAATTTCTTTATAAAAAAACGCCATTTATATTATCTTTCAAAATACTATAACCACCCACCCGAATTCCATGATTATTTTCGTAAACATAAGACTAAAAACTTCAAAAAGTAGTCTATGCAACTAAAGTTATGGAAAACGACAGGCAGGAACTAAAATCGAACAACCATATAAAAACCACGTGGAATATTGTTAAACATTACTCTTGAACGTCTGAATATCGCGAAGAAAATATTTCTCTGCTAAACATTGGCGAAATCGTATCAAATCCACAGGACATCACAAATGTGTTTAATTCTTACTTTTCAGAAGTAGGTATTATAACGAACTCAATGTATCCAAATGTCCTCCAATTATATCCACCCGCGTACCCAATTCTATTTTCACTTCCGAAACTAACGCCAGTGAAGACATGAGAATCGTTAGCTCATTTTTTAAAAAAAATTTCAACAGACATAGATTATATGGTTAAATTTTCGTCCCACACTATATTAAATCCACTCACAAATATTTTTAATAGTTCTTTATCGGAAAGAGTTTCCTAACATATTTAAGAGAGCTAAAGTGAAACCTTTACGCAAGAATGGAAACAAGCTTAATGTTGGAAATGATCGACCAATATCTCTACCACCCACTTTCTCAAAAATCATAGACAAATTGTTCTATAAGTGTCTTCTAGATTTTTTATCAAAAAATAACATTCTCTCTGAGGATCAACACGGTTTTCGGAAATCCTTTTCCACTACAAGCGCCATATTTTCTTTCTTAAACGATGTTACCACATCTGTTGACCGTGGAGAAAATCCTCAGGGTGTTTTTCTTGACTTATCCAAAGCTTTCGATGTCATCGATCACGAAATTCTCCTTTCCAAATTACATTCTTTAGGTATTCGTGGACATCCACATCAATTGCTAACTTCTTATTTAATAGATAGACATCAACAGGTCGAAATATCCTATACTAAAAATAAAATGTTTGAGCGTTGTCTTTCAGAAACAAAGCTACGTACTTGCGGAGTACCTCGGGGTTATATTCTCAGTCCTATACTCTTTTTATTGTATGTGAACGACATGTCATCCTTCACATCTGATTGCAAAATAGGTCTCTTTTATGATGACACTAATTTACTATGTAAATACGCCAATGCTCAAAAAGTTTCGTCTAACCTTTCGCCTTGGTTCCATGCAAATCGTCTCATTGTACACACTGACAAAACAGTGTCTATGTCATTTCACAGTAGTATCACAAAAAATTTTACTCTAGGTTTCTCTGTCGTTAAACGGAACACAATTAAAAGCTGTTTCGAAGACAAAATTCTTAGGTCTCCATATTCAAGACAACCTCAAATGGAATTGTCACGTTGACAATCTTAATTCCCAATTAAGCAAATTGTGTTGCTCATTCCGAATCTTAGTTAACGTATTCCCGTATTAGTCCACGTATTTCCCGTTGCAAACTTTTACTCCCATTTACGTTACGGCTTTATCTTCTGGGGCAATTCTGGTCTGAACATTCAAACTTTTAGAATTCAGAAGAGGATAGTTCGGATAATTTGTAAATCTCACCCCCGAAACTCTTGCAAACCTTTACTTAAGGAATTAAATATCTTAACACTTCCCTGCATTTGCACTTATGAAACGGTCGTGTTTGTTAAAACCGAATTACTGAAGTGCCACCCTTGCTTTATACGAAACAGTCTCGTTCACGAACACAATACTCGCAATAGTAATAATATTCATCGCCCTAGAGTGTCAACCACTCTTTGCCAAAAAAGGACCTTATCATTCGAGAATCGTTCTATATAATTCCCTGCCCAAGAATGTGAAAGATATTATGAAACTTAATCTCTTCAAATCCGCGGTTAAAAACTACCTCCTGCACCAGTTCTTCTACAATGTAAAAGAATTTATTTATTTTCATAAAAGTTAAATCCGTCTTGTACTTTATCACGCCATTGCTGTAGCACTTTTTAAATAACTTATAACAATTTCAAAAACTATTTTCTTGCATGATTGTGTTGCCGTATGGCTCATATTAATTTAGTTTTATGTGTACTCAACTTTAGCACGGTTGTGTATATTAATTCTGTAACCCCATCCTGGCCCGGGTTTTTCTCCGTTTTTCCTTCGGGTAGAGGCGGATTTCTTATATAGGTTCTCTAGGTTTTTGTCTAGGGGCGCGTTTATTGAAACAATAAATCGTGAATTTAGTGTTATTTCAATTCTTTAGATTTATAAACACTATACTCAGAATAATAGTTTGTACATATAAATCGATAATAGTTTGTACATATAAAATAATTTTTTTTGTGTCAAATTAGAAACATGTTGATATTCTATTATTATTATAACTCATAGCTAACTTTTTACCTTATCTGGAAATTTTTAGCTGAAATTTTTCAATATGCCTCTGCCTGAGGGCCCTTGATCGGAATTGATGCGATTGTGCCTTGCTTTCTTCCGGAGAGTAAATTAGTTTTTTGTCCTTCAAGTGGTCATACGCAGTTTGTATTGCTTTTTTCGCAATAAATTTATTTATTTTTTCAGCATCACAACCTATCTCTAGCGGACGCATTCGTAAGTTAGATCATTACATCTGGGTCTTCGTACTTCCGCATCTTTTAAAAACTAACCACTTTTTTACATTACTTTTTTCCTCTCTCCGTTCAGCATTTATTTATTATCTCTCATATTATTTACCGTAGACTACACATGTGCTTCAGAGATAATTACAAGGGGGAAAGCGTTTAAAGTCGTGTTAAGGTTAATCCATTCTATACATTACAGTCTTCACTCCTTATTCGCCATCTTTTCCGAAACATTTCCATTTCGACTTGACAGTCTTCTGCCTCCCTGCAGTTTCTCTTCTGAAACGATGTCTTTACTCATTCTTCCTCATTATCAACCATTTTCCCTTTCTTCTCTCCCATTCCTTTGCTTCATGAGATATTTAACACCGAGCTTCTTCCTAGTCGACAGCTCCTTTATTCCACGAATTAACAGCTCAAAAGACATTTTCACGGGTCGCAGCGGAGGTAGAAAGGCGCTATGAATAATTCGCGCGCTCTGGAATTAGCTCCTGGAACTAAGGATGCTTCACGAACGCCACCAGTTGTTTCTAGACAAGGGAATAAGGTTTCACGGCCTTCAACTGTTCTCAAACAAAACATATCACGAGTCGCGCATAGTGGAATATGACGAGGTGCGCCATTACGCGTCGAGGTGGAGGGAATATTTGCTTGCCAATGAAAAGCAAGACATTTTTCTGAGTGGGAACTGAAAGTTGTTTCGTGTACTACTACGAAGATATAGCCCGCGTTCTGTAATGAGACTGTAGATGGCTCCTTTTCGTCTCTGTAGTATTTGTGAATGTCAGATGTAGATTAGTGCTACTGAAGCTTATCTATATGGGGCTATACAAGATAGGAGTTGGGTGGTAGGCCATTGTTAGTAGTTGGGTTAACCAACAATTTAGCCCACGTGGAGGTGTTAGGATCAGTTAGCAATAGTAGAGAGTGTTAATGATACTAGGAATAGTAGAAGGTGAATGGAAGGAGAGTGTGGGACATTGAAGTGAGAAGCCACAAATTTTTGCTGGCCTCGACGGGAATTGAATCTGGAGTGTGGAGGTGACGAGCGAGCATGCTAGTCCCAGAGCCACCAAATTCTGGTTCGTAGTAGTAGTACGATGCCCGTGTTCTCTAATGAGACTGTAGTAGATGACTCCTTGTCAAGTGCCATCCTGCCATCCCTTGCTCCCCCAAAGACGCCGCGTCGCCGTCGAGTCGCTGGAGGGTGGTTGCCTCGACTCCTCCCCCAATCCCTCGTCTCGGTGCTCGTCGCATTAAACTCTTAATGCGTTTCGCGGTCTACCCGCAGCAACGCAGCAGCGACAGCAGCATCTGCCGCTTGTCAAAACAGTTGCTTCCGCCTAAGCGCGTAACACGTTTAATAATTCAGCAAAACGTTCCGTAATGGAGACCTCCCTTTAGGTTTACAAGAGTGGTGTGGGGAGAGTTTTACAAGTTACTACCGCTTTCAAAGATTTCGAGACATCAATATGTCATGTAATGCGAGGAACGTATCATCTCTAAAGTGATTTTTGGATCATGAAATTATATTTCTGAAATCGTGATCCTTTGTTCAAAAAGACTTCCTTGCATATCCTCTTCGACATAGGACAGATTTCCGATTTAAGTATCATCGCTACCAAATAAAGTTTGATCGTCGTTTCAACCCCAATTATTAAGTTTTAAATTTATGATAATCATTTGTTGTATTAAATTATTTATTACGTGTTTTTTGTATTGTTGTATTTGTAAATGGGAGGAAATGTAGCTCAGTGCTATTGAAGCTTATCTACATGCTGGAGCGATAGGATGTAGGAGATGGATGGTGGTAGGGGCTATTGTTAGTAGGTGGGCCCCTTAACTGGCTTTACCGACAACTTGGTTCACGCTGAGGGGTTAGTAGAAGTGGTTAGTTAATAGTAAGTAGTAAGGGATGGATAAAAGGATGGTTCGCTTTTCCGTAGTCGCACGTATATGAAGAGGGGCATTAATGTGAAAAGCTACAAATTTTTTTCTTACCCCACCGGGAATCGAACCCGGGATGAGCTAGAAACTCTACCACCTGAGCCACGAAATCATGTTTAAAAAAAAAAAATAATAATAAAAAAGGGCCTCTTCTACTTGATGGACGTATTGTCGGGAGCTGGCATTGAAGCGCATGGGTAGTTAACTGGTTTCGACCAACTGATAGTTTTGCATGAGCCCTTAAGGGTGGGGGAACTTCTTCTCGACCAGTGGTTGCATTCCTCATGTGCGTCTTCAAGTCACTTCCCAACAAAAGCTGATGTAACATAATATCACACTATTGATTATTCATGATAATGGGTCATGTTGTTATTAGAAGAAATACACACCTAATTTCACGAGCCTTGACATAAAATGGAGGAATTACAAAAAAAATACTTAATAGCAGAATAAAAAATCCGGCGTAAAAAAAAAACTTAAATCAATCGTTATTGGACTTTCTTGTTTGAAAAAAATTGTCAGTAGGTCTGGTTTTTGACTTAATTTTTTCGGCGATACCCTGAGTTCTTTTATAATATTCTAAATTCATGTGTTAGTTTCCGTATGTCTTTACAATCGTCATATTAAATTTTCAATTTTGGATATTTTAAACCACGAAGAATATCCACGAAAACGCTCAGTTTTCGGTATTTTATGCTACCACTCGCATGTACGTAATTACGAATTATTTTTTAAATCCAAACGGAAGGAACACATCTCTAAATTATGTGGTTTTCATTTCACTTTTAGAATGTTTTCAAATACGTAATGTTCTTCACAGTCTTTATTGCTTCTACGATTCGGTCACGTAGATGATACGTTCAGTGGATTCAAAGTCCTTCCGCCTCACGAAACGCAATCGAACTCTAGCGGACACATTAGGAAACTTCATAGTCAACAGAGACTGAAAGTGAAGATTCATATCTACTGATTTTAAGCAACCAATTTTAATAGCATTTTTTGTGGTCTTGAAATTCATCAATATTAACCACACTTTTTCATTTTAGTTGCAATAATTCTTAAGAACAGTCCTTTTCAATGTCAAATACTTTCATGGATTACTTTTTTCCGATTTTCATACTAGATATTCTAAGTGATTCACTTTATTATAATACAGATTACTGAAAGCTCGATATCGAATTTAAAGGCACTAAGCATACCATTATTTTAGTATAAGTAACAAAAGTATGGGCATTCAGTAAACATTTGTAGAATAAGTGTGTTAATCAGTTACCGCATGTAACTGCTGTTTGAGTTGCTACTTCCGTGACCTTGTCTGTCCCGATGCAGAGTGCACTTCCTCTGCAACTCCGAAGTCGACTTAGCTTCCAAGTATCGAGCGAGTTCTTGATTTGGCGCAACTGCTCTCGTGCATCATAAACTTCGCTTGTAGACTCAGTCCTCGCTGCTTTGCGCTCGAGAAGCTTTATGACGAAGTGCCTTCCGTCGTTGCTCTGCAGTGAATTCCCCGAGCACGTGACCTCGCCGCATGACAGGGGTGCCAACTCAATCCAATCGTCCCGCGAAATCAATCGGTAGTATGATTAATGAAGATAGGACCGCATTCCAGAACACATGATTTTTTAATTAATATTGAAAATAAATTGCCACAAATACTTTTCACTTAAGGACAGTATAAAACATTTTATTGTCGTTAATATTAATTTAAAATGTCAATGTAAAAAAGTTCAGATAAAAACACAACATTTCGCTCATGGTTGGAGATTTTTACACTGATCATTTTTAAGTCGAGATAAAATGTGAGGTGTCATGTCAAAGAGATTGCATCAAAGTGATACCGCATATTACAAAGACCGTACATAATGCCAGTACGCGTGTTGTTTTCACTCAGTGATGAATCAATAGTTATCGCTGGAACTACACTCGAATTACCTCGTGGAAGGTATTTTGCTTGAAGGTCTCTCAACCAAATATCTTTGAGGTGGTACAGCGTCATTTATTTCCTAGTCCAATCATCTTTCACTGCTCGATGTACAGAGATAATTCTTGCTTAAACTGAGAGAGATTTATTTCTTGTATCATTTCATTCTGTGATATTTCTTCGTCTTACCCCATTTTCGCTGAAGAAGTGATACAGAAAGAGTTCGATTGTTTTAAAAGGGAAATCTGAATACGAAAAGAAAACTGAAGACGAGAATGCGTGCATAGGTCAGCAAATGTTCTTCAGTAACTAGGAGATATATTCCGTGATGATGTTACAAAACTTTCAGGTATGATGGAGGAGGGCAAATGGATCAATTTTAGATAAGGAACCACGTGCCGAAAGCAATCGAGTCAAAAGTTTTAAGGAAATTTCTACTCATTCAATCAGTGATTACATAGTGCAGCAGTGTACACAGTGGTGATCAGAGATGTACTACTCATGTTCCTGGAACACATCCCTCTTGTCGTTCGTCTGCGGATGTGGTTCCAACATGATGGAGCCCCCACCTCGCTTTGGACTGAGGGTTCGCGAGCACCCGGATCAGACATTCCCTGCAATGTGCGCGGGGGAGAGGAGGAGGTCCTTCTTTTCGTGGCCAGCTCGTTCACCTGATCTCACCTCCACTTGAATTCTTCGAGTGTAAAGTCTTGTGTATGAGAGGATCTCGCGGCAAGAATTCCAGTGTCCTGCGACACTGTTCACACGACACCCGAGATATTCCAACGGGTACGACAGAACTTTGTGCGACGACGCCATGCCTGCATTGACCTGCAGGGGAACGCCATTTTGAACATTTGTTGTAAATGTAGCAGCTTGTGAAACCTGTGCAGGTAAACTGAATGAAATGAGTAGAATTTTGCTGATATCTTTTGACTCGATTGTTTTCGGAATATGGTTCCTTTGATTGGTTTGATTGGTTCCTCAAATTGATCCATTTACCCTCCTCCATCCCTTTACCTGAAAGTTTGTATCATCATCATCATCATCACGAATACATCCTGCTGTATATTGAGGTTAAATGAGCGATTCTTCATTTAGTCTGAGAATGTATTTCTGTCTCGTTTTATGGATAACTTTCTCCTACTATATTCCAAAGTACTGATACAAAAGCACATATAATTTATTATTCCATAGTTCAAACAGAAAGGTAATATTTATAAAAGTAAATTTCTCCCTTCCGTTTTTTATGATTTTTTAGAAACCTACTCATTCCACTCACTCCAAAACAAAGGGACATACAAGTTTCACATATGAATCAAGAGCTCGAGATGAAACAAGAGAAATAAAAATGCCTAGTTGTGGACCATCATCAAAGGCCACAAACCTTTGTATCATTAGTATTTACACTTCAATCCTTTTCACAAATTCGCTTCATTACTTCAAGCGCTCGACCGCAACAGAAATTTTCATCTACTTTCATATTTCATCTTCCCCTCGTTGATTTTTTTTTTTAATTTCTGACAAAAAGGGTGGCAGTACAATGTTGAACGTGGTGATGCCATTAGAATACCTTTTCGCACTACCAGAGAGACATGGGTACCTTGTACGTAGTGACCCGACATTCACGCGTCGTAAATTTAATCTGCCTACACAACGACCAATTTGATATGCATTGCGCGTGTCTCCTTCACCCCCCCTCCAGTTCCTCCCACCGACAGAATGAACGGGTGTCTCTGCGGAATTCTACATTCGCACCCTCAAAGGGTGTGCAAAAGGGTGTCTGTCACCGACCCAGGTTCAGTAAGGGGTGAAATTATTATGAAACAAAATAAAAAGGTAAAAATATCTAACACACTATACAGAAAAGATGACTGTATCTGTCGGGGGTGTCCCCACAGCTAAGTTCATAAATTTCTTAACAGGTTGCGCTACTTGCACAATACTTTGTCTCTACCAAAATCCGCCAGAGCGCATTGGGGGCAACCACGTGTACTCAAATGCCGGTAACGCTATTTTCTTTAATGGGAGCTTTGGGGCTCACCAACAACTTGGTCATTACAACCCTCCCGGTAAAGTAACGAATTATTCCGGTAGCACTACGAATTATGACATCTGAGTTGCTTCGCCAAAAACGATTTCGAAAATTATCAAAACTAACAGGTATCTAACATCTAAGAAATGTGCAGGAAAAAATTAAACAGATACTTTTTACAATAACTCTATTTTATACTGAGATAAATTTAATCCAATCCCATAAGATTCGCTCGAAATAAGGGATTAAAATGCGTGTTTTTATTGGGCGAGTTATGATTTGCAGAGATTTATCTGCATTTTAAACGTGAGTATTTTTCAACAATTCTTTTCAAGTAAATTTCTAACTATGAAATAAATGTAACTCGGGCATCGTCCGGCATTAAAGGTGACTAATTAAATGGTGGTACATAAGTTATCTTGTACGTATCAAGACGAACTCGTGTCTATCTCGGTAATATGTCTGGCGTATAAGTCACCTCAAATCTACAGCACTTTCCCTTGAATACCAGTCGAAGTATCCCTCTACCACCTAACCCACTCGCTATATTATTTTGTCGTTAATTTAAATAATAATAATAAATTTATTATGAAACAAGCAGTTACAAACTACGTATCAGTACGAGGAGGACAAACTAATTTTCTCTATAATGATAACATATGCTTCTTTTTTTAAAAAAATTTCACCCCTTTCCCCATATGAATGTATGTTGTGGGGAGATTTCGAAGTGCTGGAACCCCATTCAGCACCCCTGTCGCATCCACAATGGCTGCATTCCATCTCATAATGCGATGTGGTCTTTATCTACATCACAAACGGCGGCAGAGGCGAAGGCGCGTGAGTTGGAAATTAAGGTATTCAGAAGACGGACAATGAATGGAATACGAAGCATATGAGAGGAGTTCGTTAGGGACAAACGAACCGACCGCAGGCGAAGAGGGCGGAGCGCGTGGAACAAAAGGACTCGCAAAACAGAGTGTTTCAAAATCCAACACGAACGCTTTTGATCTTTTCGATGGATTCAAATCTCTTTTTGATCAGTTTAAATTGATATACACGACGTGTCATGTCGCATCATACTTCGATTCATCTAAATGTGGGAAGCCATAGACTATTTTAACAAAGATAAACGTGATACGGAATGCAATGCATGGAGTTCTTTTTACCACTTGCTTGATTTATAGTAGTACACATGAACTATTCAAGAGCATATATGCATATATTTCTTCTTCCGTGTACCCTACATGTGGAGAAGAAGATATGTGATAACTTCGAACCCGGGACTCCTCGATTGATCGCAGGGGTGTTAACCGCTACGCCACCCGTTCGTCTTCCACTACTGTACATCTGGGCGGTAGGTCTGGGTGGAAATGGTGTTCAGTTGTGGAAGGCGAACGGGTGGCGTAGCGGTTAACACCCCTGCGATCGAAGCAGGAGTCCCGGGTTCGACTCCCGGCTCGTCATTTTTTACTCGACCGAAAGTTATCATATTCAAGTGATATGCCACCATACGTATTGGAAGTGATTGCGATTCACTAATCACGCAGTCACGCTCTTCACTGTGTAATTTTTATTACGTTTCTAGAAATTTCGAAGGAATTCTTTTTCTAGTTTGTAGCCTACTTTCTTTTCACGTCGCTCGGACGCATCTCAGCGCTCTTTCAGTTCCATTACGTCTACTTTGGACCCCAAGGGCGGGTCCAGGATTTGATTTTGGGAGGGTTCCATAATGAACATTTCTTCCTCTCGTTCATGAATCGTGCAATGTTATTATTTCACATTTTATAAGAACACACAAAAAAGATTTCTATCGTTAATTTATTGTATTATTAACTGTTTATATTCTATCGTTCTATTGATTTATTTTCGAATATTTTTCTATTGTAAATTTTATGGAGTTAATTTTCTATTACATAAATAGCTCGAAATGTTGCTGGAGTGCGAGAATTCTAGAAACAGCTCATGTCCCCATGTTGGGATGAAAATCTACAAAAGTGAAGTCATGTGTTTATTCCACGAAGTCGTCGTTTTACACAGATTTTTTAGTTGCGGCTTTTAATGTGTGTACTGATTTGTTTTCGAGGTAATAACCTTCTTTTTCTATTTATATCCAGTTTTTTTTGGGGGGGGACAGGCACGTGCCCCCTTGGATCCGCCACTGTTAGACAAGAATGTTGCCTGACATTAACCTCACAAAACGTCAGTTGATTTCGAAAGAGCTGATTCCGAGAGGAAAGTTTCTCTGAGTTTGATGTTCATTTTGTTGAAGTTAGCATTATCTATTTCCTCCCCGGACAGCCATATTGAATTTGCTCTTTCCTCTTTCTCATAAATCGTAGTATAAAGGAGAAATTTCAATTTTTGAAAGGGGTAAGCGTAAAAGAACTCACCTTCAGAACCCGGAATCAAGCGAATTGTCTACTAGGGTGGAGGACATTATCTGAAGGAACTTCATTATGAGTTTGGAACCGATATATTAACCAGATTACCAAAAAAACTAATACGAAAATAGCGTTGAATTAATGTTGTGTAGATTCTTGGCGAATCTGTCAAGAACTGTCTTTCTTCATTTTTCTCTCTCAGTTTGCGTTGTTTTGATTCACTACTGTTTTGAAAAATGAATGTATGAAAATGTAAATGAAAAATTATATATTTTCAATAGGAGTTTCATATGTACGGTTTTTTAGGGGTACAATTTTCATATTACGATAATATTCTCCAAAATACGATAATTGAGGAACTCCTTTATATATTTCGTATATTAAGAGCTGGCAGCACTGACGCAGCTATATTTCGCCAACAGCTACTGCGACATCAAGTTCGTTTTATAACCTACTTTTGTTACGTCAGTGACGTTGTACCGCATAAAAGTATTCAAAAGTATATGTTAATGCCGTGATAGATTCACCTCACAAAGTTATTTCTGCATAATATAAGTGTCATTGCGTTCTACAGCTAGAAGAGTCCCTGTTAGTAATATTTTACGTGTTTTACTTGTCGTTTAAATTCCGTGCAGCGTTAAATAAATATTTTAACTGGAAAAAAATCCTCCAGACACGAAACTTAACTTTCGCAGTTTATACATCGATGTAAGGCAGTAAATGCACAGAAATGTTGAATTTAAAGGTAACATTCGAAAAAATATTTCGTTTTTGAACATAACTAATTGTATTTTAGCACTTTAACATTTCTGTACTGACTAATCCATACGTGTATATGTGCATTTTTGGATTTAGACAAATATAATATTCATGTATGAATGTTTTCCAACAAATATTTGCACAAGTATATATATTGTGTATACATGTATAAAGCTAAAAACAGGTTCAAAAATGCGCAATTTTTTGTTTTCGTACTTACAAAAATTTACATCCAAATACATGGTAGAACGTGTACAAACACTTACCTACATGTAGCGCTTTTTACTGCACAAAAATCGGTCTAAATTTAAAATAAAATGCAATTTTGTCGTATTTTCGCAAAATTACCTTTAACCAAAAATTGCGAGAAAGATCTTACTTTTGAGCGCTGATATCTCGGTTTCTGTGCGTCTGACGAAAAAATTTGTTGCAAATCTTGTCAACAACGACTTTTACCTGAACGTTTTTTTATATATAGTTTTACGAAGGTTTTGAGATATTTACAAATTTTTGCGGTCCTTTTGACCTCCTCCCCCCCCCCAGGGGAAATGGAGTGTCAGATTTTCTTGACCCCGAAACGTAACTTTCTGCCAAGTACCGTGTCTGGAAGATTTTTGTCCAGGTTTTCAGAAAATCGGCCTTTATTCAATGGTGTACCCTAGAAAACACTGATGTATGAACAGCTTCTCTCTGCCACGAACTTCGTGGTGTCACGAAACACAAGACTTGGACGTGATAACAATCGCCGTTGGAACTAGAGGGTACATAAAGGTAGTGAACGTGCTGTATTGAATACTAAGTTCTCTCATTCGATTGAGCTGCGCTTGCTAAGAATATGAATAACAATTTACTTCAACACTGTCATCGTTTTTATACAAAAAACTAAAACGTGCTGGTTTAGGGGGAGTGTGCACACATCACTGGCATTGATCCATCCAACCATTTAATGTTATATAATAGAGCCTCTATGCGCATTTGGACATGTTTATCGATTTTAAAAACATGAAAAACAGGACAAAAAATATAACTCAGTTTCATTAGTTACAAGAGTTGTTCACACTGTAAAAAATCATTGCTCCGATCTACGGTGTACTGCCCGTGTAGACGAAGTACTGTTAATTCTTCAAACACGAATTGGAAACATCTGAAATGTGAAGATTAAGTTACATGTAAATAAATCGACGATTCAAAATGGCGCGTCAGCAGACGTATTTCCTTCGGTGGACGCTGTCTTAGGTTTCGTCTCTCTTTATTTATTGTTATCTCCGTTTTTATGCATCTCTCTTTTTACGAGACAGTGTTACTTCTCATTGTGAGTCGTTTAAGAAATGTGATAGCTTTCAGTCAGGTAATGATGGAGAGGAACCGGAAAATGGAACCCGGGACTCCTGCTCCGATTTACATAAATATACTAAAATATTTACCATGTCAAGAAATGAAATAAATGTGGGCAACTATAATCGATTTGTAGGTTCCGCCGCAATCTTAATTCTCTTACGGAGAAAACACCCGTTTGCGTTTTCACCACCGCCGCCTAGTGACGTCACAGAGCCTGTGTCCCGACGTGTTTTATCGAACGGCGACGGCGGGCAGCTGCGTCGTCGCTTCAGCGTCAGCCGTGACTGAGGCCGACGACCTGTGTTTAACTCCCATCCCCCTCCCGCTTCACCCCCGCCTCGCCAGCCAACGTTCCCAAAACCCTTTTTGGACTAAGAGAAAGAAACACGCGATGGCGCCTTGGACACTTGACCTACCGAGTACATTCAAATGTTGAGGCCTCATCTTTGTATTATCACATCCTGGTCTAGGTTTCTCTCGGGAGGGTTTAAATTTGCTTTCTTCTTTCGTCTTCCCTTTCTTCTCTCCTTTTATCCTTCCTTTCCGTAGTTTAAAGATTATAATTTTCAGAATTTATTTCATTTTTGATATAAAGTATTGGGCAACTGTTTCCTTTTCTTTTCTTTCATCTTTGTATTTAGAAATTTGTTGAATTCAGGAGGGTATTTTTTAGTGGATATGATCGAGATATTCGGCGAGTCCCACACTCGAGGAAGAGTCGCTAGGGCTCTTCTCTACGGTGCGAAACTGCATTTTGCTCCATCTGCGAGGTCTCTAACGACCTCGACATTGACTAGCCCTAAATCCCCAAGAAAAAAATGATCTAGGTCTCTATTCTGGGTCACCTTTCTCTCCGATTTTCCTTGGGATAGGAGTGGATTTACTCGTAGACGAGAATGCCCTAAATACTTTTGTTATCACGCATTTGTTAAAAAACTTCTTTTATGAATATTAAATCCCCCACTGCCCCTGGATGGTCCCTGGTTCGTTTCCGGAGAGTAACCTACGTGGTCATGCCAGTTTCCAACTGATTTTCTACCGATAAAGTTTGTTTATTCTTCTATTTACTTTCGGTCAGATGAAAATGGCGGTGAAATCGAAACAATAACAAAAGGGGGAAGAGAAGCCATTGGAGCCAAAGAGAGGACATGAGAAGCTGAGGGTGACCGGAGAGGAATGCAAAGGTGGAGATATTTCCGCTATACTCCGAGTCATGTAACTTTGCCGAAAATTACGCAATATGGCTGCCTAACTTCTACAAATTCAAGTTACATCCAAATAAATATTTGTAGTAGTCGCAAAAGCAACGAATTGCTGTAAAGAAATACTAGTTAATAACACAACAAAGACACAAGGTTACATTCGTTCCACACGGAGAAAGAGCAGTTTAGTTCCACAAGACTATTGTGTGTATTGAGCTGATGGCCGAGGTTGACGATGGATCTAAGTTTTCCCGAAAATTCGAATGTCCTGCCAACACAACGCGTGGTGTAAATATTTATTACTCTTACGGACGATGGCGAAGCGTTGACTGCGCAGAGTACAAACTCTGTACCAACATCGAGACAGTTAGACCAATAAGAAATTAATTAATTAATTAATTAATAATTTTATAGTCAAGAGAGCTGTTACAATGAGGACAATAAATTAATTTAGTGCGAGTAATATACAATAAAATAATAAACTGTGTGTTTCCATTCGTGATTTGTTTGTTTCTTCGGTTAATTTATCTCACAGCGAAGAAACATGACTCTACCATCTATCGATAAATCTAAGAAACGCGAACAAATCGGATGATTATTTTTGTCGTCGTCTCTTGGTCCACATGAGAAGAAGAAGACCCGTCCGGCGCTTCGTGGCTGCAGACGAGTGCGGAGGCGTTCGCCAGGAGAGGAGGATTGACGGTTTCTCCGTCGCCCTCCACCTCGCGCCTCGTTTCGCGATAATCCTTAGTTTGTGAAACATTTTAAGGAAATGGGAAAAGCAACGGCGTCGGAAGGCGAGTGACGGAACGACCATAACATTGACTCTGTTCCCGCGAAACGATTTCAGGTGACTCCATCCACGAACATCGTAACCGTTTTTTTCCTTTTGATGGGTTTTATTTTCTTTGTGCTCGCTTTGGGGATGGAGTGAAAACGATTTAATTTACATGTTACATTTTGCACACAAATAATAAGGAGAGCAGGTATTACAGGAAATAAAAATAGAGAAGAAAATTCCCTGTGCGTTAAGTATCTCGACTCCCTTCAATTGTGAGCCATTTTTCTTTGGTTGCGATCCCACTGGTGGAACCAAATTCGTCTATCACTGCTATCTGGTGGTGGAAGCTGGAGCTCTACTTGGGTGCATTTCTCGCCGAGAACATCGTATAATGTTCAAGGGATCTTTTACTTGCAGTATAATCATACTACATGTCCTGCGTGGATTTTCGCACCCGAAAGATCTGCTGACCTCGGCCAGGATCGAACCCGTTCCCTAGGGTTTAAGAGGCTTCTTCGAGAACCACTCAGCCATCGGCGCCGAATCAGTTACGGTGGCATGTATATTTTTAAATTTCGTCTTTTATTTTTTATCTACTATTTTTGAAGTAAATAGTCTGGGAACCGCAGAAAATCTTTTGGGAGATTAGACCATATCCTTCTGGTTGTGAAGTTTTCCCTATATTAAAACGACTGGAGTTTGTAGATTGTAGAAATTTGTTGTGCGAGTCAGTGAGCATACAGATTGAGAAGCATTGGACAGGATTTCAATGCGTTGGTTAATGAGTTCCGTGTTAAGTCCTCTGTGTAATTGGTTATTTGTCAGATATCAAGGCGCGTTGATAGCTCTCCTTCATTCTTCATTTTAGGAACCCTGTAATGATTTTAGATTAGACTTTGCTGCTGCACCCCAGTCGTGCAGGCGTAACGTTGTTTCGTAATAGATGATAAAATTAATAAACAGATTGTATCTGAATGTGTTACACCTCCACGATTCCGGAAACACCAGCTGTTTAGGGCAATCGCCAAATTTGGCAACGTTGGGACTTTCCAAAGTCGGGGCGAATAGTATAGCCAACCGTTCCTATCAATAGCTGTGGTCCAGCAGTCTTACTACAATTTTATACGCGTTCTGCCAAGTAATTTTGACACTTACACCTCGGGGTTGTTGTTATATTTTATGTGCACTAGTTCTGGTCACTAGATAGACAGCGCTGCTTTTTAGTGTAATATTTAAGAATGAAAATAACGCTCTTCCATACAAAAACGAAAAAAAATAATCTTCAAATACTTCTTCTTCAGTAACTTCGTACGGATCTATTCTCTATCCAGTCCATCTCGAGAAAGTATTTTGTTATTGTAGAATTTGTAAAAATGGGAAATGTAGCTTAGTGCTATTGCAGCTTATCTACACGGAGCGATAGGAGGTAGGAGTTGGGTGTTAGGGCTATTGTGACTAGGTGGGCCACTTAGCTGGGTTTACAAACAAATCGGCCCAAGTGCAGATGTTAGTGGGAATGGTTGAATCAACAACACTCGGACGAAGTGGAGAGATCGCTTTTCAGTAGTCACAGCTATATGAACTGGAACATTCA
>NNCF01128046.1:487314-517491 GCA_002313205.1 Laupala kohalensis
TGTGTGTGTGTGTGTGTGTACAAAAGCAATAATTTCCATAAAAAAACGAAATTGTTCTGTGAACTAATGAATTCTCTGAGAGCGCTTTAGGTAAGTATTTCCCTTTTCATGTCTCGAAAGCACTTTTGGGAAAGAAAAAGGAAAAAAGACGTCTTGTGTATCGATCATCGATGTTTCGAGTCTCTTGTTTGCGCCGCCGTTTTTTGGTTTCTGAAGCGGAAAGTTTGGAACGGAAGTGCTCTTGAGATGAGGATGTCGATGCGTCTTTCACAATCAATCACTTCCTGTCGAGATCTTCTAGCGTCGGAGGACGTGTGGCGTATTCGAGAAGTAACAGAAGAAGAAAAAAAAAGATTTGTGGTGTATATTATACATGAACATCGTTTATCCACGTATGGGTGTTCATTCTAATCCGGTTTTTTAATATCTTGTTTGTTTTTTTACTTTCCAATTACTCTTCCTGTATAAGGAAAGTATTGTAATTGCTCGAAAAAAAACCTTAAGATTTCTTCGGATCCGAATAAAAGGAGGTGTTTTTTTTAAATCTACTTATAAGATTATTGCAAGGAGTTTAATGTTGAAGATAATTCATGCAATCTGTACTTTAATGTGCAATTATGATGTTTAGGAGTGTACCATGTAATGTGATGATAAATATCTTTTTGAAACTGATCTTTTAAATATGTCATCTTGATCAATAATTATAATATTTTATGATTTTCTTTTTGAAGAGTTTTTTCTTTTTTTCTTATTTTTTTAGTGTTATGTGCCACGAGTTTTTTGTTTGGAATTATAATTCGAAAGTTGAGTGAGACGCACTCCAGATTATTTTAAAATTTTACCCTACTGCAAAGAAATGTTTTAAATGTAATAGTTATTGTGACATATCGAAAACGACGATGATATTTACTGAATTAATTGTACAATAGAACTCTTCATTATCCGGATCAATTGGGACCAGAAGCAAATCCCGTGTCCGGATAAGTTAATTTCTGGCATAAAATGTAATTTTTAAGGCAAAATTACAAAAAAAATATCGTATTGATGAGGAAAAACAATATGAAGTTACTCGTAAAAAGCAATGTAATGATATGATGGATACATAGTGATCACAGTTATCTCATTTCACTTATAAAAATAACAACAGCTTAGTGTAAAATAACCAAAAGTGAAACCATTTTTACTCCCTTCGATCCGGATAATTAGCGATACGTATGGAGTTCGGATAATTGGAGTCCTACTGTAACACTTAAAAAAATATCTGATAACAATTTCAAACTATTTTCCTGCATGCTTGTGTTGTGTCTTATCATTCAAATAAGTTTAGTTTTATATCTACTCAAACCTTGGCACGGTTGTGTGCATTAATTATCGTGGCCCGGGTTTTTCTCCGGTTTTCCTTCGGATACAGGCGGAGTTTTCATACGCACTCGCTGGGCTCTTGTCTGGGGGCGGCATCTTTTGAAATAATAAAACTCGAATTTACTGAAACTCGATAGCTACGATTTATCATTAATACCTTGCGAATAATCCATAGTTTGATAATAATACGTACTTGTGAAATGACTTCTCTGTGTTTTATTAAATACAATTTTGTTTGTGTTATGTTAAAATTATAACACATACCGAACTTTTTTTATTGTTAGGAGTATGTTGAAATGTTAAATTCGCTTCTGTCTTAGGGCCGTTGATCGGAATTGATGGGATACTCCCTTGCTTGCTTCCGGAGAATAAAATAGTTTATTGTCCCCCACGTGGTCATACGCAGTTCGTCGTAACTTTTGCTTTTTTGAAAATAAAGTCTAGTGTACTGTTGTGAGGCTAAAAATTAGAGTTAGTACCCGCGATCCCTCGCACACATTTCCCGCATCATGAATCATTACGGTTTTTTTTCTATACCGCGTGCTTTGTAAATATCTTTGATACTTAATTTTCGTACAGAATACTTGACAAGTTCTCTTTGTTCAGTTTTTAAAAAAATGTTTCCCATGTTCGAATTTCCGATTATCCGGATCTCTTAAATCCCGGTTACTCCAATTAAACGAGTATTTAATGTATGAAAAATATCAAGGGTCACATTAACTATTTGTCCAAATACTACCCCCAGATGGATATCACTGCTGAAGTCTGAGTTGAAATTCATTGAAATATATGAATCATATAGAAGTCTCTGGCGTCCCGGAAATCATTTTTTATTTCAAATGAGTACTTGCAAAAGAATCTCTCCCGTCTTCGATGTGTTAGAGAAACTCGCTATGTACCTACGATTTTAATACGGAAAGGGGGCGATATTGCATAAATATATATTTCAAAATTTTAAAGCTTCGTAGCAACCTTAATTGTATATTTTACGATCCGAAATTTATATGGAAGTCTTATTTTAGTACATATAACAAAATTGCAGGAGGACTCGGCCAAAGTTCAGAAGCTGAGACAACTCTTTTTTTAATTTCGAAAGGGAATTCATCCCGCCGTTTCTCCCCTCCAGAGAACCCTTCATCAACGTCTCCCTTGCCTCCCGCAGATCGCATTAGTATGCCACCGGCTGTCGTCGTACGGGTCAAGGAGTTGCATGACCCAGCGGAGAGAAAGCTGATAAAAATCAAACGGCTTCCGGCAGTGGGTGAGAACCCTTTTGGGTCTGCGGAGGGCAATTTTGTCTGAGAGACGAGGCGAGGAGATGATAAGATGGCGGCGAGCGGAAGGGTAGAGATGAGCGCCCCTAGCGGTGACATGTGGAATTCCAGGACTTGGATTGCACTGAGGAAAAAAGTACGTTGTTGAGGAAGAGTTTTGAGATTTCTGAACAAAGAAAAGAAAAAAAAGAAGGATTGGAAGGAATATATTTAAAATACATATTAAAACACTTTTACATACATGTTAAAACGAAATCTCAATCAAATAAACGTATCCGTTTTCAATATTCCACACATGTAAAATTTACTTCATTTTAATAATAAAGGATTGCCCTACCCTTCATAGTCCTGTCGCCTAATAAATGAATGATATATTGTTTTAAAAAAAAGTAGTTCCAAACTGCATATCAAGTCGAGAAGAACAAGGCAATGGTGGATTTGCCTTTGGTACTTTAATTTCTTTGCGGGAATAATTATTGTATCGCCATCTCCGTGGACATTCGCAGGACTGCTTGTTTGATAATAAATTTACTGTAGCGGCATATTTATGAATATACTTCTACGCGAAAATAAGAACAGAATAAAAACTGGAGCTGGAATGATGTACGGAAGGTGAGCGATCATACGGTGGAGGAAAAGTGGCTGTATGTCTTTTACATGATTGTTTGATGATGATGTTAAAAGACGAATTTTCTAGGAATGATGGAAGTACTCTGGTCCTATGGACAGTTGGCACGATTGGGAGGGGCTGCCACATTTTCAAGGAAAGATAAAAATTTCAGTTTAACCGTCTAAAACTGGGAATTATTTTTAAAAAATACACCATCCATGATGTAGTAATCACCCAATGTCTTTCCGTTGATTTATTTTATTATACTTAGCGAAAGTATGCAGAAAATGTCCTGTTAATGAAAATTGTCAATATTTTTATTTTTTGCCCCTCACTTTTGATTCCCAATCGCGGCTACTGCCTCTGGAACGGAGGGCAATTATCGAGCAACGGAACAACGCGCTAGGGGAGAAGGTGCGAAGGTAGCTTTGTTATTCTTTCAATATATATTACATCCGTGACTGACATGCAGCGATCGCCGTTTGAAAAAGAATATTGAAAAATTGAAAAATCTCACGAAATTGCAATCCGTAAAGAACAGCTTAATTACAATCCTCAGCACAAAAATGAGAAAGTGAAGTTTTAAAATTGTTCGTAAAGTTAATAATTTTATTCATTTCAAAATTAATAAAAACAGTACAAAAAATTGACAATATAAATACAGTTATTTTCACGCTGACACAGATTTCGAACTGATTAGTTAATTTTTTCAGAGTTTAAAGTTGTAGTGATGCTTTACGATTACACTACATTGTTCGTGTTTGATGTTTTTAGTGAAAATATGGGGATATCACATAAATTATAAGAAAAGGTGTTATACTTCGTTTATAAATTTCATTTTTGTCCCAAAATTCTGATTTAATTTAAACAAATATTTGATCATTTCCACTTCCCTGAATGTATTAGACGTGTTTGGCCCCGAGCTGAGTCTGGCGTTACTTCCACTTACTTGTGCCATGCTCCTTCCTTTCTCTTTCCTGGTCTTCCTTGGTCACCTCTTGTTCTTTTCGATCCCGACGCCGTTGGGGCTAGGGATGTATTATAATCAGTTCATCAATTATGAACGATTTTATTTACAACAACATGTTAATACTTCTCTCTCCGTATGAGATATTTCTTCTCTTCACTATACCTCCCTTCCCGAATTCTTACGAAAGTTGAAGAATAATTGCGATTTCGGTTCTGTAATTCTCAATTGTGATCACATTTTAATTTTTATCGCTTAAATATTTTACGAACAAATCAATACAGAATCAAACATTCTATTTTTGCATTAAAATTTCTTAATCTGATTCTTGGTCATTCCATCATAGAATTCGTAATTCGATTTAAATTTATAAAACTGTTTTTTTTATTAAAACGCAGATAATGACAGCGCATCCTACAATGATATTCGATTTCCACCATTTCCACGAATTGAATCGCTTCAGTCACGCAACCAGAAGATTCCCAAGAACTACAACAACCGGAGCGGTCTCCCTATGTTTCAGTTTGTGCCTCTGAATTGAACTTATTGAATACGCATTTGCTCACTTTCTCAAAGTGCTTTGGCGAGTGGGAATTTGTGTTGTGTCTTGGAGCGCGGAGGAAATCAATGGATCGGCGATTAAGTTAATTTTTTCTATCTTCTTTCGTTTTCAGGAGGAGAGTCATGAACAAACGAGGTGCCTGAGATCCAACCCTCAACTGTTGCAGGTGAGAAAACGGACATTTTGTATTCAATCAATTTCGAGTATGATAACTCTTTGATTTACGAAAACTGGCATCGAAACCAATACATATAAACACTTCATTTCATTTTTCCTCAATTTTTTTCGGACATGAAATATATCATTATTGTCGGATGTGAATAATTACGATTTATTAGCGTAATTTAAAGTATTGTACAAGGTTTGTTATATTGCTTCTCTTTTATCATTATCTAAAATGAAATAAATTTGCATGCTGCTTGTCTTGGGGTGCAGAAATTAAATCCGCCTCTGCCTTAGGGCTTCTCCTCTGCGAAATTAATTTCTTGTCCTTCACGTTCTCTTACGAAATTCGTGTTTTTGGACAGTACATTAAATATTTATTAATGGACGAAGTTAACCTTCCGGCCCAAAGCCGTAGAAAAATTACGATATTCTTCGTATATCCTTCCGCGAGTGCTGCTACCTCCACCATCGCCTCCATCTTCACACTTACAAGAGATTTTCTTTAAACGGAATCGCCGGGTCTAACAAACCTAACATCGCCGACTGTGACCGAACAATTGTTTATAATTGTTCATCATCAATTATTATAATTATCATACCCTAACATCCTAACATAAACGGTGGCGGAGAGAAGAAAATAGTGCGGAACAATATTTCTTTTTAATTACCGTAAATATGAAGAGCGAAGAATACGGCTTATATTTTCGGAACCGCAATAATATTTGTAGTATCATGACATAAATTATTTTTTCGAACCCTTGTTGGACCAACTTCTTAACTTTGGTCATATTAATGGATACATTTTTCACTAACCGAATCTTTACAGCCGTTGAGTGAAAATGTATTCAGTTGAGAAACGAATCAAAGTGTTTTTATTTGTTCACTAAAAATTCGATCACAAGGTAAACTAATATGTCATAGTTGGAGCCGCGAAACTTTGGAGCAAAAGAGAACTGTCGGATTTAATGTGTCATCTCATAGCATTGTACTTTTATGTACGATAAATTATTGCAATCATTCCAATATCACCTGTGAAATTGTGATACATTGTAATGTTTCTATCATACTTAAGTCAGGAAAAGACTAAAATTACATTAAGTGAGTATAATTCAACTTGTGTAGTTTCATGTAATATTGTTATTGTAGCCAATCGTATTGTGAAGTGCGAGTGCTAATGCTCGGACATAATTTAATAGCTTAGTAACATAAATCCTAAGCAAAGACACGATACCTATATATTTGTGAAGACAATTTTAATGGGTATGCTCAGGATTATTGTTTTAGTCATTTATAAAAGGACCAATTTAACATTATGGTAACATCCTGACATTTTCCTTGGTATATCCTTCCGCGTGTGCTGCTACCTCCACCATCGCCTCCATCTTCACACATCATCGACTGTGACCGAACAAATGTTTTTAATTGTTCATGTATATTATAATGATCATACCCTAACATACTAATATAACCGTGGCGGAGAGAAGAAAATAGTGTGGAACAATATTTCTTTGTAATTACCGTAAATAAGAAGAGCAAAGAATACAACTTATATTTTCGGAATCGCAAAAATATTTGTAGTAATATGACATCCACGTTTTTTTTCTAACCTTGATGATACGAAATTGTTGTATTTGGCGCAATTGTATTCCGTGCAGACGTAATCGCAAGAGTTTTTGTGCTGTTTTAGTAGAAGTAATGAACATTCACAGTATATACTTTATACGGTATCTTATGAGTGGTAGATGCAATGACAGTTTTAGGTAAATATCTGTGCAGTAATAACACGACACATTTCTTGGATAACGTCCGTTTATGTAACAGATCGAACTCGGTATCTCAAAAACAAAGCGAATTATTTTTCGAATATATACTTCTACTCTGATTACCCGGCGCTGCCCGGATTTCGTTTTTTTTTTTACTCGTTTGATCAACAAAACACACGCACTGGAAGCTTCCCACGTCGAATTTTTGCTTTCAATGCAAGATACTACCACAGCGCGGTTCACCATTTCATTAAAACGCTTATAAAATCTAAACTATTCGTCCAAACTTTACGATTTAAAGATGTTTTTTTTTTATGATAACTTTCGGTCGAGTGAAAATGGCGACCAGCCGGGACTCGAACCCGGGTCTCTTGCCTTGATCGCAAGGGTGTTAACCGCTACACCACCGGATCGCCTTCCACTACTGTGCACTATTTTCACCCAGTTTTTTTTTTATCTTTGTTAAATGCACAAAACAAAGAACCCATTACATGCGATGAACATTTGATTTTTTCCTTCTTAAAATTCCTCACATAAATGGAAGCGTTTCAACACTTCTATTTTTCTTAACGTTTTTTTTTTCTTTCGATAATTTCAATCAACCTTAGTAGATGCTGTCGCGGACTTTTTTCCGTGTAGAACTCTTTTGGTGAACAATATTTTGCCACTCAATAGTTGTCATCTTATCTCTAACTGTTTCGGCAGCGTAAGTGAATATGGCTAATTTTCCGCCCTGATTTGATTGACATAATTTTTTATCTTTCTTTTCATTTAAAAAATAGAAGTCATCGTATGTTCATTCTGGACATCTTAACTGTCTCCTTGCTAAATTTTATCACGATCGGTTGAGAGGTTTCGTCGTGATTAAGTAGAAAAGAGACAAGACACATTGGCTTTCGCGTTACGCATTCATATATTATAGTATGGATTGAGCTCCTCTACAAAAGGAAATTTTTGATAGACTATTTTACTTATAAGATGTCACAACAAAATTCATGATTTTTTGTTGTTGTTGTTTTTTTGCATAAACCAGCGCGTAAAACCAAAAATCAGGTATTCTAAGGGACGATAAATATTCATTTTGAAATAGATCTATTTACATCTTTCATTCTTGTCTTATCAAGGAATTAAATATCTTAACACGTCCCTGCATTTATATTCATGAAACGGTCGTGTTTGTTAAGACCGAATTACTGAAGTGCCACCCTTGCTTTATACGAAACAGTCTCGTTCACGAACACAATACACGCAATAGTAGTAATATTCATCGCCCTAGAGTTTCAACCACTCTTTGCCAAAAAGGACCGCATCATTCGGGAATCGTTCTATATAATTCCCTGCCCAAGAATATAAAAGGTATTGTGAAATTGAATCTCTTCAAACGGTTAAAAACTACTTCCTGCACCAGTGCTTCTACACTGTAAAAGAATTTATTGATTGTAATAAAAGTTAAATTCGTCTTGTACTTTATCACGCCATTGCTGTAGCACTTTTTAAATAACTTATAACAATTTCAAAAACCTATTTTCTTGCATGATTGTTGTGTCTTATGGCTCATATTAATTTAGTTTTATGTGTACTCAACTTTGGCACGGTTGTGTACATTAATTCTGTAGCCCCATCCTGGCCCGGGTTTTTCTCCGTTTTTCCTTCGGGTAGAGGCGGATTTCTTATACAGATTCTCTAGGCTATTTAGTGTTCTTTTTTTTCAATTTTTATGATTTTTAAACACTATACTCAGAATAATCTATAGTTCGATAATAACTTGTACATGTATTTTTTTGCGTAAAATTACAAACATATTGACATTATATATGTATTTTAACTCGCAACGATTGGTGAACACGGGGAGGAGGGGAGTATTGTGATATCGAATTACGTCGTTTGTCGACTACCTCGCACCACTTCTTCGCTTCACTCCTGTTGCGGTGACTTGCGTGAAGAGTTGAAAACCGAGTTTTCTCTCCTTCCGCAGATCGTGTCTTCTATTCGTGAGTTGACGTGCGTCACCAGGCAACATGTCGATGTCCGGGAGCCTCATGCAGCCTTACGATAACAACAACGACGCCGGGCAGAGGAGCAAAGGGCGCCCCAACAAAGTGGTCAGGGTGAGTAATCAAAGATTTGTCCATGATGCTTTGTAAACACGGGTCCCCGAGCTGAGTCTGGCATTACTTCCACTTACTTGTGCCATGTTCCTTCCTTTCTCTTTCCTGACCTCCCTTGGTCACCTCTTGTTCTTTTCGATCCCGACGCTATTAAGGCTAGGGTATCTTTCGTTTTCCTCATTCCTCTCATTTTTTGTTCTACCCCTCATTTTTTGTCCCCCCTCATGTTATGTGCCCCCCTCATTTTAGCCCCCTCTCCATTTGATGTATGTTGTGAGATATGTTTTGGTGTGTTGTAGATCAGGAGGGTTTTTAGTGGGTGAGTTGAATCATTCGACGAGTCATGTTGGCTCTCCCTAGTGTGTAACTGCATTTTCCCTACCTGTACGAGTTTTTCGGGCTCCAATGACCTTTGATGTCGACATGAGCCGTAAGGCCCCACAAAGAAAAAGCTTTGTAAAAAAAACAGGGTTACTAAATGGTCTTGGCTAATTAATGTAATAATTAGTCTCGTATTGAGTTTTCTCTTCTTTTTTTTCATTCATATTTTGTTTCTGGTGTACGCTTAATTTTCGTGTTTTTTTTAATTTTATTTATTTTTGAAGTCTTCTCGAAAACTTTATTACAATAAATTCTTTAAGTCTCTTACCGAGATTTTATCATGCCTCTTGTTTCAAGAAAAACGTAATTGAGTTTTCATGTTTTATTTTGACACGCAATACATAAAATTGTATATTAATCGTAGTACAAAATATAGTTTTATCAGTTGATGGAGTTTATAAAATGCGGAATATTTTGCTCCCCCGCCCCCCGCTTTCTTTTGTAAACATGAAATCTATGTTCAAAATAATTTTAATTAAAGAAATTAAACGCTGGCGGTTTAAATATAAATAACTCAATTCTTTACTAAATTATCTGTGTCTGTTCCACTTCTGCATTGTTTCGCATGCAAATATGAAATACGCATTGTTTTTTTGTTTTGTTTTAAATTAACTTGCGAAATTCGCTATTCGGTTGTCGCACTGTTGTTTTATTCAGACTACACGCGTGGTGTAGGATTAAAACTACGGTCGGGGTTCGAACATATTCTATAGATCAGTGTAATGTATATCTTTTAACTTAATTGTTGACACAGTATTATAACCAATTACACATTTAACACTCGACAAATTATATCATTACTGTAAAGAACAAGATACTTATTTCAATAATTTTGCGATCATAATCATAGAATCGATTAGTATCGATATCTCTCAAGTATCGAAACTCTTTGAAAGTAGTGATTAAATGCCTTGCGTTTTATTGGTTGGTACTACTTTCCCTCCCACCGTGTCACCTCGTTAGTCCAGGAAAAATGGACATTCCACGAAGCGAAAATCACAGAGAGATGAAATTTAGTTTACACCTTTAAGCCATAACTTCGAATGAAATATCACAAGTCCCCCGTCTATCCCACTTACGCTAAAAAAAATTATTTTAGGTCAAATGTGCCGAAAAACAGTTCTTCTGCAATGCACTTTATCATAAAAGTAGTTCGTATAAATTTTGTACATTATATAATCACCTTCAAACTAGGTTCTTGTTTTTTAATCCGAAGCATTTGCGAGCTAGCAACTGTTAAAATAATGCGTTGTGCGCGGACACGCGTACGGACCAACACTCGGCAAACATAATACGCTCTTTTCTCTTTTCAAAATTAGATGCGTACTTATAGTATTTTTTTTGTAGGTAATTTTATAATCTACAAAATTCATACTAACTATTTTATGATAAAGTGTATCGCAGAGGAAATATTTTCGAATAACCGTTATTTTTCTTCGGGACATTCGACCTTGAATAAAGTGAACAAGTGGGATCGACGGGGATTTATGATATTTCATTTGAAATGACGATCTTAAGGTGTATACCAAAATTCATATCGATGAACTTTTTGTCGAACTTAACCTTTTTTTGTCTATTTTTTTCTGGGGAATGTCTTCTTACTCCATGGACAACTATCGTATTTTTATAATAGACCCCCTGATATCGAACTGCTGTTGAGGACACATAACAATCGAAAAAACAATAACACCATAAACCTTCTGCATATACTCAAGTAAAAATATGGTTCGGAGAATAAATAATACTGTTTAAAAAGTAAATGTTTCAATAAACGCGAAATTTTTACCGTTTTTCTCGATAGATCGAATTTAATATTTTTATACTATAAACGAAAAGTGTCATAAATAATTCTTATTCAGGGAATGATTACTATTTTTGTTTGTGACAACATTTGAAAATTTCGAGCTTCTACATGCAAAATATAACGAGTTACTAACATTTTTCGAAAACATCCCTAAAAACGACCACACAAATGGCAATAGTGATAGCTGAATACTTTGCTGACCTAACATTTACAGCAAACTGCGATCCCGATTTCGTGAGGAAAAAGGAAACAGCAGAGAGCACCTCCTTTGACTTTCGTTCCACCAACTGGGAACCCTACAACACTCCCCTCTCAATGTGGGAACTTGAGTCAGCTCTAGCGACAGCCCACGACACTGCTCCTGACCCTGATTCTATTCATTATGAAATGTACAGACAATTCTATCTCGAATCGAAAGAATACCTTCTGGATATCTTTAATATTTCATGGTCCGAAGGAGTATTCCCTAATTCCTTAAAGGAAGCAACGATTATCCCTTTACTAAAACCAGGAAACCAGGAAAGGACAAAACGGCCGTCAGTAGTTATCGAAGTATCGCCTTGACGTGTTGCGTCGGTAAAACTCTGGAGAGAATTATCAACCGACGTCTCGTCTGGCATCTTGAACGGCATGACTTGCTGAGTCGATCTCAGTGTAGTTTCAGGAAGTTCCATTCCACCCTGGACAACTTACTTCTCCTGGAATCAGCAATTCAAGATGTTTTCGTCCGAAGACAACATGTCGTCGGAATATTTTTTGACATCGAGAAGGCTTATAATACTACTTGGCGACACGGCATTTTAAAACAACTGAATGCCTGGGGATTTAGAGGACATCTTCCTCTGATGTTACAGCCCTTTTTGGATCAGCGTTCCTTCCGCTAAAGAATTGGAACAGACACCTCGGATCTGCATCTTCAAGAGAACGGCGTTCCTCAGGGCTCAGTCTTTAGTGTGACTTTATTTGCAGTGGCCATAAACAGTATAACGTCTGCTGTAAAGAATCCTGTTTTACACTCTCTTTTTGTCGACGACTTTGCCATCATTTGTTCATCACAGAGTGTCACAGGTGCGGAGCGAACCATCTCTTCTCCATCTCTCCATCCAGACTCTTTTGCCGTGTCCTTACTTTACCCGACAATCTGGTACACGTCGCAGTATTTCATTCTTCCTCTTCTTCAGTCCATTTCTACAACAGACCGAGAGCAACCAAACATTTTAGATATCGCTCCAAAGAAATTTTGGAATCCTTGATTAAACGCACACCTAATGTTTCAGTAAGGTTTCAAGCACAATCAAGGTTTCAATAAGACTTGGGCTTTGCACAAGTCAAAGATTAATTCGATCTTCTACATCATGAAAAGAAGAACACTCCAGCAGCGATGTTGAGGGTATACTTTCACCTAATCCTCGACAACCACCGGGTTCATATTCCTGTGTTTACAGACGTGTCGAGGCAGGCCTATGGTGTCGGATACACCGTGGTGATTCACCGTAAGACCTGTGGCTACCGTCTTGGCGACCTGAGCAGCGTTTATACCGCTTAGTGCTACGCCATATTGAGAGCACTGCAATTAACAAAGTGCTCCTACGGGTCATATTTCCAGATTTGTTCTGATTCTCTAAATGCCCTTCAAACAATCTAGACTATGTATCCAGCTGATACGCTGATCCAGAACATCCAGGAAGTGCTTTTCTCGCTCCAAAGTGATGGAAAGAATATAATGTTTTGCTGGATTCCTGGACACGTGGGAATCAAAGGAAATGAGGAAGCAGACGTTCCCGCAAGAGCGGCATTCCTCAAGAATCGCGTGGATTTCCTTCACAATTCCAAAACGTGATCTCTTAAATTCCATCAAGACAAGGATTCTGAGTGAATGAAACAATGAGTGGTTGGCTGTTGAAGGGAGTAAGGTAAGCTCCGACTTATCAAATCCTCTGTTGTCATGGAGCAGTTCCTGTAGGTCAACCAGGCGCGACGAGGTCTTGTTAACCCGCCTGCGCATAGGTCATTGTCCTCTCACTCATCGGTATCTTTTACTACTTGATGATGAACCCGTTTGTGAGGAGTGTACCTCATCTCTGACAGTGCGTCATCTACTAACTGATTGCAGAAAATACACGAGAATACGGAGACAAATTGGTCTGGCTGCAGATTTACCAACAATTCTCGGAAATGAAATGGATGATGTTAATAAACTATTGAAGGTTATGAGTAGATCAGGGCTCCTCCCACAAGTTAAGTCTCGGGAAGATTTAACTTTTGCATTCGTCTTTCCTCCTCCCTGTCTTTTCTTATAATCCTCTTTTCCGTAATTTAAATATTACAATTTTTAGATATTTTCTAATATACTAAAATTACAATTTTAGTTTTTATATATTTGTTGAATTCAGGAGGATTTCTTTAGTGGGTATGGTCGAGATATTCGTCGAATCTCACACACGGGGAAGAGTCGTTGCGTCTCTTCTCTATGGTGCGAAACTGCATTTTTCCCCACGTGCAAGGGTTCTTAATGACCCTGCCGTCCCTAAAGCCCCACAAAAAAGTTTGGCGACCAGCGGTACTGCAGCGGTGAAGTACAGTCTGGTCCTGCTGTCGTAGCGCGCATCTATTTCTCACTGACTGGAGTCTACAAGTGAGGTGGTTACACATTGATTACGCAAAGGATGAAAAAAACTGTTAATAATGGTTTTAATTAATTATTTTTTTGATTTTTGTGCCCTTTACAGCAGTTTAACGTGATAAAAAATCAGATAATATGGTAATGCTGTCCTCTGAAAAATTACCAAATTGGGGAGAACTGCCATCCTATGCCAGCCTACTCATGTGATTCCCCCTATGTCGGTTACTACTCGACTTAGTGATATTTTTATCTTATGCGTTGTATTCACCACCACCAAACTTGACAAAATACCTCTATGAGAGCCCGTCCTTAAAATACTCGCTTTTTATCCTTTGTAGAGTAACACAAAATTAATATTCCTATTAATAAAATACATTGCATAAATTATCCAAGAAATCTTAATTTATTAACCTAGTTTCAACGAAATTCATTTTACGGTAGTCTCTGTGTTGTTTCCATAGCGTTGGTACACCTGTAAGATAGTGTAAGTGCTACCACACGATGATTTTAATATCAAACGACAATCGGAGGCAGCCCAAGTCTTAACGAGTGTGGAGTTTTTGTTCTAAAATATTGATGTTGGCTGCACTGGAGTCCGCCATCTTTTGTTGTTTTTTAAGTAGCCAAACCCTCGATAACTTGAGTAACTATACGCGTGGGTGTTTGCTGTGTTTCAGGTGATGGTGCAACCGAAGGTAAACGGCAGCGCGGTGTCTAATGGAGGAGCGTCGTCCAGTGGAGGCGGCGCCGGATGCTCTCCGGCAGCCACGACGACGACGACGACCCGGAGCAACGCATCCGGGGGCTCCGGGGGCAGTTGTGGCAGTCTGGGCTCCGGGAGCTCGGTCAGCTCTCGTGCGCGCTCCGGATCCAAGAAGGGGACGTGTTTCCGCGCGCACTTCAACAGTCTGTGGTCCGTGTGGTATGGACTGTGCGCGGCCGGTGTGCAGGCGTATGTGGCGGCGGTGAGCGCGGAGAGGTTCCTCGGAGTGGCCGACCACTTGCCACCACTCGAAGCGCATGCCTACATCGGACTGACGGGTGAGAGCGTTTACATGTCTCATTGCGAGGTCACCTCTATATATACCCCCAAATATGGGCCTATACGGGTATATACACACACACACACATGTGGGGGCCTAATTTAGTTTTTTTTTTTTTTACATTTATTAGATGTAATTTCTTTCTCGCTTCTTGTGTACTAATTTTCTAAGCATTTTATTCCGTTTGTGTGTTTTGTATTTTATGGGTATTAGAGCGAAGATTTGTGATTTAATTTCTTATTATCGTATTATGTTATACTCTTATCAAGTCTTCTTCTCCATCTGTCACCGAGCATTGCTCAGATTAATATATTATTATTATTATTATAAGATAATTAGAAATTTTAAGTTTGGATATGTATTTTCTGTAGAGGCTCTAGAACGAAAACATGCTTACAGATATAAGAACCAAGGGCTCTACATGCAAGTGTGAACATATTTCTATTTCTTCCACCTAACCCTTAGACATTGAGTAAGGGAATTGGGAAGGAGAGATGTTAGGTTGCCAGGGAACTTAGGGTACCGATCCGACCTTTGTCTGGAAATCTCACCCTCTCGGCTGAGCAGAGGGTTCGAATCCACGCTTAGCTTCTCTCGCTCAGCGGCATCGAAGCAAAGATACCACTACGTCTTCCACTAACGGTGTTATCAGGATGTCTCCAATTGATGTGCACTAGAAATCGAAAAGTTTGTGCTAAAGAAGTTCGAAGTATGCACTTGTAAAAAAGGCACAAAAATGTCCAAAATATGCCCTGGACAGAACGTATCTATTTCCCAATTAATTCACAATCTTAATTCCCAATTAAGTAATTTGTGTTACGCATTCCGAATCTTAGTTAACGCAGTTAGTCCACGTATTTCCCGTTGCGTTTATTTTGCAAACGTTTACTCCCATTTACGTTACGGCATTACCTTCTGGGGTAATTCCGGTCAGAGTATTCAAACTTTCAGAATTCAGAAGAGGATAGTTCGGATAATTTGTAAATCTCACCCCCGAAACTCTTGTAAACCTTTATTCAAGGAATTAAATATCTTAACACTTCCCTGCATTTATATTTATGAAACAGTCGTGTTTGTTAAGACCGAATTACTGAAGTGCCACCCTTTCTTTATACGAAACAGTCTCGTTCACGAACACCATACACGCAATAGTAGTAATATTCATCGTCCTAGAGTGTCAACCACTCTTTGCCAAAAAGGACCTTATCATTCGGGAATCGTTCTATATAATTCCCTGCCCAAGAATATAAAAGACATTATGAAATTGAATCTGTTCAAATCAGCGGTTAAAAACTACCTCCTGCACCAGTGCTTCTACAATGTAAAAGAATTTATTGATTTTAATAAAAGTTAAATTCGTCTTGTACTTTATCACGCTATTGCAGTGGTACTTTTAAAATAACTTGTAACAATTTCAAAAACTATTTTCTTGCATGATTGTGTTGTGTCTTATGACTCATATTAATTTAGTTTTATGTGTACTGAACTTTGGCACGGTTGTGTACATCAATTCTGTAACCCCATCCTGGCCCGGGTTTTGCTCCGGTTTTCCTACTGGTAGAGGCGGATTTCTTATACAGGTTCCCTAGGCTTTTGTCTAGGGGTGTGTTTATTGTAACAATAAATCGTAAATTTAGTGTTATTTCAATTCTAGTGATTTTTAAACACTATACTCAGAATAATCTGTAGTTCGATAATAACTTGTACATGTAAATTTTCAGCGTTAAATTACAAACATATTGACATTATATTAGTATTATAACTCGCAGATAACTATTTATCTTATCTAGGAACTTTAGCTGAAATTTTTGAATCCGCCTCTGCCTTAGGGCCCTTGATCGGAATTGATGGGATGGTCCCTTGCTTGCTTCCGGAGAGTAAATTAGTTTTTTTTCNATGGTCATACGCAGTTTGTTCTGTTTTTTGACAATAAATTTATTATTATTATTATTTATCACTAAAAAGTAAGAACGTAAAAATTACAAAGTTTTTCTAAAATTTCCATTTGTGTGCAGTACTAAATTTAATTCAAATGAATTCAAAGGTTACAAATCGATTTCTCAAATTATAAGAAAGTCAGAAAAAAAATTGCAAAAGAGACAAAATTACTGGTTATCAGCATGAGAGTGGCCAAAGTCATTTCAAGCTAAGAAAGGCATTTAAAAAGAAAAAGGGTTACAAGTTCGATAAATTTTAGATAGTTTTAGATTCTCATTTTTGTTTGTGATTATAATAATTTTTTTGGGGTAAATTAATTCTAAATCAAGTTTTTCAGTCTTATTTAATCAGTTGCTGAAGCGACGTACTCCTTTAGGGAAAAACTTAATTTTTTAAGACAGAAAATTAAATGAATATTTTAATCGGCATTTTCTTTGTCATTAGAGTTGTGAAGTAAAGGAAAAATTTGAGACCTATTTTGAAATATTATCCAAAAGTTAGTTTCAGCTTCATATAAAACTCACTTTATATTAAAATTAAACAATAATTCAGAGCGAGTGTATCAACAACAAGCAGATACTACGTAAAATGGGAATGAAATTGATCCACCGGTTTAACCAGAATCAGTGCTGCTAATAAAAAGCACGTTTTCGGTATCAGCGACTCAAATTTGATATTTCAGTCAAAATCTCGTGATCATATTTTTTCGTTATTACAATACATTCTCTTTACTTTTCTCTGGCCCGGGTTTTTCTCCGTTTTTCCTTCGGGTAGAGGCGGATTTCTTATACAGGTTCTCTAGGCTTTGTCTAGGGGCAAAGTGTTTATTGTAACAATAAATCGTGAATTTAGTGTTTTTTCAACTCTTATGATTTTTAAACACTATACTCAGAATAATCTATAGTTCGATAATAACTTGTACATGTAAATTTACAAACATATTTGCGTTAAATTACAAACATATTGACATTATATATGTATTATAACTCGCAAATAACTTTTTATCTTATCTAGGAACTTTTGCTGAAGTTATTTTTGAATCCTTAGCCTCTGTCTTAGGGCCCTTTATCGGAATTGATGGAATACGGGATATGACGGGTATAATGGAGATAGATTTTTCAGAAGCACTTCCAGATCATGTTCGATTTTTTTTTTTTTTTTTTTTTTTTTTTNCCTAGAGAGAGTGAACAGTTGCGTATTTTCTCCGTAATGAAGTGTTGCGCGTCGAAAGGCCTTCGTCTCCCGATTCGACCTTCTTTTATTAGCGAGCTTCTCCTGTTGGGGTCCCGTCGCTAAGTGCGTTTCTGAGTTTTCTATGAACTTCTTGTCGAGGAGAAAATCCGATATCCAGTAACACGAGGGCGACCAACATACCGCGCTTGAACCAAAGCGTAGGGCGGTGAGTTACTCGGAATCACATTTTGCAAAACGTCTATATTTTATTATGAAATACCTCGTGGGGTATTGTTGCACTCCATTTCATTCAAAATTGATCAATGTAAATGGCAAACATTCAAAGTGTTTTGACAGGTGAAACAAAAAACTTATTAAACTTAATAATTGGTTATTAAAAATTATGGAAAAATCGTCGTTGAATGTTGCTACAAATGATGCTTTCAAAAAAATATTTTTTTGCTAATTTGAGGTGTTCTTTTGCAAACCATTTTACGTGTCAAATAATTAATACACACGGAATATTTCAAATGGCATAAATGATTTTTTTTAATGGCTCCAAATATCATGGATAGTATCGAAAAGAGTATGTACCTGCGTAACGATAAATTACTGAAAAAATAGGAAAATAACATAATACCGATTTCCCCGACTCTTATTGCGTAATACAATTACGTTTGCACAATACAAGAATGTTTGTGTAAAACAAAAAAGTTATTTTGACACTTATAACGTCTTTTGTTATTTACATGCCTTAACTGTTTTCGGATACTCGACAAACACATCACGTATTTCCGAATATGAATTAATCTTTTTTTAGTTCATGTTTTTTTTAGTTTCTAAACGTTTGTTCACCCGTTAATGGTCTGTTGGGGTGTCACAACCCCCCCCCCCATGTACACTCCTGCAAAATGAAAAAAAAAGAACACCATGAAGAAAATAACTTAGATATACCAAAGTTGCTCAGAACCCTGCGAGAGGGCAGTTAATGCGATGATCAAAAGCGCAGCGCTGCGGGCTTACCAGGAATCGCGTTATCAGGCGTGGAATGTTGCGAGCTTTGCAGCAGTTGCTGACCTTCGGAGCCAGTAGCAGCGAGTTTGCCTTGACAAACGAACCTCTGTCATGGTGTTCTTTTTTTTTTTCATTTTCCAGTAGTGTATCTTTATTTATGAAACACAAGTTCATCTCGTAAGCTGAAACTCTTTGTAGAAGTTTTGTGATTAATACATTTGTATTCTAACCTGTCACGAAATACCTCTTTAATACATCGTCGAGATTAGTACACTATGTGTTTTTATAACTAACAAATTTAACATGAAATGGCGTGAAATTATAAAATATGTATCCCGGAGTTTTAATTATTAGTAATGTCCAAATAGTTTTTATTAACTGTCCACGTTCCGCGAAAAAACTTTGGTTCTCTTGGGGTGTGAGTGCGCCCCACCCGACCGTCATACAGAGCGCTATTGAAGGATCAAAAGTTTCAACGTGATAGAATTAGATCTCTGGTCAAAATGTTTCAACAATCGCCCATAATACAATCAAATAATATAAATAATTCAAGACTTAAGACCAGTAACGGGCGACAAGTACATTTTCTTTGTGATTAAAAACTCACAACGTTTTGTTGTTGTGCTGAAGTAAAAACGTGACATGATGAACTCGAAATGTTGTGAGTTTTTAATCACAAAAAAATGTACTTATCACCCGTTTCAGGTCGTAAGTCTTGAATTATTCGTCAATTCAAAGTCCTTCGCGGGACTTTTCTTTGCCCTTGAGTGCCGTTTTCAATTACTCAGGGGTTAAATTAGTATTCTTCTTTCCTTTCATTCTTTCTTTTTTTTTTTTTTTTTTTTTTGNTTTTTAATATAATTGATTGGGCAACTGTTTCTTTTTCTTTTCTCTCATCTTTGTATTTAGATATTTGGTGAATTCAGGAGGAGTTTTTTTGTCGAGATATTCGGCGACTGCCACACACGGGGAAGAGTCACTGCGGCCCTTCCGTGTGGTGCGAAACAGCATTTTTTTCTCCACCTGCAAGGGCTCTAATGATCTTGATGTTGGCGAACCCTAAAGTCACATTATAAATATCCATTGATTGGACTAATATTTCGTCTCGTTTCAGGCACTGCCGTACTCCTGTTACCTTTCTTCCTGACGGCGGCCGCTTTCAAGATCGGCAACTTGTCCAACGACGGCTTCAAGTTGGGTCGCCATCTCAGCACGTGCTCCGCCGACCCCCCGGGAGTGTTGCTGGGCGCCGGCAGCGGAGTGTTCCGATCCCTTTGGCAACACGGAGGCCCTACGGCGCCCTTCCTGCACCTCTGTACTGCGTTCTGTCTGTTGTTGCCCAAGCTGCTGGCCGAAGCGAGACTGATACAGCTCGGCTTCCTTCCGCCCAGTGAGTATCTCCTTGTTTATATTTCCCTAGCATTGCCTTGCATGGCGTACTTATTTCTGTAATACATTGACCTTATACAGACGTTTACTTGCAATATAATACATTTTCGTTAACTCAAACACTGCATTTCGAGTTGGTAGTTCATCCGTGAACGATTCCCTGGGTACTGCTTTCCACTGCCGTAGTGTCACCCATTCTTTTCGCCTCCATTCCTTTTGCTGCGCGTACACTGCGAAGAAACATGCAATCCTTGAGGCACTGAAGTTCATTCAGTTACCTTCAATACTGCGTGTGTTTCTCTGCAGTGACTCTGTGGTCAGTGTCTTCACTGTACACTTCTGACATCTTAACACCGACTATTCTAATAGGCCGTTTAGCAGTTTAAAATTTTGAAATAGTCCTTTGTTGGGTTCGTGGGTATGTGGGTATTATGGGTAACGAAGTTGATGAGGCAGCGAAACGCGCACCGCAGAAAGCAGTGCCTGACCTTCCAACCGTTCCCATGTCAGACACAAAGCTTACCGTAAGATCGTCTATTCTTTTGATACGGCAAGCCCAATGGGAAAATTGGCCTTGAGTCTTCATCAAAGGCTGTAATAATGTGTTTAACAAATTAGAAACATGTTTGTAAATTACACAATAGGTCGGTGAATTATAGAAAATAAAATTTTGTATAGTAGATGTAATTATTATATCGTTTAGCACATACACCACATCCTCATTACTGTAGACTCCATGATACAGAAGGGAAGGAATATACTTCTGCCTAAAACGGTGTTGTATTTAAAATCATTTAATACTCACGAAACTGCGTCACTGGCGAAAGGGGAAGAGATTGAGAAGTAATCTCTGTTCAGTGATGAAAACTGGTTTATCTTGTGTGTGATCTTTTGAATCTCACGGTACATTGTATTAAAAACATACTCTACCCGATGTTCAAAGGTAGTAGCATAATTGTATTCTGTTCTTGAGAAAATCTTTTTTTGTTATTTCAATCGAGAGAAGTGTAAATGTTTGTGAACCTACTTGTCTCATTTTGAGGGTTTCTGTAGTGGTGAATTTAACCAGTGTCTGGGAAGAGGTTGAAATAGATGGTAAAAAGTGGGAAAACGTAATTAAGGCATTAAGAATTTTCTTGGTTTTCATTGCCTGGTAAATTTAAAACAAAATTTCGAGTGTATTAGGGTAACAGTCTGGTTGGCAGATTCTGGCGGTACTTTTGGGACGAGAGCAGTGCCTAGCGCGCATCAGCTCGCTACGGCTCTTCTCTATGATGCGAAACTGTATTTTTCCCTACTTGCATGGGCTCTAATGACCTCGATGTTGACGAGCCCTAAAACCCCAACAAAAAAAAAAGCTCGGGAACCCATTTTCAGGAGAGCCTCGGAGAGAGTTCAAAATATTTAGTAATTGAGAAGAGAGGTATTACTAAAAACACAAATAGTAAATCAACTAAATTAAGATAAACCACAAATTGATACAGTAGAACCTCGATTAACCGTGCTCGCGATTAACCTTAGTGTCTCCTATTCGTCGAAAAAAAAAAATTCAACTACAATTTCTAATATAGAGTAAATTAGTTAAATATCCTTCACGTCGTCATACGCAGTTTGTAACGCTTTTTTGACAGTAAATGCATTATATATATATATATATANATATATATATATATATATATATAAAATTTCCACAGTTGTACGTAGGTTCATCGAAACTGTAGAGACAGAGACCGTCACGTACTAAAAATGTTTTGACTTCCAGGACGTAATGAATTTGAGAAATATTAGAAATGAAGTAAGGAAAATCATTTCAAACTGCAAGAAACGAAGACTGATTACTTTATATTTCAACCCCTGATCACGTGACATTCTTCACACATATGTATGCATGTTTATGTACATAATTCATTAAATAAAGTGTCTCTGTTTATCCGTGCGAACCCTTCCGTCCCGTTACCCCGGCTAATCGAGGTTCTACTGTACTGATATAAATGCTCATTATTAATTTTATATATTCTCCGATAATTATATTAATTTCATTAGCGATTGCTGAAATACATTTGGTTGCTGTATATTTGAAAGTGATCTAGCGGTACCCATTTATTTAAGGTGAAAACGATATTTTATATCATTTTTACAATTTTTAATTATTGTATTCGGCAAAAAGAGGAAACACTTCTTATGAAAAGAAAAATTTCGAGAGCTAAGTTTTTTAGACGAAAAAATACAAGTTATGCTCTTTTGTAACGATGTGATTGAAATATATTTTTTAGTCTAAAAGCTGTCGTTAAAGAAACATCACCCAAACTGTGAGCGGATCAGGAAAAGAATGATAGAAATAATCAGATAAACGTACACTCTTTAATAATTATGAAAACGTATCTTCAATTAGTATTAGAGTCTAATTCTGAATTTTGAATGAGGGTTTTTGTCGTCGTTTCACGTGCCTCCGCATATTTCGAAGCCTACTAGTTCCCGTCGCAAGTCGTGAATGTGCCCGGAGCAGACAAACGGCCCGAAATATGACTCGCATTCATCAAGGGCGCTGTTAATCCCCGTGTTTCCCCTCTGCTCTGGTGTTTTCGTCAACCCTCAGGGATCCTTTCCTGTAGAGACCTTAATCAAGAAAGAACCGTCTGTCGTGTTCTCAACATACGAGCACATAATTTCTCTTTTACACTTATATTGCTACCAGCTACAGCTCGTTGATACCGCGATAAGAAACTCCGCGTAGTATATTCAGGAAATATGAGAAATTCCGTATTATATATCCACCCCTGACGGTTCTCTCTGATTAAGATCTCTACTTTCCTGGTGCCCCTGAACATTAGCGGCACGAGATTAGGTTTTCCACTGTTTTGTTCTTGGATATCGGTTAAAATACAAAAAAAAGAGTATTATTTTTTTGTTATACCAGGTGTGTCTGTGTTCTGGCTCAAACACAGGGATATGTAGCGATGAATGGACACGTATTGTTTTTGAAGAGGACTCTATTTCTTTTTCATGTGTACTTCTAGACCCGTGGGAAGACTAATACAAAAACATTACACTTATTGAGTTAGAATAATTAACAACAAAAATACAGCTAAGCGAATAATCAACCATTTCCTAATTCAATCATTTCTAAGAGCTCCCTAACACCGTGGCGAGGGCGCGTGAAGAACGTCGGTTTTCTTGTACACGAGATCGTAACTTCGATGCTGTTTCTCAGTTCTTCGTCCTTATTACTAGAAAATTGCGTATTATACACGGGCCAACAGCGTCCCCGGAAATGTTTCAGGGCTTGAGGAACTTTGAAAAATAATTCCAAGATTCATATTAATTCGATTCAAATAAATAATTAAAATTTTACAACCTTTTATGGTCGAATAAAATTTTTATTTTTTGTGAATAGCTCACTACGTTTCGACGTAGATTTACACCGTCGTCAGGTAATCAAGTAATTATATTCAGTTTCGAAATTGTCCCCCGACGTTTTCGAGTATAAATTTAAACAAACGTTGACGTTGCCTTGGGAGGTTGGCTAACTCTCTATTGGAAACACATAGTACACGAATATCTATTCGAAACTACGGAGTACTTCTGTTTCTACAGGTACCATCTGATTTCACGTCCTTAATAAGGTACAATTAAATCAGTAAAAACAAATCTCTTGAATCGGCAGAAATAAACAGAGTAACATGTCCTTATTGTGGGTCAACGTTAGAAAAACATACTTCACCGGCCATTTAAATGAAATAATTGCAATTATAATTGATGGTGCAATGCATTGCGTCTTATGGAGAAAACACTTTTATTTTCAAAAAAAGATCAACATTTCAATCACAAAAGTGATGGAAGTTTACTTTGGTTTCTAGTAAACTTTCCGTAGTGTTCTTTATATAACCTTTATGTCACCGGTTATTTGAGAAAGCTACTTTTTCTGAGGTGAGATGCATCACGAAGTCGTTGCGTTGCGCTCGGCCGCCATGTTGGTACTTAATGTTCTGATGCATTTCAAACGAGTCAAGCGAGTTTCTGGATGTTTTTTTTTTTTGGTACTATGCTATACTGATAGATACAGATTAAATCATGTTTTCTTATTCGTTATAATTCATAATGTTGTGTTTTATACCAATTAGAATAATAATAACGAAAACAGTTATACATCTCGATGAATTGGCTGCTCCCACTTGAAACCAGATTCAGCATTGTTTGTTGTTTGAAGCTAACGTTTTAGTTGTAACGTGAGAATGGAACCCGAGTCACTCTTTCATGCGGAAAGCCACGAAGTGCAAAAAATTGATCAATCATTTCCCGTCCCCTAATTGGGAAATACGCTCGTCAATATTTCACGCAAATAGCGGTATCACTCCCCATTACGTGCGACGCGTAGCACGTAGCGCAGGGAATGGATCTTCATTTGTGTGTGACAATATTTTCGCGTGACATGTTCATTATTCAGGAGCAGCCACAAACTCTCAGAATATTGGACTCCTCAACTATTTCGACCTTTCATTGCCTTTCTTGTTACATTACCTTTGTACCTTTCATTTCAGTATTTAAAGGAAATATTAGTGCGACACCGAGATACACTCGGGAATGTCAGTTGTGTTCACAATTTCTATAGCGAATCTCAGGAGAAATTGCGGTAGTATTTGTAGAGCGTTTGGTGAATGCAATACTACGTCTCAATTAATATATGAATCAGATAAATATGTTTTGCGTCATTGATTACGACCGTGATACAATTGTTTTAATTAGAATTGCTCGTAACATTCTTTCTGTGAAGAAGAAAATAAATCACAAAGGTTGTAGATTATAAAAAAGGGATGTTGGTGTTGTCATCAGTCGGCTTATCTCTGGTTTCGTTTTATTTCATTTGGTGTATTTGAATGAAATGAATTACACGTTTCAAGTACGTGCACCTGGTCATAACTTGACTCCCAGGAAGCGCTACTGATATCACAGTCCTTCCCGAAGGGTGTTAATGTATATGAATTTATTCCACACGTTTAACTTAATGTTTTGGTTCTACTATAGATCAACTCCGAAACCCTGAGGAAGTCTAACTAATCTACAGGTAGAGATAGTTTTTTTTATTATATTGACTTGCTATGCTCTCGGGACGACTTGAAATAATAAATCTCGAATTTCTGTATTATTTAATAGTTGCGAGTTATAAATAATACTTCCCGAATAATCTATAGTTTGATAGTAATACGTACATCCGAAAGAATTATTTTGTGCTTCATTAAATACATATTGTTGGTATTTTGTTAATTTTACAACACGTACCGAACTATTCTTATTGTTAGGAGTGTAAAGCTGAAACGGTAAGTCCGCCTCTGCCCTTAGGGCCCTCGATCGTAATTGATGGGATGGTCCCTTGCTTGCTTCCGGAGAGTATATTAGTTTATTGCCCTCCACGTGATCGTACGGAGTTTGTAATTGTTTGACAATAAATGTATATATTTATATCGCGTCGTGTTTTTTTTTGTGAAACGTAACAATTGAAATAAACGAGCGCGATGTATCGTCTGAATGCGTCTGATTGTTAGCTACCGTCTCGTGTTGGTTGGAGGTTTCTTTGTCGTCGACACTCCGTGTTCCCGAACATTCCTCCCTCTGTGCCCTGTTTCACTCTCGCGAGTTGGACGTGACCGTGAAGCGACCGAATCGAAGAGACCCGTTCCGCCGGAATCGATGTCATCGGAGGAGAAGCACGCGTCGCGTCAGTGTACTCGTAATGCGAGGAACGCCCGCTCCCAACTTTTTTTTTTGCACCGCGTTCTTTCGTTGATTGTTTACTTTTCTGGAAGTTTCCCAGTCCATAACTCGAGCGGAAGCTCTTACGAAGAAGGGTTCGGAACGATGAAGAATCCCATCAAAAAAGTTCGTCGTTCAAATTCAATATTTGAGGACTCATCTAGTGAAACTATGTACTCAACAAAACCCTTTGTTTCCCACGTGCTTCAGCGAAACTCGAGATGCCATGAATATCATCCGTTCGTGTGAATAAGACTTTATGGCTGCGCCTGGGCCTCAATACTCATTTATGATATTTGTTTTCATGCATAGAGAATCGTTCACTAACTGGCGTTTTCATTTCTGCAGTACTGACAGTTTGTCGAAAAACGTTAAAATGTATGTAGTGTTCAGACTTATAATCATAAGGTGTATATCAATTTTTAAAGTCGTGATTTAAATCATGAATTTTTTTTTTGTTGCAAAAATCAATTATTTAAATCCAAACACATTTTACAACAAAAAAATTAATTACTTTATTTTTTTGAAGTACAATCATATTTGGAGCAAGAAATCATTAAGTCGATTGGATGTCAAATAACTCAAAAAATATCTTATAACGAACTTTTGAAATCTTGCTATGTTTGGTAAATTAAACTTTTGAAATTCGTTGTTTAGTTAATATTGTTGTACTGAACCCAATATATCATATTGTGACAACTATTATGATAACTAATCTCATTTCGGATGTTTCTGAATATTATTATTATTTTGATTAAAATCATACATTTAAATCAGATATAAACAAGAAAAATATTTTTTGACGAATCTAACATTCTTTTTCTCGAGCCCTGCAAATGCATTTAAAATTATTTTTAAAAAAATCACTAACTTCTATAAAGCAGTAACTGTCACCCCGTTTCGTCTCCTAATATTTCCCCGTGTAACTAACTTGTCAGTTCCGGACGCTAGTGACACTAGTAAGTGCGTGTGATAAAGTCGAGAGGATCGACACTGAAGTCGACGTGACGATAGGTCGATATTTCGACTCGCTCCTGTCTTCCTCGCTGCCATTTATATTCTCGCTCATTTGACTTCCGGCGACGTCCAACTACTGTCTGCGCTGGCGACGCGTGAATTGTGAGAAAGTGCTAGCGTGTGTTCGCGCAAATGGAGGTTCCCCACTTCGCTTTTTAATTCAAGGGTCTCTTCTTTTGATTGCGTAGAAAAGAAGAAACTCATATTTTGGTGAGTAGATGCTAAGTAGGCTTCATTTTTTTCTTCTTCTTAAAATAAGATTTTTTTTTTTTTTTCGTAAACTACATTCTGTTGGAATCATCCTCATTAAACTGGGTTCAATCTAGGTCTCGTGGTCGGGAAAGACCGAAGCAAAACTGCTACCGGTGGAAATGAAATTTCGACTCTTGCAAAAAGAGGGCAACTTCTGTAAGGTATTTAATAAGATGGAAATAAGTATTTCGGAATTCTTATTCTGCAGAAAGGAAGCGAATATACATCGTATCTATTCTATTTTTTCATTTATTATTATGAGGAATTTTATGGCCACTGCGTGACAGTTGTTACGACTAGTTGATTAGAAGTTTGTGTCTTCTTCAGTTCCATTTGCGCGCATGTCTCGAAATATTCGACAATAAGAAACATAATGAATGTGTTGTAGTTTATTAGCACACTTCGTTGGGAGTTACGAAACTGACATTGTTAGAATAATTATTAGTGTTTTCAAGTTTCGATACTTGGTTTTGATCGAATTTCAGTGGTATACAATCTGTTATTGCTCTTTCCCTAATTTTTCTCATCTGTAAAATTCCGGGGTAAAAACGTAATAGAACATTGTTAGTTTAATGGGGTGTGAAAGAAACTGGATCGTGAGAAGAAAGTATTCACGATGTAGTGTTGTATTTTTACTTTCTCATATACAAAGTAGTATACAGAAAGTTTTGTAATCGTGAAAAAACTTCGAAAGCGAGATTTCGACGGAAATATCCGTTATCCCTGATTCAGAAAATGTAGTTTTCGGCATAACGTACGTCCGTCTGTGCACAGGGATTCTGAGTATGAAACGGATAAATCGATTTAATTCGCATTTCGTATTTACGGTAGAATTTACTTGTTGTCGATGCACGTGCTCTAATATTTTTACATTAAAACAAAGGGTACTTTACTTGAAGGTCAAAGAATTCTTTCGAATATTTCTCAAAAACGGTTCCAACGATTTTTCTTAAATTTTCTGTACGTAAGGTACAAGTAGTATGTATCACATCCGCATTAGCGGTATTTTACTTTAAAGTTTGGTGTAGACGCAGTAAGATAATTTCTGTCTGTTACACTTTCACAATAGTTTACTGTTTCAAGAAGCTAGAATAATATTTAACAGTGGAAATGAACCAAGCAGACGTAGAATACACTTTTCGTAAACTGAAATGAAAGATATGATAATGATAAAATATATAGGAGGACAGCAAACGCACTGCAGATACGAAAATACATGTCTACAACGAAATTACATTTACTTAACACTCGAAACTGCAGATGGAGAAACGTGAATGAGAAAGTATTGCACCACTAGTTTATTCATCAAATGATTTATTTGTATCCGAAGACTTGCTTTTTAGCAGGAAATCGATTATTGCTCGAGATGTGGTGTACTCTTAGAAACAACCAATGACAAGACACTCGCTGTTGCTCCAATGGGAGACCTCCAAAGATCTCCGTGTGATTTCAAGGTGGCCGGGGAAGGCGTCCGTCGGGAGACGAGCGTCTTACATTAATTAGTCGCCGACGTAATGGGATTATTCTGTCACCTTCCCACTTCCGGTGCGAGAGTCCCAAGCGGAAGTGAAATTGCAGCTTTGGGGAAGAAAAGAGGAAGCGGATTCAGCGAATGAATTGAGACAAAATGTGGAGGTGGGTAGCAAGACGCAGTATCATTCTAAATTATCTCTTAAAGTTGGGACGCGTCCCTTGTATCGAAGTAACTCGGCATCAGTCAAGTACCTCCCCAGTCAAATTCAACACGTTTGTTTTAACAGCCTGACAAAGAAAAAGAAGAAGAAGAAAACGCCCAGAGAAATAGGTCACAGGAAACTTTGTTTAGTTTCTTACTGTAATTGGTATTTTACAGTAAATTAAGCGTGTGAATTATTTTTGTAATAAGCAAAAAATTAGAGGCATGATATTTCATTCCTGCTTTCTTAAATTTTTCGAAATGGAAAAGTAAAAAAAAATCGCAATCAGCATCTTAAAAATACATAGGAAAATAAAACTTTAAAATTATTCCACAAGTTTCCAAAATTCGGGAGTTAAAATTCAACGTCCTCCGGGGGGCTGGTTATTCACCAGAAGAAGAAGAAGAAAAAACGGGGCATGTGTCTTTTAGTGAATTTTGTGTTGTTAATTTTTACGAAGAGAAATTTTCTTCGCAGAGTAAACAGTTTTCATGTAATAATTCAAAAACAAGAAAAGGGCGCGGTTTTTTAATTTTTTTATAGTTTTGTTCTTTATATTTCCCGAACTTCTCGAGTCGAAATTCGTTATTTGCGCTCTCAAGTGCATAATGGAGCAAAAAAATTCTCCTTAACGTCCAGGTAAAAAGACGTCATGATTGTATTAAGAAGATGAAGAAGAAGAAGAAAATATTGAGGAGGAAGCGTGTCGAATTTTGGAGGAATAATAAAGTAAAAACCTTGTATAAGTGTTATATTAGCATCATCGCTTCTTATGAACTTGGGGGTTAGTTCGCTACAATACTGGACGAAAATAGGTGTCGTTCATTAAAAGTTATCATATGTCTAAAAACACGTTACTCAACGATTTAAACACTTTTTCTCCATAAGGCACGAAGTAGATGCAAGTTGAAACGGACGTAACTGCACGTACCGAATAGTTATTATTCAAAATTTTATTTAATAATGAACCTCGTGGACAAATGTATTTTAGTACATATGTTTGTTTTAGTTTTGGGGAGGTTTTAAATTTACAGCCTTCTTTGTTAGTTTTTCTTATTTCCATGTTTTCTTCTCTTTCCTTTGTTTGGAAAATTAGAGTTTTTAGAGTTTAGTTTTATATTCATGTATAAGGCAACTGTTGTATGTCCTTCCCTATCATATTATCCTTCCCTATCCTTCCCTATCCTTCCTTGTATATCCTTCCCTATCCTTCCCTATCATACTTTTGACTGTCCCCAACTACCAAAAGACATAAAAGCTGGATGGCTGAACCTGCCGATCCGTCCCTTTATCCCAAATCCTCTGCGC
>NNCF01128047.1:0-17336 GCA_002313205.1 Laupala kohalensis
GAACCCATTCAAAACAAAACTCAAACAATTCTTACAACAGAAACTCTACTACAGTATACGAGAATTCCTCAATGACAATAATCATATACATACAATCAATGATAATATGACATACAATCTATTACAGGTAATCATTAGAGCAAAGGTGCAGAAGGTGACCCATGATGCAAGAAAAGATCTCACAACATTGAATTACACTCTTTTAGCACAAATATAGACCTTGCCATAAATTAATAAAATAAAAGTAAAATAACAGAATTCCTACCATAGATATTTAATAACCCTAGCCTAACTAATGATTAATATTCTGTAATAGTAGAAAATAATTGCATTTTATGTTAATTTCTACTTAGCCCGAGTTAAATGAATATGGTTAAATGTATCACAATTATTATAATGTTGTCATTCTTATATGTAAATATTATTGTTATTGTTGTTAGAACTATGACTCACCATACATCATTGTAATGATCTATGTGGTTCAATAAAATATTATTATTATTTCTTAATTCGTTTCCATGACCATTGTTAAAACTCGAGTTTTATCAACTTTGAGAAATCCACCACATAAAACTGCATCGTAAGAGCATTTTCACTTGACTATCTTCAGGTGAAAAACTTCTCCAAGTCTTTGACGTTTACAGTCCTATAACCGTGGTGAACCCAGTCATTAATATGCAGTTAACATTGACATTGGAGGGTTTTCTCCAATCGGTTACTACCTCGGAGACAGAGCACCTCACTCATTGGTCATGTACAAATGTGCTGACATTTACACATTTTACCCGTTGCATTGGATTGGCAATACGAAAACCCAAAACTAAGTCTGGCAACATCCCAATCACATGCTATGCCAGATTATTCCTTTCACCAGTTTGACAGGAGCACTCTTTCTCCAACTCATTCTCATTCAATTGTATGGGAGTAAGATCCCCATTCTACGCAACACAAAACTTTCCACCATCGCGCCAATGGTGGTCGCTGAAATGTGTCCATAGTTAACGGTGTCTGAGGATTGGTGGCGCACTACATAAATATAGATTAAAAATAATACACCAATGTTTTCTGTACACTTACTGAGGATTTGACGGTGATTTCTCTCTTAATTTCTGACAAATAAAATTTTATTGCTGTTTCCGCAGCATCTTTTGAACGAGCAGATACTTTCGAGAGTTCCATTTGAGGAGAAAATAATTTAGCAGAATAGGCCACATGGATTGCAGTCTCTGGTTTATCACCAGTAAGGACCCAAACAATAATGCCAGCACTTATGAGAGCAGCAATAGTCTCAGGAACTCCTTCTTGAAGTTTGTCTTCAATACCGGTAGCCCCTTAGGAAATCAAAGAATACCACTTAAAACAATGCAGTCACATTAAATTATATTGCAGGAAGAAGTCCTTCATATAGTTAGTATAATAATTATAATTATACCACAATTATATGTAATACTGATTGTATAGAGTCAAGACATAGAACCAAAATGCATTAGATTTCAATGACTAAAAAACTTGGTTTTTAGCAGTTAACATCTTTCTGGTTATCGCCGAATAAGATTTATTATTGTAAGCAACAATCCATTTCCATACCAGATGCAACACACATATGAGATGAGTTACTAAATATTGATGTCGTATATACAAAATAATAATATAAATAAATAAATTTATTGTCAAAAAAGCAGTATAAACTGCGTATGACCATGTGGAGGACAATAAACTAATTTACTCTCCGGAAGCAAGCAAGGGACCATCCCATCAATTCCGATCAAGGGTCCTAAGGCAGAGGTGGATTCAAAAATTTAAGCAAAAATTCCTAGATAAGATAAAACGTTAGCTACGAGTTATAATACGAATAGAATGTAAATACATTTGTAATTTAACACAAAGAATTTGTTTTTAATGTACAAATTATTATCAAACTATAGATTATTCAGAGTATAGTGTTTAAAAATCATAAGAATTGAAATAACACTAAATTCACGATATTGCGTCTAACAGTGAAGAATATTTTACCAGTACAACTCTGCTATCCATCAAAAATATAACATGACCCACAGGTTGAGAAACTATCCTTTGCATCACCAAACTTGATAAATGCACACATGCATATAATAAACATACTAGTAATGTAGATATACCTAATAAAATTAAATTTGTTTCTATCTTGGCATAGGATTCTCTTATCTTCTTATCTCTATTTTCTAGACTCAATTCAGCTTCTGTATTATTTTTCTCCCATTCATCAAACTCTGATTCACTCAGAATACGTTTTGCCATAACCAGAACTCTGAGGCCTTGACAGGCATAGGCATTGAGGTGTTGTTATGTGTAATATATAAGTTGTTGCATAAGGACATCATCTGTAAAAGAAAGAAAAAGGTGTTAGAATGATATTTAACTATGTACAAATAAAAACCTTTTATAATATTCTATATAAATGGTTTTACACAAACAAGACAACTATAAATATAGAGATAGTATTACCATTAGGATGCTATACAGATAGTACTATAGATTTCAGTGAAATAAGTATAGAAATTTACATGAACAAATTTGAATTCTGAAGAGTAAATGGGGCAAAATACCGGAGGAATATTAGACAATACAATATGGGATAAACCTTAATAAATAAAAGGAAAAGATTATGTCAGCTTCTATATCCAATTGTCATTGTATCAGTAGTAGTAAAAATAATAATTCATCGTTTTTAGTTCACTTACATTTACTCAAGCCTTTGCAAGTTTTATCGCAACAGTAGAATTATTTACATCTATTATTTTATCGATACATCATTGACAGCAAATATACTTAATCATTTCCAAGGAAAATCTATTTAAATCATGTAATTATATTGTACGGCTATTCATTCATATTATGTTTTATGATATCATTACAAATCTCAAAAACATTAATCTCCACATGATATTCGTAAAGAAGACCCACTAAGACCCATTTGGACCCATTCTGATCTTCAATATGAGGTGAGAGAAAGTTAATCTTATTATTTTCAATACTTCCAACAATAGCTTTACAATACATTGTTTATATAAATTGTGACATTAAAAAAAATTTAAACAATCAGTTGAATTTTAAGTCAGAGTACAATAAATAATTTTCCAAAAGATTATTTCTTTTATTGAAATTGATACGTCTACTGTAGGTCTTGGAGCAGAACAAAATTCCACTGAGGTATGCCTGTAAGGTAAATCCTCGATTTTTTGGTCCAAAATTCAGAGGTAAGACAGAGAGTGCTTTAGAAATCAAAATATTATATTATTTCAAAAGTCATACATCGTAGATAATTTTTGCTTGCATTTAGATGCAACAGAGAAAGGAATCACAGACAAATCACATCTTTCTGATACCAAAACTGCCTGGCAGTCCTTGTAATCAACAACTAGTCAAAATTGATCCCCATGTTTAATGATATATCTGAATAAGAGAACATGGATTAAAGAAGATACTGTTTCAAAGAAAGACAAATTATTTTAAAGAAACAGTATAAGAAATTTTCCTTAAAAATAATTATATTTGACTTCATATATCAAATAATTTATTGTCATGGAAACAATAACAAAAAACAGTGTGTGACCACTAGGAAGTCAAACTTATTTACCATTCGGATGCAAGCAAAGGACCATCAAATCAATTCCGATCAAAGGATCCAAAATTTTTGTGAACCAGGGAAAAATCATAACATGTGCCCCCATAAAATAATATATTGTCTGTGGAACTGCTCAACAGAATTAAGATAAGCTACACTTTTCACACATTTCAAAGGTAAATATGGATAAATGCTTCCCTTGGACAAAATCAAAACCATTATAGTATTATAATCCTCACATAAAGTTAAATTCTTTGTCTAAATTAACATACATGATATGAACAATAAAATTACAAGAAATGATCACTGGAAGTTAATAAGAAATTAAAATAACATTTCAATACCACTGTCTTTAAACTCAACTATTTCTCATAGACACAACATACATATTCACTATCGTTCCCAATTTAAATAATGTGTACATGTATAATTTATATATTCCAAAGACTGCATAAAATTGTAAACAAATTCAACAGAATTCTGAACTTTTTCAACTTCAGTATTACCTAAACTTTTAACGAGCTGAGCCCTAATATTAGATGTTATTTGACATATTTTATTATAACATTTCAGCTGAATAGACATAACAAGAATAGAACCATAAAAACGTTCGAGAATATTGGAATATTAAAAATTATGTGTGACATATAAAAGGTCGCGAGTTAAAATATTTGTATTTAACGCAATAAACATCATTGATTACATGTATTTTATCAGTCCACTCTCTCCTAATTTAACATTTCTCCCACATCAATACTATATTGAAAAAAAGACTACACTTCATACAGTTTACGAGTTCAGTTTCTAATTATATTTCATCACAATTTTTTTACATTTGAATAATATATCACGTAATTTCGACGAAAATCAAGCACGATAATACACAAAATAACAAAAATTTACATTTATACGCCCAATACCGCTAAACACTTGTGTATTCAATGATACTTCAACGCAATATCTTTAACCATCTGAATATAGTGAGGTTATAACGCGTCATAGGAGACAAGTACCTCCTGGGTCCGTCTGCAGCGCTAAGCCACTTACACGACGAGAATTCTCTGACGCTGCCGTCGAAGCAAAAATTGAAATCTCGTATTACAACAGTAGAATATACAAGAAGGTATTCTAGTGGAGACAGCTAGTGAAGACTGTTACCTGCTGTCACTCTGATATCCTAGTACAGCGCACTCTTTTGGCGATCGACATAACTAAACTTGCTAGTGTCCACTTTCAATGCTAGGTAGCGCTAGTGTGCTCCGCCACCTGCTGCAATGATGATAGCCAAGTAGTGACTGAAGTGCACTCTGTGGTTCAAATTCTAGACTATATTCCAAAGTTTGTCGATCACCTCTTTGCACCTTCTGCTGTTGTAATACAAGATTTCAATTTTTGCTCCGACCGCAACGATTCGACGAGTTCAGTTCGAGTCGAGCCGCATACGACGTAGGAGGTGTGGCTGGCTGGTCTCTGTTTGGCTTCGGCTTACGGACGAGATGCGCGGGTTGTTTTAATTGCCTTTTTAAAATTAGGATGCGTGTTGAGGACAAATAGAGCGTTCAAAGGCGAAAATTGAAAAATTATTAGTGAATCTGTATTCGAAATGGTATCCATATTTATATTAATATATAATTGGTATTTTAATTACGTCTCTACATTTATCATTATTGAATAAAAACTTGCCTGATGAAGATCGCCCACAGTGGGGGGTCGAAACGTTGTGAAGCTACTTAAAGAGTTAATAAAACAGTCTGTGTCATAAGGTTGTTTTATTTTTAGTTAATAAATCAGTCTGTGTCGTATTGATTTGTTTATTTCTCAAAGTATTGAACTGCTGAAATGGTGAATGGAATTGAATAAATTTGGTTATAATTTCGAAACATTCCAGATTGTAATTCTTTCACATAAAACAGTTGAAATGAGTAAAGTAATATTAATTAATCTGTTCCAAAAAATCATCGAGTATTCATTAAATAAAAATAGTGTTTATCACTAGTCTCGGATGGGTTACATTGATTTTTTTATGTATAGGAAATGTGTAGGAAAATAATTCCTCGGAAAGTTGGTGAGATATTTATTTGGCAAGATAACAAATTTTTGACCATTTTCATTTGGGTTTTTCTATATTGTGTCAACAATTATAGGACTGACTGTGATCAGCACTTAAAAAAGCATGTTATAATAGTTCCTTTTGTCTAATTCCCATGTATCTTTTATGTCTCAAATTTCTTAATCATACCTACCAAAGCTTTGGAGAATCCATTACTATCAGCTATGTTACCATACTTATATTCTGTGGTTCCATGGAGTTTTACAAAGGGCTGCTTGTAATTGCACATATATGTTATACTAGATTTTCTTAATGTAAAATTATCTGTATGATGATGTGAAGTATGAGTAAAGTAATTGTGTTTCTATATACTCCAAATTCAAATTTACAGCCACCAAAAATTTTTTTTTCCAAGCCCAAGAAAGATAAATAACAATCAGGAATAATACTTTCACAATTTCAAATTCCATTTAATAATAATACATGATCTCTGACTTTATTATTATTATTTTTCATTTATATATGCACACAAATATCATCTTCTCTTTCACTCAGCAGTTTTGGAACAGATAGAGTGATTTTTGATATTGAAAGGCTTGTACGGAAAAGAAAATAAGTTGCCAGGATAGAAAGGAAAAAACTATTAATCACATATTTTTCAGTCTTAAATATTTTAATAGAAGAAAATAACATCAATATTTACGCATTACAAATGTAAGTTTTCTTTGTCTCCACTCTTTCTGAAGAGAAACTGTTATAAAATGTAACAGAATCTCTCCGCAAAATATCTCATACAAGTTCTGCTACTTTTCTAAAAGCTATCTACAGAGAGCACACAACTTGTTCAAAAAGAATCATAAAGAAAATAATATATTTTAACATGTCATGATCATGTAAATTGAACAACCATCACACAAATTGTGATCAATTCAAAAAACTAGATACTTTATAAAAGACAAAACCCACCAACTCAATACTATTTTCCGTCATTCTCTACACACACTGTGATCTCAATATTCTTTGCACTCTACTTCACTGGTTCAACAGATACTTCACTATCTGCTTTCACCTGCTTTAGAACACTGAGTTTTGTTTAACTGTTTACAAATTGTCATTTCCTTCTGTCGCTTCATTTGATTCAAAGTCGACAACTGCATTACAGTAGCCTCAAGCAACTTCTTTGTCCGACTGAGGTTCCTTCTTAAAGCGTTGTTTTCCTTCTGCAACCTCGCAAAATCTGATTCCAACTCAGTGCCTACGCAGAAAAATCAAAAGTAAATATATATTTTTCAAAAAAATTCAAAAAGTAAAACATATTATAACACCTGCAAAAAAGGAAAAGATAGATTCTTTATGGAGTCACAATGAAACCCTCAAGTATCTAAATTAAGTCAAAGCATGACACCTAGCACATGTGTTAGGTGACTAACAAAATTGACAGAAAAGTTTAAAATTTCATTCAAAGGCTCAATTCTATTAAAAATCACTAAACAAATAATAAGCATGTCTTTTTCAGAAGGTTTTTATTAAGTAATAATTCTACTCAACATAATATTCTAGTGAAAAGAAATAAAAGATCAACACAAATTATGAAGGTGTATTTTTATAAAGCTTTTACAATAACAAGTAACTTCACAACAGAAAAATATTTACAAATGAGTAGATATTGTACAAAATACACAATGCAGACAAACTACTCACTTTCGCTTTTATCAGAAGAAAAACAAACAACTTTATAAGTAATTGAGAGAGTGAGATTACTAATTCAAAAATAATAACAAAATCACAAGTTTTTATCCGTTTTAACACACACTTAATGTTTCCAACCCATGAATAACAGAGATAGCACATATAGTTCACTTTTATAATAAATTTTAGTTACAGTGTGTATGTGAAAGAATGCTTCTTTTACCATATTTCTTCGACTTGAACATTCCACACGCTACAAAAGAAATAAAAAACACTCCTCGTTAAGCAATTACTCATTAAAATCGAGTAGAGAAAAACATTAACAAAAGAATAGTTAGAGAACATGAAATCACAGAAAATCTGGGAGAATGGTGAAGTTCGGAAAAAACACATTAATACACATGCTTGGTATCTCGCAAAACATCACGACATACTGATAAAATAAGGATTATTCCTCTGCACACAAACAATTAGATCTTAATATGAAGCAAAGAAACATTGTACTCAAATAAACCATTATGTCCTCTCTGATTTATTACAGCAACTATGTATTCATCGTAGGGAAAGAGAAGATCGTGCTGAGTGATATTAATCTCAAAGAAGAGGAAACAAGTTAATTTTACTAGAAGGTAAGTCGGTCCAGAAGAGTAAAATGAAACAGAATTTACAAGCAAATGAGGTATTGTTTTGTAGCATGATAACAGCACACAAAAATGTCAACTAAATTTTACCTTCTGATTGGAACACGTACCAAGGGATGTTTTCCCTCATCTTCGTAGGTCAAACTAAAAGAAATATTAAATAGAAATATTAACTGGAAAGAACATTTATGGAATACCAAGAGAGGCACATTGAAGAATCAACTGTAGTAGCGTATTTTTGCCATGAAAAGCAAGAATTGAAATAAATAAAATTTAAGGAAACCTATCCAAAACTACTTAACATATTACCTTGAAAATGAATATAATTTCATAAATTTGAATTTTGATATCAATGTTCTATGGTTGAAGATGGGGGAGTCATCCATTGAAACATTCCATGGGCAATTTTTTATTTAGTCAATGTTTTTATAGTCTCATAAGAAGGTACAAGAGAAACAGGAAAAATGAGCTGCAAACTATCTTCCTTTCTAAATCTAAGCAATTTTAGAACAATATTTGGATTCATAAGGACCTGTTATTACATGATGTCAGTTCTAGGTTCCACCACTAGTACAAGATCAAAACGAGCTTGGTTTTGAAATGACATAAATTACTTCAGGAATTCACAGTGGAGTCAGTACAATAAATTATGTGACTACTTAAAAGTACGTGGAGTGCGTAGTTGACAAATAATTACAAAAATTTTAGTAAAATTTGGTTTTGAAATTTTAGTCAAATCTTTGTGTTGTTTTGCTATCTGATTTTAAAGAATCTACTTATTACAAGTAAACAATTATCACTTGTTGTAGTATATTTGGATTTAAGCAACTTCATGGAGATTCTCACAGTCAAGCGTTCTGTCTCGGAAGTGTTTCGTAGTTGGAGGAATAAAATTTACTGAAGACAAGATGTCAGCCATTGAAGACACTCCACTTACATTTTTCCAGGAGTTCTCCAAACCATCATCAGATATTATCTCAAGACTTATTGTTTGATGGTCTCTTGGAGGCGAGTGGGTGAATGAATTTTGGAACAGGACTCTTTTCTAATGGATCTTTAAAATTTTTCTGATTTCCATCTTTGATTGTGTGAAGTAAACAATCACTCCCACCAGTTCACAATTCATTTTCAATAATCACTGGTGTTCATAGGAGAAAACGGAAGTAGTGAGTAAAGAGTGAGACATCTTCTCATTTAATATTTCATTTCAGTGACTGCACTGTACATTTCTGAAGTTGTAATAGGTGTTGGGTATCAGACTATAGTGAAATCTCAGAATAAGTATATCATAAAACAACATTTTTTTAATACTTCATCTTGAGCCGCAAATGTTGCACTTAAAAAAAAAAAAGGTCAAGATCAAAGAAGTTTACAGACTATGCATAAATATTCCCGAGGGAAGTTGTGCACCAAATTTGTTTGTAAACCCATCCAATAAGATTCTCAAAAGAAGAAATAGGAAAAACAAGCCACAACCTAATTTCTTAAGTTTCAGAAACTTAAGTCTCTTGTAATTTAGGGATGATATTTATCCAAATATATCATATGGACTTGTTACTACAAGTATGTCAAGACCAAACCAAACTAGTTGAAATTTGTGTGTCACATTTATTGCATTTATTGATTATTAAAACTCTGTCCACGTAAATNGCACGTAAATTGCAATTTCTAGGATCGGTGGGTTGCACGTTGATCATCTGCCTGTTCCAGCCACATGCATTTCTGAGCTCAGCCGGCCACTATCCTTACCTTGAAAGCCGCACAGGCCCTGAGTAGGTTCTTGGTCACAACTACCACAGTGTGAGGACAGAGGCTTGAGGCTGGAGAAACGACCTGTATCACTTTCAATGCCAAGATCCGGAGAACCGGCACCGTGGGACTGTTCTCCAGGAGGATGTGTTATTCAATTAAAACCTCCACTCTGCAAAAAAATCATACTAATAAGTAAAAGAGGAATTCAAATTTTGGATACAAGTAACTGTAAAACCCACCAGTGGAGTACCTACATCTCATGAGGCCCAGGGCAGGAGTATGTTAACTTATGTAAACATGTGTGCATGTCTCCTAGTACATGTGCAATTCTCTGATGTATTAAAAAGAATTTAAATTTGAGTTTTAGTTATTAAAAAGCTCAACTATTATTAAGTTTACGTTTTAAAAAATCTTTTGGATAAAAATTATGTTCAAATTCACGAGTTTCAATAATATTTGGTGACCACTTTGGAGGTCCCTTACACGATGGGGCCTGGGGCAGACTGTCCCCTCCACCCCCTAGGTGGATTAGGAAAATAGAAGTAAATTAGCACTGTAGATTTTTGAGGAAATAATTGCCAACTGTCTCTCATATCCCGCTTTCCACAAATGAGTGACTTTTGCCATTTATTGTTCACCAACTTATTTTTCTACCTTTCTTCATTTTGTTTCTCATGTTGTGTGATTTTTACAATTGTTTTGGCATTTGATTATGACATATATTTTCTATAGATATCCCTTGGGATTCAAGAAATATTATTTGCATACAAAATTCAAAACCTAATGCAAGTGAAGTAGTGAGAACTCGGCTAATATCAGTACCTGAATGTCAAAAGATCTCCATACATTATTTATAAGTATTTGTTCTTTGTATCACACAGAATTTCCAGATTTTTGATTATCCTGAATAAGGTTCTGTTTTTTGCTTAGAATGTTTTTCAAGAGTTCTTGCTCCCATCCTCAATGACCACTGACATATTCTGGTGGTCCTTTGCAGATGAGCAAGTGGATGTTATGAAATAAGATTCTTTTTTTCATCAAAACTTCAAATTTTTAAGTTTTTACACAGACTAAGAAATCACTCATACAATATTTATTCCACACTTCTTTTAATTTGACTCAGTTAAAACAATTATTTCTAAATAGAACATATTTAATAACTACAAACAGATGTGGTGATGAGTCGGGAGTGAAATGGACAACATTGATCATGTTGGAGATACAAGCGATGAGATAGTGGAAGGTTGCTCCAGCACAAAGGTCTAGCATGGGATAACATAGGCATTTAGTGTAATAAAAAATTATTGCACATAGTTTTCCTTAATTATGTCTCAACATAGAGGAGAAGTTATCCATATAATTGTTAGAAACATGTATTCTGTATTCTTAAGAGTTTAAAGCCCCGAGGAAGAAATAAATTTTCCATTATGTTGGGAAATACATTAATCTTTTCATTATCTGACCAATGTTCATGCAATTTATTTATCACTGAGATCAAAGATAACTCATCTGATTAAATTAATAATTCTACAAAATATTCACCTGAGACCTAAAAAGAAACTTACAGACAGAAACAGATTGTAGTAAATCTTAAACAATCAGAGCTAGAAGAAAACCATTTTTTAGTTTGGGTCTTACGTATCAGGAATTACAAACATTCCTCTTGTTTTACAGACTCACCTGTGGTGAAGTAGCAAGCCCACAATCTCCTGCCGACACATAGCCGGTGGAAAGCGTGCTGTGCTGGCGATGAAAAGTAGGCAGGTTATGGGGAGCATTCAGCTGCCACAGACTGCCTGGTTGCTGAAGTGGTGAAGACAGAGGAGCAGGTGGAGGCGACCCACTGCCCAATGACTCAGCGTCCAGGCCGGAGCCCAGGCTGCCCAAATCCTCTCTTCAAGAGAGACGGTATGATGTAGACAGCGGACATACTCCTACACACAATAGAAAGCAATCACAAACAATGGCTCTCAACTGGCAAACAATGGAGCACACACACACAAAATTTGTATTTCATATTTTTGGTTTGGTGGGAAGAACCTTAACAGTCCATATATTGGCCTACATTTTTTAAGACTTGTAGTGAAGGTGTACAGAAACATTCAAGCTAGTTAAAATTAAAAGACATTTTATAATTGGAGATTAAAAGAAAAGTAAATAAATTTAAAGTGAAAATTATTATCCTTGTCTAATATGCCCATCAAATTCAGTTTTCAGTTGAAATATGCTATTTTGTTATTCTAAATAACAGTGAGAGTACAAGTAAAGGAAGGAACTGCTTGCTAAAGTTTTCTTGCTAATGCCCCCACTGCATCTGTTACTGCTGGCAGCCACTTTTAAGTCTGATACAAGTCTCCAAACACAAACACATCATTGATGTCTTATGAAACCGTAACTAAAAACACCAACACTATAGTGGACCAACCAAACAAAGTTCTATAATTTAGACAATGTTGTTTGTTTATTAAAAAATAAAACATCTTAATAGCATTTACTTTGCAATGAAACTTGTTTGTTCATACATCAGATAAAAGAATTACTTAAAGCACACCTTGATAAAAAGTCAAGAAATTTATTGATCTAGCAAAACTTACATTCTACACATACCAACGGATGTCATGGGGAAGAGTTCTATTAGATGAAAATGTTCTATTAGATGAAAACGACTCGAGACTTAAGGAGAAATGTTTGTTCAGGTAGTTGGCTGGAGTAAGAAAAATCATAAGAACTTTAAAATGAAAAGCTAACCGGGGCAGTTCAACTTCTCCTGTTGACATCTCCAGATCCACACAGACTTCGGCTCTACTTCGAATTCTTGTGCTGCTGCTTTATTTCCATTCCATCAGCATAACTTCTAAATGGCAATAAAAAGTTACCGTCCAAGCACCTCTGATCGCAAACTTTTGTGTCGAAGTTTCACCAATCAGATCCCCATGTCTTGACAAAATCGTGCGTCGCAATAATAGGGCATTCCAAGATGACATGGATCAATTCGGTTTCTTATTTGAATGATCATCAAATCCTTCCATCATCAATCTATGTTCTTTGTATTATGTTACATATATGGCTTGCATTCACTTAACTTGTTTTCACCCACAAAACTTTGAATTAGTAGTTTCCCTGATCTAAACTCCAAAATATAGTCTCCCACAGATATTTAGGTAAATTTTTGGGGGAAAAAAAAAGAGGGACTATATTCAGGTAAATATGGTAGAAAAAATATGATCAACAGAAGAAGAAAATTATGTTAAGCCCTTACATTGTTTTAATAAACCTACAAGACATTACAACAAATGTCACAGTGAAGCTGAAGATAGGTATAATGGATTGAAATAGTATCGTGAGGGCTTGGTCAATAAAAATAGTATCTTAATAACTTGCCAACATTTTTGTTTTTATTTGAAACCTTCTTCAGGGCTCATTATTCTATTACTGATAAATCATGGGAGATCTGATAAAAAACTCCATCCCACTCTGGCATGCGACTTCCTCCCAGCACATCATCACGATGAATCAACATGATGAGAGCAAAGATAGTAAGAGTCACCTGTTTATGTTATTGGCCCTGAAGAAAGTTTCAAATAAAAACCAAAACGTTTGCAAGTTATTAAGATATTATTTTTATTGACGAAACCCTCACGACACTATTTCAATTATATTGAGTGGTCAAGATCCAGATCATAAGTAATAGGTATAATGTTTCCTGAAATGTGAATATTAGTGAAGACTCAAGAAAACTTAGTTGTTATAGGTATTTAGTTCAAAAAACTGAAACTGAACTGGATGCATATTTTAATTTAACTTGACTTGCTGATAAGAATTCATCAATCACTCACCTAGATGAACAAGTTGGCTGTGGGCATGCTGTGAGGGCTGCACACACCGCCTCCGCTCACACACTGCAGTGTTGACTGCACAGCTGACGGACTAAGAGGTGGTGACAGGTGTAATACTGAGATATCAGCTAGTTGCCGATTGAGCTTGTGATTGTTTGCTTGCAGAGTCAGCACTTGTTCCTACACATTCACATCTATTCAAATTAGTTATGTGGCTTAAAAAACAAACTCTGACATTATCCCAAAAAATTGTCAAACCCCAAAAATTTCCATCTAACTCAGAAAATCAATAAATTTACTCACACAAACTACAAGTTTGAAATATTTATTACATCAACATTTTTAATGTCTTGCTTCCATTACTAGTTGTCTCAGATTGTAGCATAGAAAAGCTGTTGTCACCCTTGTTACCTCACAGACCACCAATTTCAAAATTTTGATTCCCGATAAATGATCACAGAAAATTCAATTTTCAAAAATATGAAATGCAACTATTTGATACGAAAAACTAGAAGATTTTTTATAATACAAAATTTAAATAGTTATTTCATATTTCACATTATTCATGCCTACAATCATAATTCAATTGAAATTATTAAACCGACCTTTTTTCGTAGAGAATTACTTATTGTTATATGCCACAAAGTTTCAGCAGCAGATTGCTGCCATCATCCTGCGAACATATGGGTTTGAACAGATAAACTAATGTGTTTGATTTATCTTGTCCAAAATATGGATTTTGTTCTTTTCTTATTCTTCTGCTTAGGTTGAACACTGAGGTAAAATAATGATTTTCACAGTCACTTTTTGTTTCCTGTTTCTCAAATGAATTTGTCAATGCTATATTTTTGGTAAGATGGCATTTTAATACTACTGACAAAGACATCAATACAACACAACTCTTTCTTATATGTTACCTTTTCCAACCTGAGATATATATGACCTTTATGGAAATTGTTTTCTTCATTTTTATACTAATTATTTGATGTCACAATATTATGAATCACAATGAAGAAAAAAATGGTTTAATTTTTATATACGAGTTAATATAATATTAACAATACTTTAGGAACTGGCTCGATTCATCCACATACAATAGTTTTTAACCGCGGACTTGAAGATATTCAAATTTCATAATATCTTTTATATTCTTGTGCAGGGAATTATATAGAACGATTCCCAAATGATAAGGTCCTTTTTGGCAAAGAGTGGCTGACACTCGAGGTCGATGAATATTACTACTATTGCGAGTATTGTGTTCGTGAACGAGACTGTTTCGTATAAAGAAAGGGTGGCACTTCAGTAATTCGGTCTTAACAAACACGACCATTTCAAAAATATAAATGCAGGGAAGTGTTAAGATATTTAATACCTTAAATAAAGGTTTACACGAGTTTCGGGGGTGAGACTTGCAAATTATCTGAACCATCCTCTTCTGAATTCTGAAAGTTTGAACGCTCTGACCAGAATTGCCCCAGAAGACAATGCCGTAACGTAAATGGGAGTAAACAATTGCAAAACATACGCAATGGGAAATATGTGGACTAACTATGTTAACTAAGATTCAAAATGCATAACACAATTTGCTTAATTGGGAATTAAGATTGTCAACATGACAATTCCATTTGAGGTTGTCTTGAATATGGAGACCTAAGAATATTGTATTCGTAACTGTTTTTAATTGTGTTCTGTTTAAAGAAAGAGAAACATGGGGTAAGGATTTTGTGATACTATTGTGAAATGACACAGACATAAGATAAATGAAAACATAAGATCTTCAATAGCAATTGGGACAAATTTGCTGACAAGATCAAAAACTCTCACAAAATTAGAACTAATAGCTCACAGAGATTAATATTGAAAGTATTCTACTGGTGGAGGAGCAAAATTTGAAAAATTTTGAAAGGAAAATGATGCAAAGAATTGGATGGAAACAGGGTGGGACAATGATATTTTTGAATGATTAATGTAATCATTGAATTTGTATACACATTCATGTAAACTTTATGATATAACTTAACTATAATACAGAAAATAACTCATAATTTTGAATAGATTATTGGAAATTTTCAATTTAATAAAAAATTAACAATTCATTTTCACAGACCACAATCTAAGGATATCAAGCTGTTTATAGAAGAACAAGAAAATATCTGGAAAGAAATGGAAAATAAAAACTATAATCAAGGTGGGAGATATAAAAATAAACATTAATCTAAATAATCAAGAATATTTTACTGCAGTGTCCCAGTAATTAATTATTCATAAATTTACATACATTTCTAAGTATATACTTTTTACATGTTATTGTAGTAAACTGGCAGAGTTCTATTTTCAAGCAGGGTTATGTCACCTTTGTCTTGTGACTGAATAAAAAATAATTACAAATGAAATATTATAAAATTATTTTTGTGAACAATGCAAAATAAAAGCAGCATGTACACATTTTACTATGTCCATCTCCTGCCCTCGGTGGAGGGAGTGTGGACAATATCTACACTTTTTTTTACATATTTGCTCTCACCTAATCTCTTATGAGTATCATACTTTTAAGCGTATCATCATCAATGCATAAATTAGGTTAAAATTGTAACAATTATTTATCTTTCTAAGGAAAATTTGAATAATTTAATATTTGTTACTTTTTAAATCACTACATATGGTAACATATCTTAACTCAACTTAAAATAGGTTATATTATTGATCATCATCTTGGAAAACATGAACAAGGGATGTCAATGGGTTCAAGGTTAAAATAATAAAAGAATGCGGGTTTCTTGACGTGTATCACAAGCGGAACTAGAATTTTTCAGTTAATTATTGCAATATACTATTATTATATTAAATATTGCTCCAGTATGATAACACAATGTATATATTGTCAGATTAGCATCTCATTTTGATATAATTTGACAAAGGAACATCATTAGTTTAACATAATTCAATATAATGAAACATTTTTATAAACGAACACNAAACATGAATGTTCTTATACCCCAACATTGTACAATATACTTCCCAACTATCCTCTGTCAACTAGTGATATAAAACCATTAGACCGCATTTCAATTAGTGAGGGCCCTGCTCCCTCAGTATCACCAAATTATTAATTTAATTTAGTTTCAGATCGCTTCACAACATGTCCATCATATTTCAAGATCTCATTTATTCACTCACCACTATACGCTGTCATAGTCCTTGCTCGAGCTTCATATTCTCCTTTAAAGAATACGTAGTACAGCACCAACTATCATTCGTGAAGGCAATGACTTTCAACATGCTTCTTTTTTTGACACCATCCTCTTAGATTAGTCAAGTTACCTGGAACACGAAATACAATACATATTTAAAAAGGCTGTATGTATGTAAACATTCAGATTACTACAAAACTCTTTGGTGTGTATACTATACACTTGGTTATCTACTTATTTGGTCTCATAAATATCTCATCACATATTTGAGATGTGTACAATACATTTCTATTTTCATTTTGCGATGTTATAACATTATGTACAAAAAAATTACGAGTCATTTCATTTCAAGATATCCATTGACTTTAACCGTACCATTTCCAATTGCTTTTGTTTTAAGTGAGCATAAAGTACCAAATAAGATGATCTCAAGTTTGTTTTTGTTTCTTTTTAATCTCATTTTATTTTTTGAAATAAGAGTTTAAAAATCTAAAAAATTGTAATTTTTGCTGTACTATACTGCATATAAATCTTGATATTTTCGCATAGAATTTCTGAATAGTTTACACATAA
>NNCF01128047.1:24381-50836 GCA_002313205.1 Laupala kohalensis
CACTAAATTCACGATTTATTGTTACAATAAACACGCCCCTAGACAAAGCCTAGAGAACCTGTATGATAAATCCGCCTCTACCAGAAGGAAAAACGGAGAAAAACCCGGGCCAGGATGGGGCTACAGAATTTATGTCCACAACCGTGCCAAAGTTGAGTACACATAAAACTAAATTAATATGAGCCAAACGGCAACACAATCATGCAAGAAAATAGTTTTTGAAATTGTTATAAGTTATTTACAAAAGTACTACAGCAATGGCGTGATAAAGTACAAGACGAATTTAACTTTTATTAAAATCAATAAATTCTTTTAGTGTAGAAGCACTGGTGCAGGAGGTAGTTTCTAACCGCGGATTTGAAGATATTCAATTTCATAATGTCTTCTATATTATTGGGCAGGGAATTATATAGAACGATTCCCGAATGATAAGGTCCTTTTTGGCAAAGAGTGGTTGACACTCTAGGGCGATAACAAGACAGTAGCGCTACTCGTTCTTTTGAGAATAACGCTATTCGATTTCTGAAAGAATTTTGCTGCCATAACCAATAGGTTCCCAACCGGATATTCTTTTTTAAATTACTACAGCGCCTAGTGACAGGTCCAGCGTCGTATCCTAAGTTTCCGCATTTCCCATTAACCTCTTTATCTCACGAAATGATTTTTCCTATGCATCTATCTACTGAAGTTTTGCGTCACTCCGCGTTAATTTCCGTCAAGGTTCACTCAGCTGAGAGAAACCCGGAACAAATGATGAACAAAAATTTACCATCCAATTTCAGCCCGCTCCAATCCAGAGTTCCGCAAACATTTTCAGCCTAAGGTCGTGCTCCTCTCGGATTTTCTCGTAAACAATGACATCATCTGAGAAATTCTCCGTACTTTCACAGTCCTGGATCTCAAAATTCTTTGAAACATTCCAGGTGCACAGTTCAAACCCAACAACAGTCTCGTGTGTCTGTAAAGCCCTGAAATTACCACAAAAGTAATTTCTCTAGATTTCTCATCGAGTTCGATTTGGTGACAAGGGTTTCGAATATCTCAACCAATTACTTTCCCGAACTTTGTCCAAAACGTCTTCAATAATGAGCAACGCATAGCGTTCACGAAAAATAGCTTTGTTTGCTTCACGCATGTCATCACATAGCCTTAATTTCCCTGTATCTCTATGCACTGGCACAACCGGAGATACTCAAGAAGTCGGCCCTTCGACTTTCTCAGTTACATCTTGCCCAAGTAATTCACTTATCTGCTCCTGAAACTGATCACGAATTTTGAACGGCGGTTGGGCTTCTGGGGGAACTGAAGGATTGATCGGTAGCTTGAGTTAAAAATCTTTTAATTCACCTATTTCTATGTCAAGCTTCTTTCACAACAATCACATTATTTACTTGCAGCTCTGAACCGATTCTAATAAACCGATTCAACGCTTTTGCGGTATGATAACCCAACAATGCCCGCCCAATTCCTTACACTACTACGAAAGTGGCTTCCGCTTCCTTAGGGTGAACGCGCACTAGCCCGACCACGACCACGAAAAAGATTTCTTCAGTTGAAAGATAGATATTTAGGGGGCAGTTGTTGTAGTACAACAAAGTTGTATTATGTAGAACCAATAACAACAAACAATTATCTTATACTTCAATGATCAGCCTTTTCCTTTGGTGTAGCGCACTCACTGCCGTCAAACATCATTGTCATTTCTTCCCATATTTGCTTCTTTATAATTGTTATGGTATTCATCTGACGAAAAATCCCGCAAAAAGGCCCATCTTTAATAGCCACGATGAAATTGTCTGTTTCAAATTCTGGTAACAGCGACAGCGACATCGCACTAGTTCACTGTAAACCTGTTCATTCACTACTGGGCGGGTCGGAGGCGGTGGCAGTGCGCGAATTTCATATCTGTGTATTTTCCGGCTGCAAATAAAGGCGAGTCGGGCCCAGGTCAGGCTCGATCAAAACCACCAGACTCAGGTCGGACAACCAGACCCCGACTGACGGGCCGCACTTTGTCTAGTACGCGTTGTTCCATTCAATCCCATGTAAAAACTGGTCGTACGCGACAAGTCGTGGTTGGGCTAGTAAGCGTTAGGGCTCAGCATCCATTAACACAATCAAATTCGCCCAATAACTGTAAACCTTATCTTGTCCACGTGGAAATATTTTCCTAACGGTTTTCCGCAATACGAAACTTTTTCCTGTTTCAACATTTTCCAACAATTTTCACTTAAAACTTTGCAGCTCGCACCAGAATCAACTAACAAATTTAAAGATACACCACCAACCACAGCATTGATACACTTTTCTTTCTCCTCACTATTTTCACTGGTTATATTTATTTGATCTCCTAGCGTCTAGAAATGAGTAACTGTCGTCTTCTGTTTGTCGACCTGGGCTGCTGCTCGCTTCGTCTTCCGCCTAGATGTGACTTTCTTGTGAGCACCTTGCGATGTCTTTGAGAATGGCGACGTGTAGGGTACACGGAAGAAATATATGCATAAAGAACTTTTTTTAACACGTAGGTAAGTGTGAAACCGGTAATTAAGTGCACACAACAGTGTGCCTGCTTGTTCATCTCGTGTGTGGGGATGTCTCGGGTTTTCCGGGATATAGGTCTGGGCGGAAATGGTGTAAAGTTGTGGAAGGGGAACGGGTGGTGTAGTGATCTATGCAGGAGTCCCGGGTTCGATTCTCGGTTCGTCACTATTTATCACATATCATCTGCACATGTACACGGAAGAAATAGTATATGCAATGTAGAAACCGTTTTTGAGACAGGTGCATTGCTTCTCGTGTAATGAGCTCTCCAATCACGGGGTGGTTTTCAAAATTACAATTTATTCATCATTTTTCGATAAAGAAATGATGCTTTTCGCATATTAGGAATTATGTATCCCAATGTAGTGATATACACAACGAAAGAGCTCGTCTTAGTAAGAATTATCGGAAATGAAATACGTGACGAGTCGTTAGTTTTCGGAATCGCTGATAGTCACATCCTGATATCGTGCAATTCAGCCGCCATAGAGGAAAGGACACCCCTTGCCCCACTACAGGGAGGACTGAAATAGGGTGAAGGGGAAAAAACTTTTTTAAAAGGACCGATTTGAATCTGACTCAATCTATCGGGGTATCTGAGATATACTATAATTATACTACCAATGCCAAGTTGAAGATCAGATCACATCGGGGCATGGTACCCGTAAACTTGGGGATGGGAAGGGTGAGACGTAAAAATAACTAACAACGACCGATATTAGGGTCAAAACCATGTTTTCGTGGCTTTTGAGATGAATAATCTTTTTCGTAATGCCCCTATGTAACTGTTCAGACGTTATGAGTTTCACGACGATCAGAAACGTGCACGACATCCCTAAAAGGTGGGGGTTGGGAAGAGCGTGACATGAAAAATAATTGAAATTGGACAATATTAGAGTAGAATCCCCAGCTTTTGAAATTACTAAGATGAAAAGAAACATTTCTGACGTTATGTCAGAATTGAGACACCATTGGGGGGAGGAGTGTAAACAGCTCTAGAAACCCCGGAGTGAAGTAAGAAGAGGGTGTCAAATAAAATTATTCAATCGAAAGAGACCGATATTTGGTTGGCAAATTTTCTTTTTATAATTATGTATATCTTTTCTATATTTGTAATGTGCACAGATGCTCCAAATCCCCTGCCGGTGCATATGTATGTAAATAAAGAAATGTACTTGTTTAATGTTGTTTGGTTCGTGTTTAATTCATAGATTTTGGGACCTTTCCATTGAACAGTGACATGATTCCATTGAAGTATAAGTTCAACACTTATAGGGGGTTAAATACCCCTTGCTCTCCAAAGGTAGGTTAGGGTAATTGATGTTTTAATTGATTTGTTTCTGCAACCTATGTTAACTTGTTCAAGGGTGGTTTCACTCAAGGATTTATTTATTCTTGCTCCTGGAGGAGAAACTCAAAATGTATTAAATTTGTAAAATTAGGAAGCAGTTGGTACTCAGCTGGAATATCATATGAAATGAGTTAATAAGATATCTAAATATGAGAAAGTTCTTTAGTTTCAGCATATACTAGCCATTATTGATTATAGTGTATTCATTTAATGATCCTTCTCTCAGTGTTGGACAAGAAAATTAATATTGAAAATATTTAACTAATTGAATCTATTTAGAAGCCAATAAATACTGCTGGCATTATGGATGTAAATAAAAAAAGGTACAAAATGAAATTTTAAATCTCAACTTGAAAATTCATATTAGACATTCTTATTTCAAAGTGTTATGCGCTGATCATTACCACATTATACACTCCCAATTTTGGGGGGTAAAATATACAATATACCATTGTGAGGATAGCAGAGTATATACAGATTCAAAATAGCCGAGACTAATGATCAGGTGCAGCATGTCACCTCAAGTCAAATAATTTATGTGAAAATCTTAATAGTTTCACATCAAACAAAGAATCCAATCCTCATAACATACCAAATGTTAAATTAGTAACTTACATAAAATACTCTACTAACTTTGTATTTACAGTTAAACTTGCAAGAGTCATTTGAAATGGTAAAGACATCATGGGAACTGGATTGTTGACTTCTGAGCTAAATATTTTCAGATGCAAAATTACATTTAAATTTTGATTTCACTATTTTACATTCACCAAGCAATCTCAGTAATTCCCACAGTACAGGTGTTGCCATGATCAATTTTACTCTTTTTGTACTTGTTTGATAATCTAAGTTAAATGTTGTTTACCCAAGTTATACATGGACCCACATAATGTGTCATACCCGCATTGGGTCAGTTCCAGTTCCAGAAACAATCGCAAGAAAAATATTGATAAATACAGATTGCGTCAACATTTCAATACATGCACTTGGACAAATCATAAATTTTACTATTATTATGTATTTCATATTGGACTTACAGAGAGAATCATGAAACAAAGATTTTGAAGTCAAGCTTCATGATTACAACAAATTTTCTCATTAGAAAAGGAAAGAAAATGATAAAAATAGGTGTTTTGTAAAATACTGGTGTTCATTAAAAACTAACAGACAATATGTAAAATTAAGCAAGTCTATTTGACAAACAAGTTTAAAAACTTGAATGTATACTAATTGAAACCAAAGAACTTGGAACTGACCCATCTTTTTTTATACTTTGCAACTTACTTGACTTAACTCTTCAAATGAATGTGAATTTGTCAATGGTTGTCAAGTGCTTTTTCTGGAAACATGATAGATGTTTTAACACTTGCCTCAAATATAGTTTACCGTGTCATTAACTCTTACTTTTCCAGATATTCAATGCAAAATGATTTCATGAAATAAGTTCATTAAATTAATTTTGATATCTGCTGTCAGAAAAATTAAATGTAATTTACACATTATAGCAAACTACTTCAAACATGAAACTCATTTACAGTAGAAAATCAGATAGGAAGTTATCACAACCGACAGATTTTTCTTTTCTGTAGTCTTTGACAAAATCAAATTTATATTGAGTTGGAAGGAATTTTAACAAATGCTTAAACTGAAGTGGAAGAATTTCACAGATTTTTTTTGAAATTGTGAAGAGGGGGAGGAAAAAAAGAAAAACTAGCTTACCCCTTAAATGCAAGACTATTTTCATGCCTGAAACTTTACATAGTAAATCTGTAAAATATTTCTTCCATGAAATGTGTTTCACTAGGTGCTTTTCTTAAGTAATTATCATTGGGTTCCAATGGGTGAATTTTAAAATTTCAATAAAAAACCTAATCTTTAATTTACCACAATTTCTTTTTGGTTGTAGAGACAAAACACTTCAAATATGTAAGTGCAATATTTCCCATTGCTGAAGAAAAGAGGATATATTTGCAAAAGATAGAACTAAACATAAATGTATTAAAGGACTTTGCTCTATGATTGTTTAAGTTTATTAAGCACATTTGACTACTTCTTTGTAAAATTATTACAAAAGATATTATTTTAAAATATTATATGTATCAAAAGGAAAAGGACTTCTTCATTGACACAAATGGAGAAAAAAAAGGTACATTGATAAAGAATAACTATTTATCCTTTTAATGTACACATTTTATTGCCTACTGGCTTTCAGAATACCAAAACTAAACAACGGCACCATTTCTTCAGCAAAACATTACTTTATTTCTCTTCAACTTCCTTAATAGCTAATAAAAATCCCAATGCAGTAAAGTCTCTTCCTTTGCCTCACTGTATCATCTGTGATACAACTAAGAATATGAGTAATGACTTCAGTGTATTATTTACAAAAATGTAATGTCAGGATTTTTTAAATGCCAGGTAACAATACCTAAAAGAAGTCTGTGCACCTCTTAATTTTAAGATAGCTAAAGAGAAATTAATTTTCTGTTCAACAACTACTACACATTTTAAAAAATAATCTGCATATATACAAATGATCTACAGGAACTTAAAAAAATAACAACTTTGCTAATATTACAGTTATGTGCCAGCGTAAATTTTCATAATAATGAAATAAAAACTGACCAGAATGGAAGTGACACCTTAAAAGTAGGTGTACGTGAACACAAATTACAGCTATTTTGCATAAAAGGATGTAATTTTAAGATACAAATTCATAAAATGATGGATTCACAGAAGAGGAAACTAAGATAATAACACAGTTAACAAGGGCGACATAACAGGTGCATAACCAAGGGAGAAAAACACATATGTACATTAATATAGATCACATTTATCCGTCAGTATTTAAATATCAACTCTGCTCGTCAATAAAATCTCGATACATATTTTCAAAAAGCATCAGTAATCGTGCCACTTTTTCGCAATGGCAACAACTGATGAACTATACGTAACTAAAAGGTGAACAAGGACATTGTATTAAAGAGAATGATAATTATTTTAATTTCTTACACATACAGATACAAACAGCTTCTTTTCTTTACAGTTCTTGCACCTGGCTCCCAATGGCCTGACATGCTACAAAAAATAACTGTTTCCACATGCCATGCCAACCTGCCTGGTATTGGACCTGGTTTTAAGAATATGAATACAAAAATATCAACCGAATTTACATTCTCATGCGGATGGCTCCCTATTAAATTTATCTACTTTGAAAAGAGCCTATTGTCAACCTACGAGTGCAGTCCAGTTGGTTTGTTGACAAAGTCCAGTTCCAACCCCATTTTTTTTATTAAATTTTACTTTTATTCCAAAGATGAATTTTATTTAACGCTACATTAAAAAATAATAATCAGTATCCCGAAATCTAACTACCTACCCTTCATTTTCTGTCTATAGTCCTCTGTACATCATTTACATACATGCTTTGGTTTTACTTTTACAACAAAAACAACTGCTGCAGAGGCATTGTCGCTTTGTTCCCACGGCACTGTTTAATATACTTCAGATCAGTCCGTAAGTTCACAACCACAAGTCCATTGAAATAATTGCACAGATTGACACACAGAAAAGATACACTCCTGAAGACACCTGAACAGTTCTTACATTTTTTGCGTGTATGTAGGTGTGTGCAAAGTGAACTGCCCAATAAACTGCAGGCAGACGAGCGAGAGTGCAGAGATATATTACATAATAAAGGGCTTTGTACTTCCTCATCACACCAGATCACTGGACAGCTAGAACTAGTACATAGTAGAACATGAAATATAATAATTCACATACATCTCCTGCAGTTAGTATACACACGTGAGCCAAATCCTTAGGACGACCTGCACAACATACAATAACAGCAATGATGAAAACTTGGGTTATCCCAAAAATTTTTTCCCCAAGGTAAAATTACATGAAAGAACTAGTGCATACAAGACTGGAAGACTACTCATTACAAACATAACTTTGTGGGAAAAAATACTTCAGTAGTACAAATCACAGATGAATAATACCAGAAATATCAGAACAGACAGGCGAATTTCATGAGATCAAAGAACAGGGAAGTTATGTTAAAAGTGAAAAATGACTGCAAGATTAAGTGAATTGGAGACGATTACCTAGAGACAATTGCGCAGTACCTACATACACTGAACAAGTAATTTTCACAAAAAATAGGCATCAATATGAATTAATTCTTTGAATCTGAAATACATAATTTCAACAGTAAATTCAGAAGCAATTAAAAATAATTTTGAGTTTGTGAATTGTTGAAGAAGAAGGGTACATTTCTTGCCTTCCGAATCCAGGATATTATTATTATTCTAAACATCGACTATTAGACAGGTACAATACATTCTTCCTTTGAGAAATGTTAAAATGCAGTATCAATGATGAGTTCTTAGAGAAGAATGAAGAAAACAACCAAAACTTTATAGAAGGGTAGTACTAACTTGCCACCACAAAATTCAACATATTATAAATTTTGGGAATGTGTATCGAAACAGTTTCTAATATATTTGTGTGTAACCAAGTAACATTTGGTATTATCATCCCAATAACTTTCCCAGCCAATGCCTCTGCAATATGGAATGGCCAAAACGAAACTTTGCAAAGAGAAATGGAAATCACCCAATGCTCTGTTCCAAATGAACAAGGGTGCTTCAGTCACCAGATGCAAATAAGCTATGGCAATGACTGGCAGTGGCACCCAATTTCATTTCACGATGCAAGAATACAAATTCACTGAACATTAAAGGAAATTGGCCCTCGCATATCACTAAATCACTCTTGAGTAGTTTCACTGTTTCTCACTGTAAGTTAGCTGCTGCTTATTTGTGGCAGGGTTGGGAGGGCAGTCACCACACAATTTGAAAGTGATCTTTAATTGACAGCTTGCTAATACATCACTATTCTTCTATTAAAATATATATGCATATGAACAATGTAACAAATATACAAATGGAGTCTCCAAAGCCATGTAAACAGTAGTTTTTATAAGTCCCAAAGCATGATATGGATCTCCACTGACAAGCATAAAACAAACAACAACTGTACACAATTCTTTGCAAATACATTCCAGCCAGCAACTGGATTAACATGTCATATAAATATATCTAAACAGAGATTTTTGTTTTAAAAATAAAAGAAAACTGATACACAGTTGTAAAAATTATGCACGTAAGTCACCTCACAACACTTCATATAACCGGTGGCCACCCTCCCAAAACGATATGCCCACTACTTATGACTAGGCCAGACGACACACGAAGAATGTATCAAGCTTACATTGCAATGTTCACACCTTCCAACACCACAGAACTTCACATAATAGATTAACATCACTAACAACAAATATAACTAAATTAAATCCATTACGTTAGTGAAAATTTTGCATATGTGAGATCCTGATGCAACAAGACAATAGTTTTTTTTAAACATTGGTCAGTGAAAGATGAGTACAAAAAAATGTACAGCATTGGAGTAAGGCTTGCAGCTAACGTCCAGTCCTCTGAAGGTTCGATGGCAGTAGCTGTTTTCTTGAGGTGCAATGTTTTGTCCCTAAACTTGCCACTACACACTTACGGTGGCTCACATTTATGAAAGAAGTGTTTATCGTTCTTATAACTCTTCTACTGAGAAAAAAAAATCAACATAAAATAAACACTAATTCCATATTAATGCACTTTTGTAATATTAAAACAAGTACAATCTCATGAACACTTTTGTTCTGTCTTTTGAGCTCCAGCAAATTCAACATTGTCCGAGCAGAAAATTGGCAGCGATAACACTTGGGAGGCTGGGCAGAGGTAGTGGGATTACTCCGATAGCAGCTTCTGGAGTAAAGATGCTGCTTTTTGATCACCTGGACGTGGTGACTCCTCCATAGTACTCTGTACAAATTAAGTGAAAGAAAGTATTTAAAAGTTGCAAAAAATTGAAAAATCAAAACAAATATCTTGAAACATACACCTTCGGTGACAGCATATAAGCAAATAAAAGTAAACAAATCATGAGCACTCAAAAATTCATTTTAGGCAAAAAAATTGTAACAAAACCACATGAAATACCCAGTAACAGCAATCCATCAGCTTATCCTCTATATAGGATGATTATGTTACATAATATAAATTAACAATTTAGACCAATATAGATGTGATCGACACAATTAAAATTAGAAACCAAGTTTCAAGCAAACAGTACTGAAAATGAATTAATGATTTTTACTAGAAATTAATATGAATTAAGCAACATGAGGACAAATGAACATAAACAATGTGGTTTTTAAGAAACACTGAAATATTCCATTTTTTCTTTACTTTTGTAATTTAATTTTGGTAAATTGAAGGATAAATTGTTAGGGTTCATTCTGTGCCAGGAATTCACATAAACCAACTTTGTTAACTGATAATTTTCATCCAGTTACAACAAGAACTGAAGTAGACACTGTGCACAATCCAAAGTAAATATTTAACAAATTGATCCAATTAACAAATTGACCAAAGTGAAACATTTTTGGAATAAATACTGAATGTTACAACACACAGAATTTATAGAAATTCCATTACATTCTTTTGTGAACAATTATTTTTAAATTCTTTCATATCTCTCATGTAAGAAAATCTTACAAAAATTAATCAAATGGATATTATTACACTTAATTTCATATGTAATACATTCAAACAAATTAATATATTAAAATTAGATTCACCTTCAGATAACAGTTATTCCAACACAAAATGTTATTTCCAAAGTATGTCAAATAGTAATTCAAGATTGCAAATGTAATATTAATAGACTATCTTAGAAAAAAGCCTTATATAATTAAGTATCATAAAGTGTTTTTAAATAACTGTTTTCTAATATTTCACCAGTTAAAGAAACAGAAGCTTTATTTGCATACAACCAAGAGCATAAAGAAGTACAAGAAGTGAAATAAAGCACAATATAGCTGTGTGTACTAGGATAGCTAAAAAAGAGGATACACTAAATTAAGTTATGAGAGCTACAATTATTAAACATGGAAAAATATATTAATAACACCACCTATTGTCAAAGAAAAGAAGAATCTGTTATATATAAAGGAGTGAGAAAAAGGAAGACAAAATCATCACTTAAATGGGAAAAGTTATTTTAAAAAATCATCAATTATCCAAACCAAGCAAAATATTGTCATAACTACAAAACAAGCAGTAAGGAAGACAAGTCTCTCATCAAAAGAACTTGATGACAAATGTTAACAACTAAGTGCACAATACTGGGAAAATATTTTTGAAAAAGAGAAAAATATTCATACAGACTGTAGGGAAAATCATGCCACGTTCACAAATCAGATCAAATCTTGATGTTCAAAGAAGATTCAGAGAGACAATTTCTAAGAAATATTGCAGTCTACTGAAAAGTACTTTTGTTTTCAGCCCAAAAAAACATCGGTTAATGAAGATACATGCTGTACGATAAGCAATTGAAATCTGTCAAAATGTATCTTCCTCATAATGCAGATGAAAATGGACAAGAGTTTGCTAAAATAAAATATTGACTTCAATGAGTTTTATACAGAAAATGGATAAGGAAGGAAATGTCATTAAAATATCAATTCCACCTACGTATGCGACCTCTTCCTTTAAGAATTCAAGAACTAAAAAAAACTACAAATAGTTTTAGTTTCAGTTCTGAGTAGTAAAAATTAAAAATATATTCAATTTAAAATGTTTTCCATGATCACTGCTCAAATTGAAATGAAGATAAGAATTATGAAATCAACTCTCAATACTCAATTTACTATTCAGTATTCAAGTTGTATGATAAAAAAATTGTTAATGTTTTTTTTAATTCTAAAAATTTAATATTTTTTGATACCTTTGTCAAAAAAATGTACTTTCATAGGTAAAGACAATTAACAATACAAATTCAATAAAGGTTTATGTAATATTTTATCAAGTTTGGTGTTTAGTCAAGTTTGTGCTCAGGATGTGGGTTATTCTGCTCTTGGGACATTGGGGTATTTATAGTATCCTGAATTGATTCATGTTTCAAGTTCAGGTTTAAGTTGAAAATGGATATTAATCACTATGACGGGGTAAGGCGATGGCAAAGCAAACAGGCAAGCAGGCAGCAGGCAACAGGCAAAAAAAAGGTAGACAGGCTGGTCACTACCAACGTCAACAGCCACAAAAAACGACAGGAATGTGGCAGAGCCTTACCCGTGAGGACAGCCCTGGCTGAGTTGACCCTGACCCCAAATCTGACCCGATGCTACCCCAAAGTTTTGGGCTATCACTGGGACCTGGACAGCCAACAACACAAAAGATGAAGAATGTAGTAATCCAGGCTCTGGTGGGTGACAGAGAGCTAGCATGCTTCTGAACGAGATATAGATCAATCATTCGTCAGAGGCATACTGACTCAAAGGTAAGCCCATCTGTACAGAACATACATTTGAAGAACAATGTAGAATCTTTAATGGATGAGATTCAGCTGATTGTTTTCAAATGTTCTGAACGTGAACAGCTTCACCCAAAATTCACATCTTAGGAAACATAAAAATCGATTAAATATATTAAAAGCAAGAGAAGGAGGAAGGTCCCATGCTCTCCAAACAAAATCTTGGAGTGTTGAACACAGGATAAGTCTCGCAGGCAGCATATTCATAATATAGGAAATCACCCATCATCATCCCAAGTAGGTAAAAACAGAACTCAAGTACACATCTGTACAAATGCCTTCCCAAAATAAGATTTCCAGGGTCATGTGATTTATACAACTACATGCTGTATATATCCGTTGGTACTAGCCCCATTAATTACAAACAAGCAATACATGAAACAGTTATTTGATACATGTTGAAATTTTGGGTCAATTTCATTCTCCAGTATACCACAAAAAATTTAAAATTCTGCAAAAGGTGAGGTACAACAAGACTTCGTATTTTATTAAATGAAAATGGATCATACCAAAATATATTGGTAATGTGTGCATTTCAATTCACCACCCTCCAAAACATGCTAAATTTTTATCCCACTTACTTTATGTGATACAAGACAATCCATATTATTATCATAGCATTAATTCCACCGTGAACACAATACATTGAATTTATGTACATAACTCAAGGTTGTAGAAATTGACACAGCATAAAATTAAAATTGCAGAAATATGGGGAGGATACGACAGGTTCAGGAAGTACAAAAACAGTTTACATTATAGAAGAAAATTTAGGTACATATCATGCTCCTTCTATTCACGTTTGAAATATAAAAAAAGTATTGTATTTCTAAATTCTGAAAATCAAGTTACCAATATATATTTTTATGGACAGTGGTTAGAATGACAGTCAAATGTCAAGGAATTGAGTAAAAGATAGAAAATAAAGAAACCTTTTTATGTTCTCATATTTAAATAAAATATATAAAATCGTTCTTAAACAAAATATTTGCTCAGAAAAAGAATATAAAAAAACAATAAATGAAATAATTATGATAATATATAAGCTCTCAATTTCAATCTTGAAATCAAAATTGTTTCCCTGACATATTTTTATGACAAAGTATTCTAAATGACCAAACGATACCAATAGACTGCCCTAAAAATTGTAGTAAATGAAAGAAACAAAAGTTTCTTCCTACCAAAATGTCTAATAACATTTTGGCCCTGGGATATTAGTTTCAAAGTCATTAAAAGTTGCATGTGTTTCTATGGAGGATATCCTTAGGATAGCTACATTTATTAAGTAATTATGCAGAACCACTATAAAACTATCACACTTGTCACAAATTTAATATATGAAAAAACAATCCTAGAGTTTTTTAGCCTAACCAAGTATTTAAGAAAGTTATGTCATAGAAACTGTAATAAAAACAGGAAAATTGGAAACTGGCTGCGATTATCTGACAACCAATAGATTGTATTCACCAACAGACTGTGGTCATGCCATTTTCCATGAATAATTTTAATTTGAATGGTACAATTACAGACTGACAGTAAAGGTAAATTTGTTTTAGAGAAATATATTGAGAAAGGAGTCTTGTTATGCCGTCACTTTAGGCAAGACAGTTACAAAAATAAAACTAAACATAACGGGATAACAAAAAGGACAATTATTGTATGGCAACCACATAAGTGGTTATTTGATAGCGTCTGGCATGTTCATAATATCTTAATAGTAATACTAAATCAACTAGTTAATATATATTCCAGTAGATCACAAGTTATTCCCATTGAAATTCAAGAAGAAAAATATTAAAAACCAAGGATTCTGAACCTTTATACACAATACAGTCGATCAGTACCTGGATCATACATGAGGCCACCCATGTCCAAGTCATTGCTAAGCAGTTGCTGCTGTTGTTGGGACTGCTGCTGTTGGGACTGTTGCTGAGGAACTTGCCGTTGGGTTCCAGCATTCCCTGTACCAGCTTGAGTACGAGCACCAACAATGGCTCGCAATTCTTGCCGCACATACTCTGAGGTCATTCCGTTGTTGCCTCCTGAAATTGTGAAAGAGCAATGTCATTCTTGATGTGACAATCTCTATTAATTTTCATTATTATAATAACCCGCACTTTGGTTAATTAGAAAAATATCTGAAGTCCATTTCAATAATTAATTCTTGTTAAGAACCTTTACTGTAATTTATCATTAATTCCCCTATCAAAATTATTTAGAAAAGAGATTGAACTTGCTTTACTATTTACATTAATTGGTTTTGAATATTACTTGACAATTACATAATGAATATTAATATACCCTATAATAAACATGCAAAAAATCCCAATATTTGTGTCAAACATATAGTTTCTTTCAATTTTATTTTAAACTAAGGAAATGACAAGCAATTTTTATTACTTATTTAAGAACCAAATAAAAGAAATGATACCTTGCAAAACACATTTTATTATTACACATCATATTAGTATTTACTGAAATAGACATATGTCCACAATTTTACAATCCCAGAAACCATATGACCGATTCATTCACAAAGCACAAATATGAGGAGTGACCATTAAGCACAGAGTTTACAACATTCTTAGGTAATTCTTTGTATGTGATGGTGATAGTGAGGGTGTTGGCCGTGAAAGCTAAGCTAGGTGCACGGCGGTGGGTGGAACACTGGAAAAGGAACGAGGGGTACTTCCAGTCACATATACATCCCTCTGGGTTCACCCTCATGCCTTGACGAGACACAAACATCTAGATAGCTGTTACAAGTATGAAAATAAAATCACAATGCAACACAAATGCATACAAAAATAAACATTCTTTAAAAATATGTGTTAACACAGAAAGAAAACAAAATGAAAAAAATAAAAATCCAATTTTAAAATAAATCACCAATTTTATAAAACCACAGATAATATAATCCAAAACAAATTATTAATGAAGTCTTGAGCAGACCATTTTGAAATTATTTCTTTCAAATTTGACCATAGCTCAAGATTTCAAACTAAGATTTCATGTCTGTATATAATCCTGAACTACACATATACCCACTATATTCCAACACAAAATTCCACTAATCCATAGCAAAATCATTTCATGTCTCTCAGGGGTAACTTCGCCCGAGACATTTCATAGCATAGGCCACCAGTGCCTTAAATAAAAGAAGGAAGGCCAGAAAGAAATGACTAAACACAAAACAGGCATACATCCAACAAAAAATTCACATATTAACAAGCACAAAACACAGGTCAGGGCTACATAGCAGCTGAGACACACACAGAGGGCAGGGCAACTAGAGTGGACTAGATGTAGCAATGTTAATAACACACAATGGCCAGAACCTAATTCACTAGGTTTCACTAGCCAGTAAGTCACAGCATGCGGATGCAACCAAGGCATGGTGAGACGATGGGGATAAGCCAAAAGGTAGAGAGAGAGAGAGAGAGGCGTCATCCTGACAGCGGTCACATGACAGTCCGGAGGTCACATGACTTACCACCCGATTGGTGATTGGTTGGTGTGTGGGCTTGGGGTCGTGCCCTGTCGCTCACCCCATATAATTGTAAACTGGCCTGATCAAAACAAAATTGGGAAGAAGAATCGGGTGGGTGATGAGGAGGAGGAGGAGGAGGATGAGGATGAGGGTACATGACAGAAGGGTGCAAGGGCCCAGAGTGGCCATGGTATGGGTGAGGGGACATAGGCCCTGGGTGAGTAGGAGAAAGTAAGGAGTGTGGATGGTCGTGTCTCGGTCCATAAAGCCGCGGGGGGTTAACTCCACCTGGAACAGGGACAGGTGTCTCCAGTCAGTTCAAGCAGCGGCCCCACCTCGCCCTGCTCCAGCAATCAGCTGCAAGGCAGCGGGGCGCGTGCCAAGGGCAGGAGAAACACATGTCAAGATTCAAAAAAGACTCAAAAAAGAACAGAGCCACTCAAATAACTGGCATGCATAAAACTGCAAGAAGAAAGATCAAACTAATAAATAAAGTTCAAATCTGGTGTGCTGGTTTCCTACAAGAAAAATACTACACTCATCTCTGTTGAGCATAGTCTTCTACAGGGGGAATAAACACTCCAACAGCAATAAATCGTCAAACAATAAATAATAAAATAATGAGTGCAAGAGAGGTCGTGCATAGCGCATAATATAATTTCAATCTTTACTTCAAAAGGGAAAAATGAACTCAAGTTACTTATCAATTCACTCTCAACAGCATCAAACTACTTCTCAAATCTAAAAATTCTACACTACTACAAAATTTCAAAATACACACAACAATTTAGTGTCAAAATGCCACAACAAAATGTTTTTAAGAAGGTAAAAAGAGAGGTGTTGTGTGTCATGAAACTTTCGCACTCATGCTATGTTTCATGTTAGCAAGGCCAAAATTGAGTGACAAATGCTCTTTTCACAACAGCTCTTGTTATCTTATGGCAATCATGTGCTTTCCAATTCTTCATGTGCAAGGAGTACATAGCACACACTTTTCCTAGGATATAGCTAGAAATAAATGTTCCTTGTATCAAGGAATTCTATAACATCCAATTAAGGCATTCAAGTCCTCACACATTCTTTCCTTCGTCATTTATTCCAATCCACTACAGCAAAACTAGAAGGAATTGAGGATTGGACTAGAAAGATTCTGAATTGAAAGAGGGAAAAGAGAGAGGTACCTCAAAACATTTCACAGGAAAGATTTTAAGAGTCAAAACTCTCAAATAATTATGTAGTGAACAATACTTTTCACAACACTTAAGCCTACATGTATTTTTTAAGTTCCCAATCATCCAGTGCTCCACCAATAAAGAAACTTATGACAATTTTTGATTTACAAACATAATTCTTCGACATTCCTAGAGTATAATCACAATTAAAGTCAAAATTCAAGTACCATATCTAATGTTTTACTTTTATATTAAATGTACCATAATTTAAAAAAACACTATTTAATTTTTAAATTAACTATGCCAATACTTCTAAAATGTTAATCCCCTATCATACTAGTTTATTGTTTATTGTCCCCTTCATAGTCATATGCACTTTGTAGCTTTTTTTGATAGTAGTATTTATTAATAAAATTCATACAAAATTGTTAATTAAAAAAATATTTACATTACTTATGAAATGATAAAAAAAGTGCAATAGTAATAATTTTCTACAACAATTTTACATCGTACTAAGCAAAAGAAAGCAGAATATCATACATTTATAACTCAAAGAATTTAAGAAAACTCCAACAAGATGAACTTTCTTCTACCATACCAAAATGCTGCTGTATACAATTATAAAAAATTTAAGATTTCACTGAAAGATTAAATCAAACTTTTAAACATCAAGTCTACCAACTGTGCCCAACACTCAACTCCTTAGAATCTTATTTAGATTTAAACTTTTGAAAAGTTTAATCATAAATTAAAATTTATCTAATACAGGGGGAAAATTTATGGAACTACAACCTTACATTCCTACTGTGCAATCGAGCTATGCCTAAGTGAATTTCAAAATAAGTTGTCTCGCATTAGCATGATACATTCATTGAATGTAGAATTTCAGCTTAATTCATCTTACAACTTTTTAAGACTGCATCTAAAGAGCAGCTACCTCTTTATGTATTGAACATCTAATAAAGAAAGAAGGTTCAACTATATATGAGTCAAGCTTATTGAACTAGAATCATTACAAAATTATACTTCCTAGGGAAACTAGTAATTTTCGGTGCAGAGCTACATCTAACTAAATTTTACAATAATATTTACACTTCTTGAACTCCACCTGGCACAAAGAAAAACTTATTGAACTTGTTATAGTTATATACAAGTAAAAATAAAATTAAAAGCACCTGTTCAATTTAACTACTCATCACTGGCTGCATTAATTTAAGAAAATCTTAAGTACTCAAGATTTTGTCATTGCCAATGCTTAGATGTTCTAACACTAAGTTCTCTAACAAATTAACCTCAAACAATCTTATTATTCATAAAAAATAATGGAAAAAACTGTATTGACAAGAATACAAAAACGAGCTTATATTACTTATTTACTATAGCAAGAAGAGTCAGCACTGTAAAAGAAGAGAAAACAAAACAAAAAGAATCACTTTGGAATGAATAAATGCTGCATTTCAGGTCCTTTAACAACTCTGAAAATTAAAAACAAATAAACCTCCAGGATACATTAGTTCTGCGTGTTGGCAGAATTCTTACCTGGCAACTGCGTCGTTGCAGTGGGAGTACTAACAGAGCGTTGTAAACGCATCTGCTGCTGGAACGGACCTTGGGCACCTTGGTAATTCGTGGCAGTGGGGGAAGCAGGGGGTGCAAATTGCTCAGCTTGGTACGGTGACTGACGGGGCCCACCAGGAGCTCCAGGGCTTGGCAAGGACCGAACAGAAGGCAATTGCTGAGGTTGCTGCTGTTGTGGTTGTTGAGGTTGTTGTTGCTGCTGCCGTTGGGCGTACGTTCTGGCACCATTGGCCCCATAGCTGCCCTGAGAAATGAATAAGATACTTGTGCAAAACCAAAACTAGCTTAGAAAATTAAAAAATCCTTTAAAAAATATACACACTTAACTTTGGATTTATTTTTACTCATGCATTTGTTTAACACCTTAAGACATCAGAAAATAATACACAAAAATACATTTTTCTAATTCTTAATTCTTATAATTTTGGATATCATGAAAAATGTTCATAAAGTAAGTTTATCAATCAATATATAATTCAATACTCTTGGAAAAAAAAAACCAACTTACAGTTAACTGAGCATTAAGCATTGGGTTTTGCTGTTGCTGTAAACTGAGTCGACCAGCAACTTGGGACCAATTTGGGTTAGGTTGTCCAGCCCCTGCTTGTGATAAACTGCTCTGGTACACTTGTTGACTCTAACACAAAAACAGCATTTTTTAAGAGTCATACAAAATAATAAATGGAATTGCAATTTCAGTTTACAAAAACTAGAAAAATTGCTTACATAAAACGGCATCCTCACCTGCGAGATGCGAGGAGAGAGCTGAGATTGAGGAAATGGGGGCAAACCTCCGGGAGGGTGAGGAGATAAACGAGCTTGAGCAGCCTGTTGGTTGTTCGCAAAGTTGTTCAACCCACTGCTGTGGACAAATATCATTGAAGAGTTTACATAAATATACCTCAATAAAATTTAGTAAAAATCTAAGAATAACAAAGTAATAGCCTTATTGAAAACAATATCACATCTGGAAGGGAGGGGCCATAACCCCTTACAAATGATTTTTTATGATAATTAATTGACACTCCATATTGAAACTGGTTCATAAAAAAAATCTCAATACAATATTATTAAGTTACAAAAATTACTAAATGGCAAACATATCTTACACAATAATTTTTAATAACCTTGAAGATAGGCAAGGATGTATTATGATGAGAAAGAAACAAAAAATATTTATATACTATTGGTACAGAATAACCTTTACTTATCAATACCTGACAGGTGAAAATCCTTGCTGTTGACCCAATGGTGATGCAAGTTGAGAATGAGGAGAGTATGGTTGTTGGTTTAGCCTCTGATTTGGAGAAATCTGGGCAGCACCACTATTCATCATAGGTGTTCCATAATTAGGGGATAGCTGTGAATCAGGAACACTAGAAGAGCGCTGAAACAAAAAACAAAGACAAGTTATATAAAACTATTAACAACTGTTAGAAGAGATTGAGAAGATTTTTAAAACTTTTTTGAAAGAAGAAAAATAACTATTTATATTAGAATATTTCCTGGAAGATCACCCCTATTAAAAATGTAAATAACCATCCTATTACAAACCATCCTATTACAAAAGTTAACTGTAGAACTTTTAACAGTTCGATATAGAAAACCCCATTTGTTTATAGAACTTGCCATGTTCCGGGCATGTACCTGCAAAGATACATTCGGAGCTACAGTGTTGTTAAGCAAGCTGTCAATATTCTGCAATCCTGGAGAAAGCTGATCTGCAGTTGCACTGGGAGGAATCAACAACTGCTGTTGCTGTTGCTGCTGCAGAAGTCTACGTTGTTGTTGGTATAACTTGTGTTGTATTCTCTGCAACAAATGTGGTCCAAGTTCCAGAATTAATGAAAATAATTAAGTTGTAAGTGTCCATCCTAAACTTATAATGAAGAAGAAAGTACTTTCTGTTGTGCATATTCTCAAAGCAATGCAAGGAATTATTGTACCAATTATGAAAATATTCAAATACCTGTTAGAAATTACTAAAACAACTTACAGGATTCACCATGGGGTTCGTAGCCATGCCATACGTTGGAGCTCCTGGTCGAATTCCCATCTGTCCAGCAGCCTGAGCATTGATTCGTGGCCTTTGTTGATACACTGGAGGAGGGGGAAAAGCACCAGCTTGTGATGTCTGGTTATTCATCTACAGAAAAAGTAAATTTTAATTTCACATAAAAATAAACCACACTCAAAGCCCTTCACAGGGTCACAAATTCAGTGGCATCGATTAGGGTGTGTGTGGCAGCCCCCCCCACTTTCTTAAGGAGAAATAAAAATTTCATTTTAACCGTCTAAAACTGGGAATTTAAAAAAATCACCATCATTGATATGGTAATCACCAATTGTCTTTCCTTTGTTTATTTCATTATTTAAATTATACTTTGTGGAAATATGCAGAAAATGTAATGTTAATGAAATTTTTCAATTTTTTTTTTGCCCCCCGACCCCACACACACACACACTTTGAATTCCCAATCGTCGCTACTGTATAAATTGAAATACATATTTTGCAAACATTTATATTAGTCAGTCTAAACAACATCAACTTACAGTGGATGTGTAAGCAGGAGGAGTTCCAGGTAAAGAAATAGTTGGTGAGGAAGGACTCTTCATAGCAGTTTCACACTGCATTAGAGATCGTTGAATAGCATTAATAGCCATTTTCTCATTCATGGATGACGATTCCATATTTTCCAGCATATCGAGTATAGCTGGTTGATCTGAAAAAGAAAAAAAAATTTCAGTAAGATTCTTGTATTAATCATTAATAAATTATATTTTCAAATAGAAAAGACATTATACTTTCAATGACTCTATTAGGAAACACTGTCTTCATTTTAAATTCATTTAAATATTACCTTCATTCTCAGGTACTATCTCAATAACTTGATCCAAAATGAGCGACAGAACTTGATCCGATGATGTGCTATCCCACATTGGACTAGCTCCTTCACTCATTCGAAAATCCCCACCACTAACAGACACAGGTGTTTGTACATATGTATCCATATGACTCAGGCCCTGAGCAGACTGAACTTGCTGCTGCTGTTGCTGTTGTTGCTGCTGAGATTGTTGTTGAGCCTGTTGCACTTGTTGGATTTGTTGCTGTTGTACCTGAGACTGCATTTGCTGTTGTTGACTCTGCTTCTGTGGCCCTGGACTGCTAAGTATGTCGGTAAGAAAGGTATTGCTGGAGGGAGGTCCTTGAGAAACCATTCGACCAACATTTTGTCGATTGAGATCATGTTGCATTGGCCTTGAAGTTGACACAGAGGTGGGAGGTTGGACATTACCTCCTGACCAACCTGTAATAATTTTTATTGTCATTTAGTAACAGATTATAAATAAATAAATAAATAAATAAATTCTAGAAATTTAGGATGTCGAATAGTTTTCAATTTTTTAAAAACAGGATTACAAGAATAGTGAGAAGTATAGATAACCCAATTAAATCACAATTGTGTGGTAGTTTATATACCAATTAATAGAAGTATACATACCAAAGACATTTAAAGTTTTTGAAATTTATTTCTTAGATTACTTGTTAAAACTTTCTCCTCTCTATTCTTCTTTCCTTTCCAACTTTTGATAATAATAATATCAACAATAATAATAACCAAAATAATTAATAATAACAATAATAATATAATTACGATTTTATTATTTTAAGTTGTTATCCAACCAACCCAAGAAAATTTCACAACTATTGCTTAGTGAGCAATGTATTTTAATAAAAATACAACATCCATTGAATGAAGCATCAACAAGCTCAATATAAAATGACAAAAAAAATATATTTTAAAACAAGTCCAGTATTTATTCTTATCACACATTAATATTTTAATGAATATTTATTTTCAGATTATTGTAAATATAAATACAGAACTGAGAATAAAAAAAATTGAGAACAAAAAAAGGTTTCACTCTACTTACTAGTAGGTGGAAGTTTAGGCCTCTCTAATCTTGGTAACACTTCCTGAGGTGTAGCTGATATAACAGAAGCAGGAATTGGTGGGATTGTGGCAGGCAGGGATGGTTGCTGAGCCAAGAGGGAAGCTAACATCTTGTTCTTCTCTCTCAATTTACTGTTGCCACTCGATGAGCTAACAGGAGGACTCGCATGAGACACCATGCTTGGCATAGAGGCACGTATTTTTGTGGGACAGTTTGGATCCTCTCCCTCATTACTGGGGCGTTTGCGTCCACCAATAAGAGATGAAAGTCCCCCTAAAGTATCAGCATTGGACGGAGGCGATGGTGATGAAGTGTTTGGAAAGCCTAGACTGAGTAATAAAGGATCTTCTGTGTCTGGATGAGCGTGCGATTGCTGGACTTGGGACTGTCCTGTATCAATATTTGCTTGGTGTTTTTCTTCATCCTGATCCTTCAGAAGTTGCTGCAGTAGTTCATGTTGCTTCTTAATACCAGCTCTGGTTTCAAGATCATCATCATCACTCTTTTCATTGAGTAACTAGAAATATCATGTAACTCAGATAAGTATTTAATTACAATTTCTCAAATGTGTCAGAGAAGGAAAGTAAAATAAAAGACATATACTAACCTTAAGAAGCATGTTGTTGTTACCACTTGAAATTTTATTATGAGAGTCTTGACTAAGCCTATTCCCTAGCTGGCTTCCTCTACTACTAGGACTTGCTTGCAGAGAAGTTGAATCTTCCCTCCGGTTGTCATCATCTTCATCTGGATTCAACAGGTTTTTCAGGATACGGTGTTTATTTCGAGCTTCTGAATTCTCTACACTCGGATCCATAGAGTCACTAATGCAGGAATCATCACCACTCACACTGGGTCGTTTTGTCAGCAACAGCCTTCTCAAACGGTCCGACTCTCCTGTTGCCGAGGACCCACCATCTACACTACCGTTCAGTCCACTACCATTTCCTACATCTCCTACTCCTCCTTCCTTGGAGTCCTTGTTGTCTTCCATTCCAAAAGCACTATTAGGGCCCTGTTCCTGAAGAGGGCTAAAAGAGTAAGTATAACGGCTGGCAGGAGTGGAAGCTTGAGCGCTGCTTGCTGGGCTGGGCTGCATGGTAGATGAGTATGGGTTCAAGGGGCTAGCACACACACCTCCTGCTTGGGCAGGGCTATACGCACTAGGGGGTCGCGGTGTGGGGGTCGACACTGGAGTTAAACTTTGTCTCGAGCTGGGTCGTTCCCAACCTGAAGAGCCAGTTGTAGTCTGACCAGTCATCTGGTCTAGGCTATTCTCACCCCCAGAGTCTGCCAAGTCAAACGTTGAAGACGGAAACAAATCAAAGTCATTCAAACTGAGGTCACTGCTGGAAAGGCCAAATGATGGATACCCAGTACTGGAATTGAGAGTTATGGGGTTGTTAATGTCACTCACAGCACTCGGCCCAAAACTGCTTGAACTCACACCACCAACACTACTACGTCCACTGCTGCTTGAAGCTGCACTGGTCTGTCCGTTCACAGATCCACTCATCAACGGACCGCCAACAGAATTATTGCTGCCATTGGCTGCTGATGTACTGCCAAAGGAGGACGTGGAGGTTGAGTTATTTTGTCCAACAGTTAGCATGGCACGTGGCGAGTTGGGGAGATGGCCACAGTCTGCTGAGGTTGAATCTGTCTCTCTGTAGTAGAATGAGCAGAAGAAGAAGAAGAAGAAAAGAAAATTGAAGAATGAAAGGTATTTAATAATTTTTAAGGGGCACTAGTAATATCACAATTTAATGCACTGATAATATTGATACACAGACTTAAAATACATGCATTGTATGCTGTGCAAAAAGACAAATGTGGTGAAGTTTAGCTTTCTTCAAATGTAATCATTTGAGTAAATGATTCTAGAGCATAAAGAGTGACTGCAGTGCTCAATCATATTTAGTGATAAAATGAAGAAGATAGTGCAAGAAGTGAATGGGTGATAGCATTTCAGCCTCAATGAGTATGCCAGATACATGCAAAGAAATATAATAAGAAAAAAAGAGCCAAAGCAAGAGAACGACCATCTCTCCAACACCTCACTTTTGAATATAAAAAAATATCCTGAAAACATGGTGAAGGTATGTACACATGCCATAATTTATTTTCAACTCAAGAAAAGCCCAACAAAATAAGATATTCAGGCATTAACCCGAAATTGATTTCATTGGCGTTTCTGCATCATTTTGATGAACATGCATTAATATTCCATTAGTGTAATAGAACTGAATTTTAAAAATGTGTTTTAAGAAAGAATATTACCAAACCAAACATTTTCCCCTTCCATATCAGTTTCAAAATTTTGAAACAAAATTCAGAAGAAAATAAAACATTGCAGCAATTTGATAAATATTTCCCATAATATTTGTGTCCATAACATATCAAATAAAATAGCATGCAATAATAAAGTATGATACATACGCAATAATGGAGTGAACAGCCATAATAAACTGGTTTTTGTTTGTATTGGTTTCCAAACCATCTTCACAGTCAAAGAGCTTTGATCTTGCCTGCACCTGCACATACTTTTCTGGGTTCATAAGTGATTTCAGTCGATAGACAGGACTTGTTCCCTTTCCAGACTGCATAACATCCTTCAGATGGTTGCACACTTTTTGCAAATCTTGCTGATGGACAACTTCTCGGATACTTCTTCCCTCAAGTTCCTAATAAAATAGACATGCAAGACAGTGAGATTAAGTAGTACTTTATCACCTACAATATACTATTTCTGTAGGACTTTATCTCCATAAAGGGAATAACAATACAACTCAAATAATTACATCACTATTAAAAAACATGTAATTTCTTATATAGTTAAAAAAATTGATGAACTTAGTTTCTTAACTGGATATAATGACAGAAAAATAAAAGTTACAAAACTAAACTATAAATCCAATAATTTAAAATAAAATAATACATAGTAAGTTCAAGTGAAATATTATGCTTCAGGGTAGAAACAAGTATCTTCTTTATCTGTCGATACTATGCATGTTTTATGCAAATGTACATCAACTTCATAATAACCTATATAAGTCTATGATTAAAAACTGCCAATTGGAATCATATTCACAAACAAAGTTTCTTCTTTCCACGTTTCTGCCTAATGTTATGGTGCTATATGAACTGTTCATGTTATTGCTACCTTTTTAAAAATTATTGCTATACAAGTTAGACTCACACTCAGATGACTTAACCATTGTATACAAGTAATGTACGGTTAATACAAGACTAAACAACGTTGCTCATTGAAATACATATTGTTTTGCTAGGAAACATGAAATAATCAGGAAGTTCAAATAATGAAAAGAAACAAAATCTTCTTAGGCCCCTTCACAAGTTACATATTATCTTTGAATTCAATTTTCATTATTTATACAAATTTCAAGAATGTGGTCTGTCTAATGTTCCCTTTTTCCTTTCCTATTTTAATATGGAAGGTGTGAACTCACCTTACTAAAACACCCAAGGTGAGAAGTCATTCCACTGGTGTCAACAGCAAGAATGTGTCCACTAGGATCAAGTTTCATGGTTAAGTTATCTACTGTCAAACTAGACGCTTTGTCAGCAGCAGGAATTCGTCGTGCCACGCATAAGCAATGGGTCATTTCAGCAGACTCAGATGATACATCCCCTCCCTCAGTTTTATCGCTCGATAATAGTATGCTCGATATCTGCATAGTCTCGTACTTTGTCACTCGTTGTTGTTTCTCTTCCATAGTCTCAATGTCCTCATTTTCCTCCTTTATTAAGAGCCTGCAGGTAATACTCCGGTTCCGAGTGACCGGAGGTTCGCTGGTCCAGCCTGTTAAAAGACAGGATGTTAACCATGAACTAGGGGAGGATACCCATTTGAAAGCACCTAATGAATACTCTAAGCCCGTGTTTTTAGAGAGAGAAAAAAAAATTATATAT
>NNCF01128047.1:52313-126801 GCA_002313205.1 Laupala kohalensis
TAGTCTGGGCAAGGGAGGGAGAAGGGAGTAGTAGCATACTTTGTTATTGACTATAACGTTAAATAATATATGTGGTTACTCTCTCCCATTACCCCACATCCACCATAGCAAATCTTAGTTATACCATTGATGCTATGAAATAGAGATTACAAAATATCAAAATATATGATGAAGCCACATTATGTGACTGAGGATAAGAGAATTTCTACAGATATGTAAAAATGAAGTGATGGGTTATGTTCAAGAAAGTTAATAATTACAAATTTGTGTAATTGAATCTCGCGGAGACTTTTTAGAAAAATATTACAAATACGTTCTAAACCACTCTTAACATCCTTGTCCGACAGCTAACGAACTACCTCGCAAATCAGCATTAATCTCGTGACGCACATTTTCTTCGATCCCACGATCACATGAGTTTCGTAACAATCACTATAAAACCATTTCGTAACCATTACACCAAAAATAATAATTATAAGTCGCTCAATTTCAAATTTTCAAAGATAGAATTCTAGCGCGTTACACTAATTAAAATGAGTTGAAACGAAAAACTGTCATCGAAAAACACGCACTCCCCATCAAAAACGACAAATTTTTAATATGCAATGAATACCAGAGAAGAAATAATGATCAATTATCAGCTTTCTAGAAATAAAAAAGAAAAGTGTGAGTGACAAATATGTGAGTGTCAAAACATAATATGATTACGCAAGATCTTCTTCAAGCACTTCTCAACCCGATGAGCAGAAGCCGACCCACCAAGCATTTCCTCCTACGTCGACCACCAAACCCTGCGAAAACTTCCTGGTTCAGTGCTACAACGGAGGACACACACGTAGAAACAACAAAATACACGCGCAGCACTTTTCTAACCCGAAAAAGAATTTCAGAGAAAAACGACTCAAACCAGACTAAAAATATCCAAAATCTCGGTAAAACAAAAAATATCCCAATGATAAAAAATGTTATGGACGCAGACATAAATCAAGTTCTGGAGAGGAGACCTAAATCGAACAAGCAATAACCCATGTGATGAGAGAAGTTGGAGATGAAAACAAAATCCCATGAAAAACAATATTCCATTTGGAACCACCCACGCCGTGGCGCTTTTCATTCGCGTATCGAATGGCTTTCGAAGCAGTAGTCCTGCTAGAGGTACCTGTTCTAACAGAAGTAGCAGCAGTTACAGCGCTGCAGCCCACCGCTATGAACGTCTGTTGGACGCGATGCAAGCAAGGAGTCTTCTTCCTTCACTCACTGCTACTACCTGCTGCCGCTCCACTAATGAGCTCCCTTCGCTCTACGTACAGGGTACGCCACCTCCGCTGTCCAACACCCTCTCCCTCTTTCCTTCCTTCACCACAGCGACCATACGGCTCCGCCCACCACCCTTCGGAAACTAGAAATTCTTCACGGAAAGAGGAGGAACCCCTCAACAACGGATTCTTGCAAATTCCTATTCCACATGTTTTCCGAACAACGAACGGGCCAAAAAGGCAGATAAAGTTCCTTCCTAACATGTTCACAACATTCATAGCCCTCGAAATGATTACGATAATTTATTTTGATAAAAAATATCCTGAGCGTCGGACTGAGATTTGTTAATCTGAAAAAGGTACTTTTAATAATTTATGCTGAAAAAAAACTACTCTAGTTATCGAACAAAAAAATAAAATAAAACAGGTGAGGATTGCCTCAATTACAAATAGGATGGAATAAATGTCAATGAAATTCAAAACTTATAGAGATATTAAAAATTTACATACATAGGATCAAGAAGCAATTCTCCGTAATTGCGAATTTTGATTGGAACGCCTCACTGATTCACGCCCAACAAACATAATATTCAATGAATTGCGTAATTTCTTTATGGCGATACAAGCAGACTTGAGACAGGAACAAGCAGGCTGTACGCAGTCCACAGGCAACGTTCGTTATCTACACACGAACACAATACAGTGAGTGACGGACCCAACTTTTTGACTCAAGACCCTCAATGACGCACCACAGCCGTATCGCAACAATTCTATAAACAAACAAGCTCCAGTCGATTCCTGCTTATCTGGTGCTGTCTTCAAGAAGACAGTTTCTTCCCCAATCCGCATGCAGCAGATGCCAGAGAAAGGGAGAGATTTTTCGAAGGGAAAGGGCGCTTACGAGGAGGAGCGATGGGTTGAATCACGTGTCGAATGACTGTGACTAATCTGCCACCGCAGCAGTGCCTGCCCGGTTGGTAAGCCTGCGGAGAAGAAGAGGTAAGCGCTGACTCGCCGTCGCTGACGAAAGCAAACTTCTTCGGGCACGATGTTGGGCAACGATGTCAATCTGGAGGGGAGAAGGGGTGGACAACGACTAGGCGAATCATTTAACTTACGGCGAATACAATATTCACATATTTGAGAAGCCACACAATTTATTTTTCGTTGTAGTTCCTAATTGTTACATTATATTTACAATTATGATTGAAAAGATTTATAGAGGAACTCCACATACTTAACATAATCTTACAGAAAAACAGAACCCTAAAAATGAATTTCTTTGAGAATCTACTCGTGTGCTGTCCAAACGTGTATCTAGAAATAAAGGAATTCAGCTAAAATGGATATGAGCGGTTTCTCTGAAGCATCGACTAAGATATTAATGTAGTAATTTATCAATTTTGTGTGTAGGGAAACTGCAGAAATTTAAGTATTTTTTTTATTGTTCAGATTTTCACTCTGGTTTGCTGGAGTAAATGAAATGCACGAGATAAACTATTGATTGATAGAATTAAAGTAACATAAGTTTTCACAAGTCAGTTAAATTCAAGCTTTGTAAATATTTAATATACAAATGCTGAATATTTTATTGGTGTGTTTTACAGCTAATAGTTCAGGGTTTTATTAGTCCCACGTTCCACTCAGATTACAAATCACCTATATCTGCGGTTCTGCTCTACATTCATAGAATTCGAATATATCTAACTTACGAGAGATATTGCGCCCAATGTTTGACGGCTTAAAAATAAATAATATAAAACACCAAACACGAAGAGAAATTATGCAAGTAATACACTAGAAATTATTTCCGTAATTTTACCCAAGAAACCGAGGATCATTCGGGGGTAGGAGTAAAGTTGTTTTTTGTTGTTGTTGGGGCTTTAGGGCTCGTCAACATCGAAGGTCATTAGAGCCCAGGAGTAGGAGTAACGTGCGTAAACCTGTCAACATGGAACGAACTGATGGTACACTATTTTATTACATAGTATTAGTTTTCCCATGCATGAATTGAAGAGTGAATGAATCAACGATATCGTAACTTTAACACAAATTTCAATCAGCAAAAAGAAACAATTACTTTCAAACTACAAAAAATTTACAAAATATACAACACAAATATAGTATTTACTTCCCTGACATTAGTGATTAAGAATAACCTATTGTTTACTCATTTCTAGACACGCTTTATAGTGGAGTACTTATTTCGCATTTCTCTTCACCTAGACCTTATTGGACATACGCAACCACAAACTCAATGTTTTTACGAAAGATAATTATTTCTTAAATGCCCCCGCCCCAATAGTAGCAGTTCTCCTACGGCACCGGTAGAGTTTGTTGATTAAACACACGAAGTATATTAATATCTGGGAATAGTATATATTTGAAATTTATCAATACATGGAAGAGAAAATAAAGTAGTTGCCAACATATAAACTTCACTGGATTACAAAGTACGAAACATTCATCACAATTAATCTTGATCCAACATGACAACTAGAACACTGCAAAAGTTATACTTACAGCTGGGCTTGGGGCCTCGTGTCGGATTTTTTACGTTTCTTGTTGACACCTCCAGCAACGGCTGTACTCATCTTGACCCACACCGGGTCCTGGAGGTCACATGGGCCGAGCCTATAAGCAGAAAAAAATATCGATGTCTTCAAAACGATAACATAAAATAACATAATAAGCGATAACATAATTCAACATGAATCCACATAATCCAATCGAAGTCAGCTAAGGAATTTACGAAAATAACACGTTCTGTAAAGAACTCGGCAACAAAGGTCATTCATGTTTATGGTGGAACGAACATATTTCACACAAAGTAATTACTTATTTGATCGATATTTGTGAAAAACATAAACAAATTGGAAATAATATAACATGAAAACAATTCAGTTCTCACACTGCACAATATAATTAAAAGTAGTCGCTTTATTAGAATTTAAAAGAAAATACGGTTAACAATCAAATTTCCCCCTAAATTAAACATAAGCAATCGGTGGCGTACCTAGCACCATGTACACCCGGACATAGTCCGGGGGCCCCCAGTGTTAACAGGTCACCTACTTCTGGGTAATAGGGGACCTTCTTCATGGTTTTTAACAGCGTTAAGATAAAAAATTATTGTTCAAACAAGGGAACTTTGATTATTAAAAAACAATTTTTTTCGTAATCTAGTCATAATTAATCAACGAACTTTCTTCTTAAGCTCAATTTTTATTAATTGATCATTTTACGATATCGGCCAGTTTTCCGGATGTGTGTACAGTTGTCATGCTATTTTAACTATGCCAGTTACAGTTGCGACTGCAGAACGGTCATTTTCGAATCGTCAAAAATTACATGAGAAATTAGGTGGATCAAAACAGATTAAACGGTTTAAGTGTTTTATCCATCGAATATGAGGGTACAAATGACTTAAGTAGCACATTACATCAGATAGTTAAAATATTTTCTAAAACGTAAGTACGTCGTATGAAAATATAAATCTATCATTGGGTTTTTGTGTACAATTACCACATTTAAAATATATGGTATGTAAATATTATTTAATAAAATAACTAAATCGTTATTAAGACTTGCATTCCTTACTTAAAAATCATTAAATATATTTCTAAATTTAACTATATTAAAACACTATAACAACGGCCACTAAGGGGTCCCGACTTGTATAGTTACGCCACTGTAAGCAATTAATTTAAGTAAGTAAGTTCAGTAGAAAAATGAAGATGATATTGCACATAATCGTAGGAAAATAACTCGAGGAGGAAGGCGAATACTAGCGGGATAAGTAAAAACGTCTTCCGTTCTCAAACGACGCGTTGACATTAGAGAACTACGAAGGAGAGACGTCTCAGCAGACATCTGAACAAGAGAAAGATAAAAATAATAGGATCAAGAAACGAGGAGTTTCAATGACACAAAAGGCGAACGCCGGTGATACAACAGCTGTTTTATAATACCTCTCCAAACAGGTCACTCTAATCCAAATATACTTGTATGAACGCGTAATTGATTATATAGATACATATTACAGAATACCTATTGAAGATGAAAGGAGCTGATTACGTCTCCTAATACAGAGGAGACAGAAATAAAACTTGCATCATTGGCTTCACAGGAGAACGGAAATGGACACTCCGGTCGTTACGCGAATGAACCGAGAGGCGACGGAATTCACATGAAAAATGTATTCATTGTGCAAGACATCAGAGGATACAATATGTTTGAGGGAGAACTATGACACTGAACTCCCCTTTCGAAATTAAGTATTCCATGGAAAGCTACAGCATTTGCAGAACTGGCATTGGAAGAATGAGACGAAGAAATGGAATAAAATATTGCCACTAAACATTCCTTGTATTTATCTTTCCGATTTATAATAGTGAACAAAAATGCTACAAATGTAATTCCTTATGTTCGTAGTTGTCTTCGGAGTCTCGGAGAAACAGCAAACACCATTTCTGATTTCATGATGAATCGTGGACGAGAAATGCTCGACATGTTCTTACCATCAGGGATATAGAAAAAGAGAAGAAACACACATTCAACAATCTTAAACCAGTAGGCGGCTTCAATAAGAAACAGTGACAAAAGATCCAATAATTCAAGTTAATATCGAACGACTTTAAAAATTACATACTTCGCATTTTAACTCCCATATCCATCCTATTATACATGAAGATCAATTCGGCAATAAGGAGTTTTATTTAGTACATGGATCAAAAAAGGCAGTGATGATAGGGGTGGGATGTATCAGTGTATAAATGAAGATAGACCACAGTGAAATAGTTTTCGAAAGAACAACAGAGTTCGCACTCTTCCGCAACTGCCTCATGATCGTTGTAGAAACTATTAATTATTTTTTTATTAAGTGCAAGTGTTCAACATGCCCCTATACCTTAACAACAAAGTCATTACCAGGGTTACGAGATTTTCTCTTTAAAAATATTACGCTTCATTCAGTTTCATCCTATTTTCTTTTCGTTTTTGTTTGTCTTGTAGTATTGTTTTTGTTTTCTTCTTTTCCACCCACATCTGCCTCTCTCTCTGATTTTTCCATCTGTATTTGCTTTATCTCCCCTTTATTTTATTTTTACTCTACATTTTAGCTGCATTTTGTATAGCAACCTCCATGACAACAGCCAAACTCGTTTCGCTCGCGAACTGACTGACGTAGACCCCAAGGGGGTCGTCTTGGCGAGAATGTCCCGGGCGCCGAAACGCGAGTGCGCATAAGACGAAAAGACATCGTGGACAATCGCCAGAGAAGACAGGGGGTCCCATGTCGCGACGCAGCCCTCAGTCGTCGTCGTCGCGATCGATGAGGCCCGTCCGGCCGACGCCAACCGCCCCTGGAGCCGCGCGCCGTCCCGTGCCACCCCCGTGTCAAGCAACGCGGCGCCACGCCAGCCTCGGCCTAATCCTCCCCGCCCTCCCGTATGGACCAAGGGGTGTGTCCACGAGAGCTCAAAGCATCACGGTAAAGAGCAAAGAGACAAAGACTGAGGTAGTAGATGTGATGCCGACCACCGGGTGGGCGTATTGATATTGTTTTCTTGGTCTTGCAGAAAGTACAATATCAAGAGCAAGATAAATATCACTAGAGATAGTTAGAGGGTATCATCTATACCTATACGAAATGACTACGTTGGATTTAAAAGAAGAAAAAAACCTCCACCACAAACCCAAGACAGTGGACGTTTCTAACTTTTAAGAACAACTACTGTTGCACTGAGCAGAATTTTCGGGATTGTAAATTATTATGTGTAACGTATTATGGTAAACCATTTATGAATTTGTTCAGCACCCACTTTCTCGCAGAGGTGTTCATGGAATGTAAAAAATCCATGTAGCGAAAAGCGCGCATTTATTCGTAAATTCGCAAGACTAAGAAAATTTGAAATTTGATAAAATTATGATTTTTTAAAATTAATTAAAAATGTATAATAAAGTTTTTAAGTTATTGAAAACAGATCTTTCCATCTGTTGTCTAATATCCTATTTTACGTATTATTTTTACATAATACGTAATACAGATACATTTTTAGTTGCATTACGTATTGTAACAATTTCTGTGACATAATCCATAAATTCTGTACATTTACTTTCGCTTTGAATTAAAAATGTCCAGTTATTCAAATTAATTAGTCGCCTTAATCTCACTTTGTTAAGCCGCCACAGCAAGACTGTTGATTTGAGATCACAAGCGAAGCCCACCTACGTTGCATCTACAAGTAAAATTAAGCGCACACAAAACTGAAAGCGTAGGAAGGGCCTTGAAAAGAAACTGCATTATTGTACAGCACCACCCACATTATTTTTTGATATTCTTGAAGACTTATTAATAACAATTCAGGATGACGGACGACAAAAAGAAATTAAGAGGGAAAAATATAACAAGAGACGTTATATATTTTCAGTTGAAACGCATGAATTGCAAGAAAAAGAAAAAAAAAGAAAAAAAAACTGCAAATAAAACCAGTACGCCTCAAAGAGTAACGTAATAGTACTCTGCTTTAAAATTAATTTCCTAAGCACCACAAATACCGAAAATATATAATTAGTTAGTTTAAACATTCCTTTATTATTCAAGTGGCAAAAATTAAATTATTTAAATCGTTACAAAAGAAGTTTCGGAAATATAAAATCCTTCAGAAATGAGTTCATGAGACCAGGCTACCAGTGTTTTCGATACTTTAACTCTGTGGATTAAGTTCAAAGTAATAATATTTCAACGATAGACTTGAAAGTCAATGTTCAGCTCGAAAAAGATAATGTTTCTCCCCTCGTAACGCCAATCTCTTCAATTATCAAATGACTGTCACAAATTTCGGGACAACGCCCCGAATTCCCATTTAGTTCAGAAAAATAAAAACTTTTAACGAGTTATCTCTGACGCGAATGGGACATTGAAAAGCTGAAATATTGCGTAGAATACCATTTTTCTTGGTTTCGTGGAATATAAAAAAATCACACAAATCATCGGGGACCGAAGGGTGAGTTAACGGGAAACGACACTTGAGCGAAGTTCGGCGCAGCTTCCGAGAGAGACGGCGCAAGAACGAAGGTTCGACGGCGCGCCACGCGGCCAGGAGCACAAGGACAGAAAGCAGCCTGTTGATCCTGGCGCCAGGGAGCCGGTTGCCGTCGTCCCCACCTTTCTATTCCTTCCACAATGCATCCCCGCCTAGGACTGATCTTCTTCTCGTAGCGGGCGAGCAAACGTAACCTCAACTCGTGCTTCATGTTCCAGATACAATTACTCAACAGGATACTTCTCCACGTGTCTGCTTGCCCCTTCGTTTACCTACATTCAGATTCAACCCAAATTCTCTCATCAACTGAAGCTCAAGTCCCCCGGAGCTTCAAACGTTTTTAGTGTATGTATTGTCTTGTAAGTTACCTATGAGCTACTCATAAGACATGAAGGGTTAAGTTAAGAGCCGTGTTTTTATTTATGTTCTTGTTTAGCCATCACCAAGCACAGGGTCTGCACCTATTAGATTAAAAAAAAAGAGTCCAGTATCACTTTCGTTCGAACTTTCCAACCGGTCCCTCCATTCGTAGCGTTCTTCCCCTCCTCCACCTCTCGTGTTTCCTTATTCTTCTTCGCTCCCATGTCGTGCCACGCCGTGTTGGCCGCGTCGCGTCGCTCCGTCGCGCACCCGCATACGGGTATTGATTGAGGCGCGGGAGGAGATGACTCGGCCGCCACTCCGCCGTTGCGCCTTCACGCTGTTCTCGCAAGGAAGGACACGTGGCGAGGGGTTGCCACCAGGGATGTACGGGCAGATAAGGGGGATCCATCCTTCTCCCAGAAATTAAAAGAAACTTCAATTATATAAAACGATTTTTGGCTAGTGAATACACAATCAGACGTGTATATTAAGCCCAATTATTATAAGTGTATATTATACATGATATGCACACATTATATATGTGGAGGTATTACATATGTGTGTGGTATCCCCGACCCCGGAAATAAAATCCTGGGTACGCCCCTCGTTGCCGCAGGCTGAACGCTTTCTATCTCGCGCACGGATTGGAAGTGCAAAGTGGCTTATGTCAGTATTTGCGCTCCAAGTTGGTCAAATCACTGAGAAGTATAACTATTCTCTTTATTTCTATTCCAATCGTTCTAGAACACAATATCATGACAAAATAGAGAAAGAAATGTGATTATATGTAGCAATTAAGAGTACAGTAGCATTTAGGGACTTGCTCGCTTCGTTTGAAATACGTAAGAGCGTGAAAAAGTTGAAACATTTTTTAAATGTCCGATGACATGAAGATAAATGTGATTTAAAAATACTTGGGAAAATTTCCCACGAAGAAAACTAAACTTCTCACATATTCGTGATAACAGTCTATTTCAGTAAGGATTTTCTCCATAAGCTTAAATTTACTCCACTGTCAATAATTATTACAATTATTTCATTTAAATGGCCGGTGAAGTATGTTTTTAAAGTTGCAATAAAAATAACTACACGTAATACTATTTATTTTAGTCAACATTATAGTGATTTAATTCTACTTCAGTTAGTGCCATCTTAAGCGAAAAGATGAACTTCCATTAGCGCGAATACTCGTTCCACAAAATATAAACCTATATATCATTCAACAATTACCGCAGATCAATTACAGTCATTTTATTGTTTAAAATTTATTTTTATAATACATACTTAAGTGTTTTTCTCCACTTTTCCATTTTCTACTCGAATGAAATTGGTGGGAATCTCCCTCATTTGTAGCTTATTGTACTCCACGAAGTCATAGCAGTCTAAACCATTTTTCCTATAAACTATTTATTTACAAGTGCGACATCACGGAATAATACTACGTATTATAATATACTCAATGATACCAACATTGTAAACCTCTTGTAAGATCATTATATACTAACACCCAACACAATTAAGACGGCTATCGAAAAGGGTCTGAACGGAGACAAGTCTTCGATCCAAAGCACACAATGTTTCGATGACGGCCATGGCTGAGGTGGAAAAAACAAAGTTGGAACCAAAGATAACCCTGAGTCACGAGTAAAAACGACACCATAGCTTATCTCACTCGTCTTCGGACCACCCGAGGGAGACCGATTGGATCAAGTGCATAGGAAGATTGAACGAGAAAGAACGCATTATATTCGGAAAGTAGGAGACGGTAAATCGGAAAGTAGGAGATGTGGAGAAGGTCGAGGAGAGGAAATCCAGAGCGAACAGTGCTTGAGAGTATAAAGAGAAAGAAAAGTATTCAGTCAAAATACATATTTCAAGCTCCAACAGCATCTGAAGGTACATTCAAGAAAGTATGTTATTATGTAATATGCATGTCAATAATACGTAGGGGCGTCAATCGATGTAGATAATACATTTATTCTGGAAATAATGTACCATTCTCTGTTCAACACGTAGGAATGTATTCGGTCAACTATGGATCCCGGTAACGAATGCTAGTGAGACCCAATGCTCTTAGACACGTCATGAAACATTTTGGGGGAAACAGGGTCTAGATATCAGCTACGTATTGCAGTACCCAAGTATTATAACTGCGATGGAGAGTCGCACTTTTCCATAATCTCAGCTATTGGAACAGAGACATGATCTACGTTTGTGTTACAAAACCACAGTCTTTCGCTTCTTCGTCCATTCCCGAAAACAAATACTGTAATTTAACAAATTAGGGAAGTCTATGATAGCAAACAATATATGCTTCACAAAATTATTGCCCAGTGAGACTTGACTACTAGCTCTACTCACTCCTTGAAAATATGGAATTAAAATTAGTTTATACATTTCTTCCTTTCTACATATGAACCGTACAAAAACACTTAAGTTAGCACGTTTTCTTTTAACTGACGTGTCCCGTTATTTTTGTAGAGTTTGCAGAATAATGCTGCAACATCACGTGCACAAATAAATCACAGTCATTCACTTGATTACGATGACAAAGAGTAAGAAATTACCCGAGTCGGAAAGTCCACAATCACTTAATAGCTAACACCGGTTTTCCATCTTGGCCTCGCATGGAAAGAGACTAATCACGAATACGGACTTAATATTTTTAAATACCTAGATGAATCGGTGTAATCCACATCTAATGTAACAGCACTAAAATTGAACATGTTTTTTCACTCTAAACCCAATGATACCATTGAGTACTTCGGTCAGCACTTGGAAGTGGTAAAACGAAAATAGGACAGCATTGAAATTTAATGGGGAATTATCAGCTGACTCGTTACACACTTGAATATTTAATCCACGATGAAACAAAAATTATTTAGATTTTTTCCCACGTTTCCTTGAAAAAAGAAAATTGCGTGCTTGGGGATATATTAACGAGTGACTAGAAATACGATAGAGAACGATCACAAAAACTATTAGCTCCACGTTAGGTAGTGAAACATTGAAACTCATGCACCGAAGCAAGAACTCTTTATATAAGGCTCTAGATGCCACAAAAAATTCAGAAAGAATATATTTTTTGAATAAAGCGATAATTTATTTCTGGAAAACAAACAATACACTAGTAGTGAGAGGAATGTTAAAAATAAATAATGGAGTGTATCTGCTGCTTCATTGAAAACAAATCCAGCCATAAATTGCAGAATTTAGAAAAGATAAGAATGTGAAATGTATTTTGATGAGAACGGTTAAAACTGATTCGAGAAATGTATACATTTTAAAGACTACTAACACAAATTGACAAGATTTGAGCCGAAAGCATCGTGTCTTCAAAAACGTCAGCAGCTGCTGCCGCCACATTTTTTCGTTTCGATTTCGAGAGGCTGATGCGCGCGCCAGCGTCGTCGTGTTTCGCACAGATGGCGGTGTCGTCGTTAGCAGCGACGGCGGCGCATGCGCACTGACACACTTCGCTTCAGGGACGAGTGCGTGTAGGGGAGGGGACCAACATGGCAAGGAGGGGATACCACAACACTGTCGCCGCCCTCCCTTTCAGTGGTAGAGGCAATGCTAGGAGACAATCGGCCGCAACTTCAACATTGGGGATCCGGTAGCTCAACCGACACGTCAAGGAGTTAAAGAGGAAATCTTGGCGATAATTAAAAAATAACAACAAATGATTATTTTGCACGTTATAAGAATATTAGGCATTAACCAGAAAACAACAAAATATAGGACAATATTTAAAAAGTACATAATTTGTGTTATACGTTCCAGAGTTGCTCAGAACTGAAGCGAACGGGTTAGTGCGTGTATAGCAGCCAGCTCAATGGAAGGGATAAAAATATGAACTATACAGGCGGCGAGACCCCGATGAGAAAAAAAAATACAATGAGAATGCAAACAATAATACAGATTGCGGTATATCTATAAAATAATCAATGCCAGGATTAATGAATTAAAAACAATCAGATAAATAAGTTGAAAAGTATAATTTAAGTCGGGTAATTGAGACGTATGAAATGTAATTCGTATTAATTATAAGCAACATTGTGTAAAAAGCATGTCATTTTCCAAGGGGGAAAATGAGATGCGTGAAGTGATATGAAAATAATTTCCCCGGATCTATCCTTCAAGTTGATCGAATGATCATGGCTAGGCAATTTCGAGATAAATACATTTTGTTACAATTTGGTTCGAAGTTAAAATATAACACGTTTCTCTTGCATATAATTTATCTAAAATTTATTATGGTTTCGATGGATAATAATTCAATCAATATTTCAATACGCGCTGTGTGACTATATTTTCAAAACTACCAGGACATTAAATTATTATCAAAGGATGAATAATGTTTTTCAAGAGTTCCCTTTGTGAGCACAAATAATTTAATCAAGTATGATTAATACTTGAAACGAACAAGAGAATTACCACAAATAGACCAGTTTAGCATAAACACAGTCACCAAGAAAGTGCTGCCCTCTTTTCGGTTCATACTGCATGAGCTGTCAAGAAAAAAAAAGTACAGGAGACATGGAAAAACAGTGCAGTACCCTCTTTTCCACTCGTTCCGTGCATGAATTCGGGGGCAACTTATGAAAAATGCAAGAGGCGCCCCAATCAACTGCAACTGGTCGGCATTGCGGTGGTCTAGGATCATACAACAAGGGAGAGCGACGGAGAGGGAGAAGAGGTAACCCACTTACAGGTATCGACTGGGCGACCCCTATCCACTGGACTTAACCCAGTTCTCTTCAAATCGATGAGCCTATCGCCGCCACAACACGCGTCCAAATTCGGCGCCCTGGGCCAATCCAACGCTCTCCCCGATTTTTTAGCGAACAATTCATCCACGTCAGTTATTATTCCGACTCTAAATTAAACCATCGCAAGTGAACATACGAAGGTGAAAGTGTTTTCTCCACAATCAAAGTGTTCCTTTAACAGAGAAACGTCATTAAACGGCGCTTTCCATGCTCTGAAAGTAATAATTCTAAAAAATGAAATGAAGTCCATACTCTTAGACAAACGGGACGTTGCTCAAATTGAATGTTAAGAAAATATGTTGCAAGTATCCGAATAATCCAGATTCATGACGCTATGAGACTCACGCCAACCTTAGGAAGAACGTTTAACAATCCAGTGTTAAGTTTCGAATAAAATCGTTTCGAGATGAAAAATCAGTTGTCAAGCACAGTGCTTTAGTTAATATTAATTCCAATTCACTAAAGTTACTTTCACACGTCAAGGGTATATTGTGAAACTCTACTTCAACTTAAGCCACGGAGCTCCTCAACAAAATATACGCAACATGTAACTAATCTGTCATGAATACCGCTTAAAACGAAGCCGCTCCATGCATACGATCACCTCATAAAGCACGTTTCCATACCCCCCTCTCCCATCAATCGCCCGCCCCTCTCCCCTTGGTGTCACCATGCGGGCACCCGGGCCGTTTGGCACGCGTCACGCCCAAAGCACGCACGCACGGGCTACCGCCGCCACCTTCATCGGCACCAACAACGACACTTCATTGCACACAGCACGATTCTGGGAGATGGAAACTAACCTCTGGAAAGCAGAATAGAAAATGAAGCAAGCCATGACAACGAAAATTAATATGTATATATCCGACTATACGGCATATGCGTCGATGACTTACCAACCTAATAACCTACTACACACGGTAAAAAGCGTAAGTAAATAGAACATTATTTCTTCCCATAATATATTAATGAGAAATAGGTTACAAATATTCCGAGTCAAGCCTAACGCATGATATTGCGGACCATCTGACAAAACCTATGACTCGGAATATTTGTAACCTATTTCTCATTAATATATTATGGGAAGAAATAATGTTCTATTTACTTACGCTTTACGCTTTACTTAGTTTTAAAATACAAAAATGAAACTAAGAAACTAGTCAAATTTCACTCCAGTAAATAGGTTACTGTAGAAAGAGCTTTATCACAAATTTGGAAACCTGTAGAGAAACGTAATACTCATGATTTTTTGACAGGGCCATGGCAAGACACCGGCCGAAACCGCACTGCCTGTTAGTCGACAACACCCTAAGGGGGCTAGCTATGGAACAGCGGAACGCCGTTCTCATCGTTCGCTCACGTAACAAGCCAATCAGCACGACAATAACACCCGATGGTAACACCCTCCTCCTGTTGCTTTTCTTGGTTTAGCATTCTTTTCACTTTTTTTCTATCAGTACGTCCTACGTTCCCTTTATTTTTGGCAAAATATCGTGATTTGAATTAAAACGGGGAACCCGATAAATTATTTGCAGGAAATGAAACTACTGAAAATCTGCTGGTATCCGTCCACCAAAATATATAACAAGTTCAACCGAATTAGAAGTTCCCTTTCACAAGAATTAAAGATCAATGTAAGAGAAAACAAATATCGAATACATATACAAATCAAATGACTCAAAATTTTAAGTAAATCTTCAATTCTTTTAGAAAATATAACAATACGCCGAACCAACGGAACACATCACAATAGACCACTATCATAGCTGGTTTTTTTCACTAGGGAATCGAAATAAATAACCCTTCACTTTCGATGCAATTAAGCTACTTCTATTTCCATAACAAAGAAACAAAAGGCAGTGCTTTGCATAGAGATTCATAGTGACCTTCGCGTAGAGATGACGTCATGACGTGACCCGCATGCAGCGCAGGGCAGACGGCGTGACGGAAGGTGGCAAAGTTAGAGATGGGGAAGTCGAGATTCACGCGTGGTGCCCCCCACGCCACCAGCACCGTGCTACTAAACGGTTCACCCCCTTATCAAAAGATTCATGTGGAAACCATTGGCGATGGAAGTTATGAATTTTTAGCATTTTGAACATTGCTACGATTTCTTTCATTTTATCTTTATTTTTATTTCGGTAGTACGTACACTCCACAATTCCTCGTTGGATCGCAACACTTGGAGGAACAGAAAATGATGTAAGGAAAGAATTATTCGAGGAAAGACAATTTCTATATCACACCAATAATTCGCTATATGTAAACTTATTCGAGCTATTTAAATTAGTTTGATAAGAAGATATAAATAAGCATAAATTTAAGAGCAAGAATCAATATTACTGTATCATCGATATTACAGTATTACGTAGCATTAAGATTTATTTTTCCCTTGCACACCGCTAAAGTAACCGGTAACTCGAAAAATACATCATAATGATCAAGATGTTTTCACCGGAGAACAATAAAAAAAACCGTTGCGCCATTCGAGCCAAACGCCTTTTACCACGAAGTTTTCAGCAAATTATCAAACGCACGCCCGAGCGATCCCAGTATCGCCTTGAGGAATCTTACACCTTTCTCTCCGCCTCCGTCTTCCCTTCGATTCCGTACAATGATGGTCCAACATTTTGCTCAAGCGATGGTGGCGCTGTATCGTGGTCGACCAGAGAACGACATTCAGATGAAACGCCAGATGCGGAAAACAGATTTCACTGGACTAATGAGGTATTCTTCTACTCCCCGTTTTAATTGAGATTGCGTACGCAGAGAGCATAAAAGGTACGTACAAATATTACGAATATGCATATAAATCTTACAAGCAAATTCCAAAATTTCAGTGTCCGAAGCATTAAATTTTTGGTCTCTCCCTCTAATAAATTTTAGATTAAACGCTCCAAAAGTAAAAATGGATTAACAAAAAGAACCCATATTATTGGAATCGCAACCCATTAACGCCTGAAAAACGTTTCATGTTACATTCAATGAATTATAATCCATGAAAAACTTTATGTTTTAAAGCCGCGGCATATTTTCAAGTTTGATACTAAAACTGTTTCCATGAATGCGGATAGGAAATAATGCACCAAAATACGTATGCGTTCAACCGAAAAAGAAAATATTTTATTCGTAATGATTGTAATCTATATTTCAAGATCTTCGAAACTAGTATACTAAGACAGAAACGAGAGAATGAGGACATACCCCGTAAGTGCGCTGTGTCCCCTTATGCGTTCCATTGAATTTAAGTGACAATACAATTCAGATAAGTCCTTTAACAGGTTTCAAACATTGGTTCTTCCTCGTAAAATTATTTCCGAACTCTTTTCTGTGTGCCCCAAATTCAACGTAGAAAACAAGCGCTAGTGTCCGCTGCATTTCTCGCTTTCCCTGTTCTTGTTCCTCCAATGATTCTGTCCTTTCACCAGTAAGTAGCAACGGTATCGCTTTCAAGTTCAAGATCTTAAGAGAATGTCCCATTTGCATTCACAGACCAATAAAATTTTCAACTGATCAATCTACTACAAGCTTTAGTCTTTCTTTTTTAAATAAATTCAAGATAATAGCAGACTTGTTAAGATTTTCCCTATTTCAATGGAGTTAGTAGCAAAATGAAAATTAATATACAATTCAACCTAGTCCACCCAACTTCATGATCCAGCACTGAGATCAGGTCATTTTACTCAGCAGCTTAAAGAAAAGTTGAAAATGAGGTAGTTTGTTTGTTATCAATTTTGTGGGGAAATTACATAATTCAGAGTACTGTACATAATTTAGTATTATAACTCGCAGCTAACTTGTTATCTTATCTAGGAATTTTTGCTGAATTTTTTGAATCCGCCTCTGCCTTAGGGCCCTTGATCGGAATTGATGGGATGGTCCCTTGCTTGCTTCCGGAGAGTAAATTAGTTTTTTTTCCTCCACGTGGTCATACGCAGTTTGTACTGTTTTTTGACAATAAATTTAAATTTAATACTGTTTTAAAATTCTTTTTTGGCTTCGATTCCGTAGATCATCTCGCCCTTACCGTTAGTCATTGCGAAACTCACTCTTCTCTTTATTAGTTTTCTATTTTTTTCTTTCCTTCATTGTCTCACTTTTTCGTCGTATCTGTTGATACGGCGACGTTCCTGTCCCTGCCGCGAGGAGACGAACGCTCATCTACCTCTAGCTTCTTTAGTCTTATTTCTAGAGTACATACGTCTCACTTGTGTGACATAGTCAATATGGTGTGAAATATATACTTACTCTTGTCCTTTGTAAAAAATATTGCTTCTTCTTCGAAGTATTTTATATACCAATCTGTTTTATGTCCGTAATGGTCACAATCCCAAAGAATGTGGTCAATACATCACCACCATTATACGTATCGATGCCTCTCTGCGGCCAATCCTCTTCAACTACTCCTCAAAGTTTCCATGCCCCGTAATAAATTCTGTGGCATATCTATTTGACTGAAAGTATTTTGCTCTCATTCGAAATCTCACATTTCGTATATATTCAATCGTCGTCCTTCCTTTGTTTCCCTGTACTTGTATTAAATACGGTACTTCGTTAACCAAAAATTAAACTACGTTTCTCCTGTAGCATTTAGTGTTGACGATCGGGAAAGTAAACCACATTGAACATGTTTGCTTGATGACATCATGCTTTATGAACACATCACTAGAGATGTCAACTTTGATACTAATCATCGATTGTTGAACCAAATATTCAAAAAATTATAGTTGGATAAATCGCTAAAAATAATTGATTGTACGCTAATTAAATTTTTAAGAAATGATTAATCCAAATGTGTCGTTAAAACTGACCGTTGACAGAATTTATTTATGAAATTAAATATTTTTTGAATAAATATTAAACGAGTAAAAAATCTACTAGATTCATAAAAATAAATCACTTTACTAGATTCATGTATTCATAAGTATTTTGTCATGTATCTTACGTTACTCAAGCCACGGCTGTCACTTCATTCTCGGAAGTAGCTTTCTCCCCTGGAGCTCACGAAGGAGTGCAGGTAGTTAGCGCTGGCCAATTGAGTTATTCGCACGAGTTCCAGTGTTATATGAACTCCAACTAAGTAGCAATAATATAAATTCGTTTTACCCATCAATGAAATAAATTCAATCATGGCAGGAAAAATTGCTGAGTATTACACTTAACCTAATTTCACACGTACAAAAGAGGTAATTCGTTAGATGTTTGTAGAAAGACTTCTTTATATTACCAGCAGTTACATACAACACAAGTTCCCTGATTTGACGTACAACAATGCGAATACGACATAAAAAAAAGTATTGTCATCACGTGCGACTTCAATGTACGCAGAAGATTATTATGAATTTGCACGGAAGAAAAAATCAATAATCGGAGAGCGAAAAAAAAACTTCAGTTTTATATTTAGTGTTCTAGAAATCATACACGTTTTTAAGAAAATGCGCTACAACACTTCGCTTTTGTGAATTTCGTTCTCTCTCCTCAGTGACAGCACTGAAGAATCGATTCGACGAAATGAATCAGTGTTGCTCGTGACAGAATTGCGCCGCCGGACCGAAATCTCTCGGAAGAGCGCCGTCGACGAACGAAGGTGACGCCAGCCAGTGTCGATGGTGCAGGCGATAGCGCAGAGCAGTCGGCAACGTCGCTTCCTGAGCAACACCGCTACGCCGCTGTGCAGTGCTAGTACTGCCGTCGCCGTCGCTGTGGCGCTGCCTGCCTGGCTAGCTGGACGGCAGGCAAACTGACTCCGCCGCGTCGCGAAAACTACGACTGCAGCACTAGGGTATAGCAGATGCGTTCCCCGAGAAAAAAAATATATCAATGATATGCTCATCACGTGCGACAATATAGACATCAAAAAATCAGAAATGTTGATTCGCAACATAACTTCTAGTGAAATAATCTTTGCAAATGAAGATAAGTAGTACCAAAAGTAAAGAATATATTACACTTCATTATTTATGAAAATATTTTTCAGTGTTCAGCAATAAATAGCACAGAGAAAAAATTGTAAAACTTGGTTTTTCATGAAGTTTGTACGTGATCAGTTTAAACAACAACGAAAACTATTAAAAGCAAGAATTGTTTAATTACAAGAAAATAAAATAATACAAATAATAAATCCCTAAACAATTGGAAATGACAAACACAAACAGATCCATTTATCGGTACAATATACGACCATTATATATCGATATTTTCCATGAATCATGTATTGTGTCCTTACGCTAACTGGCATCGATCATTGCAACTACCCGTTTTCTGGAACAACGATTTGGGGGTAGTAAGAATGAAATAATACGATTTGGTTTCCTCAAACAGGTTTGTCCATATGAGCTGGGCAATAAAAAGATTCCTTAACATTGACCTAATTGAACATTCGAAAATTCTCTCTTATTTCACAAAAATACCTCATAATTTTAGAGGGCGTGTCCTCTTGATCAGCCCCCGGTTAAAGCGCCAAAAAGATATATCACTACTACATGAATAAAATACATGAATTATCTCAATTCCCCGAAAAAACACTTATGTAACATGCAAAATATGAGAATTTGGACAATCTGGTTTTCATTTCTGGTTAAACATTGGGGACACGTATTTATTCCACGCAGAATTCAACTGCAAGGGGCAACAAAATAGGAATCTACAAAAGGACGTTGATTTATAATTCTCTTAGGAATTATTGGAAACACTAACACAAAAAGACAGCGAACTTCCACAAACCAATAGCTTATGCCCCTATGTTAGCAGTAGTTCTGACGCATCATCTACAAGTCACCAAGACAGGAATTAAAGATTACATAACAGGAAAATTATGTGATAATGATTTCATGTAAACTCATTGTGCTTTAAGTGTTTAACAGCTGCAGGCTGTTTCCGCTGATTTATGTACACACGAGTGAGAAGTTCACTAAAAACGGATTAAAATGTCTCTAGTAATCCAACAGATTGAACAATACATTGCATTCACTCGGGATACTGTTCTAAAAAGGAATACACTGCTTCTCCACACTCTTGGGTAACAGAGAGAAAACACTGTCATTTCCGCGAACATTATAAACACATTTATGTATTTCAAGAACTGGAATTCAAAGAGAAAAAACCACAGAGTAGTACGAAGTTCTGAATTACCAGTCGGCCAATAAATTGTAATGGGTTGATTACCTATAATGTTAAAAATTGATAACACAAATATTGGACAGTTCATTTAATGCAATTAACAATGTTAATTTAATGTTTAAATGAATTATTCCGGTAAATTTTACTCCCGAAAAAGGACCCATCCAGTGTACATATAAAATAATGTTTTAAATCCAAATTATTACACACTGCAAATTTGTTAGTTCCCAAAAATCCAAACCATCCTACTCTACAGAAACCACTCACTCTCTGCGACAATAATAAAAGCGACAAGTTGCACCACGCCTCTCCAGCTAATCGACACCAGGAAAAAAGGTCAAGACTCATCAGTGCTTTATCGGCGTGGCCGTAACCTGAATCCGTTGCATACGTCGCGCTGCCGACACGACCTCCACAACAGCCTGCACCCATAGCCTGATTACGAACTGTCACGCTCTTTTATATACCTTCTCACTTTTACAAAACCCAAAATTCGTCTTATCCCTTCTTCAAATAGGTAATTCTCGCCATGCATCGAGTCTGTGCGAGCAGGGAATTCATTACTTGTTTCCTCAGTTTTTGAATTCTCTCTCGAGAACAATTTTTAAAGTCATGATAACCATGTGATCGGATAGTGATCATCAACAGGATAAAGAAAAAAAATGCAGCCCGCATGACGCGATAACTCGCCAATACTGCTGTTAATTCGCGGGCCCGCCGCCGCCCACCACTGAGATCAAAACAAAGCTGACCCAATTAAAGCGGAAGTGTGTCAAGTTCGCGACCGACCGCCCTGTGGCCGCCACGGCCGCGCGAGGGGAAGTCGGCAGTAGCAGCAGCGGCAATCGTTGCGGCACAGCGCTGCGCCACGAATTTAGAAATCCATCCCGCGCCGTCAATGCGCATGCGCTATTCGGTTCGCCCCTCCCACCTCCCTTTCGCACGGATCCGCGCGCGCGTCGGGGGAGAGGAAGGCGGTGGTGGAGAGAGCGCTTACGTAAACAATTCGCTACCGCCGCCGCCGCGCCTCCGTGACCAAGTTGCTCTCCCCATCGTTTGCACCAGCATCTTCCTTCACACAATGGCAGGTTAAGAGATTAATATTTCACCTGTTTAAGATTTCATTTTAAATTTAATTCGTGAAAACTAATGAAATGTTTGGCAAGGATGTACTTCTTTCCAGAGAAATGACATAATAATCAGCATGTTTTCCTGTCATAAATTTGCACATCAATGAAAACACCATTAACTTGACCACAAGAAAACTTCATTTCGAGTCATAAAAAGTGAGTAAAATGTCAATTTTTTCAATGGGAACAGACAGAACAATCAGTTAAAACCGAAAAAGAAATGATAATCAAAGGAATATCTCACTTGTATGTCTGATGAATAACTTCACCAATGAAATAATCCCAAGTTCTTTGGATTGCTGGGTCCACAGACGTTCATTCAAGATATCGCTCACAGCATGACCAATAAAAGAAAATTCTGACGATGCAGATTGCGGCGATGGACTGAAGGCAACGTAGAAAGTAATTAAAATACTTGTTTAGAGCCTAAGTTGCAATTCAAAACCATATTTATACATTATATGAAATTCAATTGATCCAGTAGAAAGGAAAACGTTTTCAATCATACAATGCAAATATATGACTGACAAGCAAATGATGCAAATAATGACGAAGTAAAAAATACATAGATTCGTACACATTAGTATTTGAAGCTATACTGTATTTTATTTTCTCAAAGCCAAAATCCTCAAGTAGCAGCTCGGACACAATCTGGCAGTCCAGAACCAGAATAATCATTAAAAAAATCAATCGAACTATTGTCCCTAAAATTATTCACCTTAACGACGTTCTTTTTTAGACATTTACTATTTATTTTACTTTTTAGCATACTGTTCCAACCGGTATTTTGAGTTTCCTTCAGGTACAATTGATATTCACAACTTTTCTAGATCAGATACATGACAAGAAAAGTAAAATGAATACTAAATGGTAGTTAAGTTGAATAAATGTACCATAGTATTAGACGTAAAGAAGTGATTAGCCCATATATTGCACATTACAAACTGCGAACACGATATAGAAAGCAATACCTTCGAACATCGAATAAGAGCATTGTGCACATGTTGACTCGTATAGTATGGGTTTGCCCCTGGCCAATAATCGCAAGCTCTGCGCGGCCCTGTCACAATTCCGAACCCACTACGGCAGCGTTCCACTCCCCGTCCTCACGCTACTCTCGACTCGACGTCAATTCAAGGGGAACTTCGCCGTCACCTCCCACTTCCACATCATTAGCGCCTCATTCGGCAATATTAACGTAATACTACACCACATGTTCCACCTTTGCGAAATATGGATCAAGTTAGGGGAAAATGTTTAGACGGATAATAATTTTAATTTTTGTAATTCTCAACTTTGAGTTGAAATAATTTCCTTAGATATATTTTCACTAGTGAATAAGAGTCGCATTTATAAATCCTTATCTATGTAATCTTCCAACGGTAGAAACAACACTAGATAAATTCTATCATTCAATATTCAATGTTGTAAATAAAAATGTCTACAAATTAAAATTGTGTGGAAGAATCACATGTACGTACAAATTCGTCAGATAAGGGAACAAACTGGGTGAACACAACACATCACACCAAATGACGTAATATCAGTCCTCCCATAATTTAATGAAACAGCAAATCGTTTCGGGTAGCGAAATAATATTTTTATTTATCTACAATCAAAACATTAAAGGACTCAAAATTAAATAATTGATTTAAACAATAATTCCAAATATCACCAATTAGTTATAAAAACATTTGGCTCTCAATTGTTTTTGTCTAACTACAGTTAAATCTGGAAGTCATAACGACAAAAACGGAATTACGTGAAGATGCAAATAATCCGCGAGTACTCACGAACTTCAAATTAGTTCCACTTTTATCTAGTAGAACCAATTATTGTAAGATTGTTGATGGAATTACACAGATAAAGTACGTACATTTTCGAGAGGTTCTTCATAATTAAGCGTGGGTGGGGATGGAGGAACACCGAGTAGAAAACTGTTATAACGAGAAAGAAGACATCGATCGCGTGTTCATGTACTTTCCCAATTATTTTGAAACGGGCGGTTCTTTACAAACCGTTGCTGCGCGAGCAGTTTGGACAGTAATGTGCTCATCATCGCCATTTAGAGATCGCGACAAGAAAAGTGGAGGAGAGCAATTGTAACATCATATACGAAACCTGTAAAGCAAAGGATGGTTGATCAAATTCTGTAGATGATCAACCATCTATTCAACATCAAGCGAGAAAAACTTGTATAGATGTATCCATATACCTAAGTAAAATTTAGTAAACTTTATCGAGAACGGCTCTGGCGATTAAGATGAAATTCACAAAATATTGGAGATGCATTTTGGGACGAAAAAACTATCTAACAAGGTGTCTTTTCCACATGTTTCATGGATCCAACCCAAAGGAAATTAATTTTAATCCTTTTTGCCTACACGATTTTGTGCCTAGTTAATAAATGGAAATGGTTTTCCCATTTTTCTTTTACGATTGTAATAAAAAATCTCAACTAAATTACCATAATTCTCAACTAAATAACATGCGTCCTTTTTGTTTACATAAACATCGACGTCAGAGGAATTAGATAGGTCATCCAGACATTTCCATTTATTATTTGACAATTTGATCGTACGGAGTTTCCTTGACCAAGGCCAAGTCCATCCTCGGGACCACCGCAAGCGCGACTACCGGCCACGCTACGCACTACACGCTGTCAGGCAATCGGGTGTTATGTTGGTATTGCATTTTGTTTTTCATTTGTGTCGCACAAGGTATTCAAGTGCTACACGAGCAATAATGTTCATGTATATTAATAAAAGTAAATTATTTGGAATGTCTGTTGCATGGAAATCGAAAAAAGAAATCGATTAAATTATTTGAAATTTCAAAGGACTCTTCTTCAGGGTTATTGCAATTAAAATGCAAAGTAAGGTTAATATTGATGAATTACAAGAGCAGAAAACCAATTAAAATTGGCTGCTTATCAGTAGATATGATAACAACGCTTCGAACATTGTTTTCAAGTACATAACCAAAAATTGAAACTAAAACAATAGAATTAAAGGGGTCTTAACCTTCTTTTATTAAGCTTTCTGTGTAAATTGTATTTTCCTTCTGTCTGGATTTTAAAATATGTGATTACATACCCATAAGCATCCAATTATCAAAACTGTGCATTTTGTACGTTTTCGTTGCGGTATTTCATTTTTGAAATAAACAAAATCGACAATTGAATGTCACAAAAGAAGAGAAATGTGGAAACGAACAAATTTAGAATATTACAAAAGAACCCGTGTAGCACCAGGCGTAATGAGCAATCCACACCTGTTGACGCCGGGCAATTCTGCTAGAAGTAAATAATTCCACTTATTAGTACGTGCGATGACAATTAATTTATTTATTATCAATAGAAAACCCTTGTAACAATGAATTTTTGTTCCCTAAGTTACCGACCTGGTAGCTGAGTTGGAATGTGTCAAAGGTTCTAGATTCAAATCTCGAATTAAGTGGGGTTATTTTCATAATATATCGTAGTCATAACAATGGTGTACGTAGAAAAAAATCGGAATAATAGAACCTCCGAATAATCTAAAAGTGCTGAAGTTTAGAACTCCGTATATTAGCCTACTATTTTGAAATGATATAGTAGCTATGTCAAAAAATATTTAAAATTTATAAACAGACGTATTATTTCCTCTGCTTTTAATACTTTATTTCTTAAAAAAGTGTATTATTTATTTAAAGGAGGGGCTTGGGCTCCCCGAGCATCCCCTGACGTACGCCTCTGGCCATGGAAGGCACCGGGAAACTACCACGGGTTGCATCTAGGCATTCATCACAATCAACCCCATCACCATTACATAGAGAAAACATGTCAAAGGTGTGTCTCCAGTTGTCTAGTCATACCGCGAAATGGTTCAAACCAGACTTCGGATTGGCAAATGAAGTTGCCAAAAATATGAATTAAACATGCCACTTGTACGATAAATACTAAATTATTAATTTCTTAAAATTTAGTGATATAAAACCCACGTCAAGTTGGACATGAAATGAAATAGCACGACCTCACAGGAATTCGAACTAAGCCATCCCAACCAGAAACTCGTCGCTCTATTTACACCCACGCTCGCTCCTGCAATGAAGATCCTGAAATATGACCCGCAAATACAACCTCCTTAAGACAGTGAGAGTTAATTATCGTGGTATTTGAATCGGGCGCCCATTGTAACTAATGCACAGATTGTCCCAGGAATGAAGTTGCATAATGCAGGGTGGCCAGTATTTTTCTATAACAAATTTGCTTGACTTCTCCAGATTTTGCTGAGAATGTTTTTAATTTTTCCCTTTTTTGGGGGGGAATCATTTTTCATAACTTATAGAACATAATGTACTGTATGTTGACAATGTAGTAGGGAAATTATTCACTAATTCTAATAATATTTTAGTGTAATTGGGAATAAAATATATTGTTAACAAACAAAATAACTAAAAAAGATAATTACTCGTATAGTAAGAGTTGTCTGAATTTAAGAATCGAAAGTAGTGGGTTAGTGAGATATAAATGAATCACGAAGTGCAAGAGGAAGGTGCACTGACGTGAGTGTTGAAGTAATTTCAATAAATTAAGGAAAGGCTGAAGAAAATTATCTAACGTGATTGCATATTCGAAAACTAACAACACAATGTTTTGAACGAAACTGTCGTTGTCAAGGTCAAATAGCAAGAAATAAAAATTATCTGCAATTTTTTTATTTTTATTTTTGGGAATATTTTTTGGAACAAAACACTATCTAATATACTTATGAACCGGCAATTTGGACATTAGAAACTATTAAGTTGCAGATATACATAAAAATAAAATTACACATTTTTCAATGTCAACTCTACACAAAAAATATAAATTATTATTTTTGTATTCTGAAAAATAAGTACATTCATAAAATTTAGATATTATTTAGACAAAAAAATCAATAATTGCTATTTATCTGAATTTGTACAAATACTCCTGATATTTCCATGACCTGCGAAATTCCCTGACTTTTCCAGGTTTTCCATACTTTTGATGACTCTGGCAACCCTGAATTAGTTAGCAATGTACATATGCGATGTTCTGTTGAGTTTCTCAAAACTTCATTGCGTGTGTAAAGAGGGAGGTACTAGATCCTCCTTAGGAAGGTGGATATTCATTTCTTTTTGAAACTCCACACTAGTCCAGTGACGATCACATGAGCAATCAACATTCACTGACGTCTTGGAAGGGTTTCTCTTATCTAGAACCCCGTTCGTCATCCCCCCCATCAACAGCAATACGATGGACACTTGACAGCGTCATCCCGCAAGCAGCAGATCCGGTCGGACAGGAAACGGTTGTTGACTCACACGACACGTACCTCGACGGAACGGTGTAAGCACAAAGCGAACGTCCGGAAACACGTCACATGAACGGCCCACTATCACGAAAATGTTGCTGCTACCGTCATCGTCATCGCCATATTATCCTTATCTTCGCTCTCAGCGCCCGAGACAGATTGCGACGTCGCCAAACAGAAGTTGTAAATGGCAGCGTCGCTCTCCGAACCGAGAGAATAACGCAACCCGAAGATGCAGAAATCGTTGTTCTGATTCGATCGCACAGAAGCGCTATGAAGACTCGGAACCAGTGGCGAGCACAATTCAAAAGTATCTCAAATAATTCACGTTCCTGAAAATGACGAAAGCGTGAAACTATAAAGTGATATCACCAGTTATATTTGTTGCACATTTATATGTAGTTTAGAACACTCGTAAGCATTGTTTTTCCATTGATTCCATCTATTATTTTAGCAACGCGGATCTCGCAAATCACGGGTACATCATTCTGAGTTTATCTGCGAAGGTGAAAATAATGTTCTGGATATGTTTTCAGCACATATTTTTTCATTGTATTTCAACACAAGATAAAAAAAGTCGTCATTAATTGTGCAACCCATTTCCAAGAAAATTATTCGTGTCTCTCAAATCAATATTTTAACTTGATCTAAGCAAAGGTGTTACGGTTGATTTATTTCTCCTTGCCCACACTGATGCAGCAAAGCCGACTCCACAAAAGCAATATAAATTGCAATTGGTAATAGGCGAGAAGTATTTTTCTGATCGTACTTGCTGTAAACGCGACGTAAGAAACGCGTAAAAATTCAAACTGAGGGTTCGACTAACATACCTTGAGATTTTGTGGACACTAAGTAAATTGCTAGGAGAGCACGAAATGATACGAGAAAGTGGCTTAAAATTCAATAAAAAATAAATAAATAAAAGAGTTAAGTTGATCGAAAAGCAATCATGTATGTTAACTATGTAGAGCTATTGAGCGGAATAACATTTCGCATTACTGTTTCGCACAAATACACAAGAGCATTGTATTACGATCACTTAATTTTATACGTCCATTGTTTTAATTTGTACAAACATAACTGTTTAGAGTGTGCCAAAATATTTAATGTGAATAGAACATTTGAAGTTGTATTTAAGATATTAATAAAGAATGTAATTCACGTGGATAATTATGCCAGGACAGACTTCGTAAATATACAACACATGATAACTTGTCAAAAACTGGGCATCATTTCATTACTCGTATCACCTACAACGAGATTAAATATGAAGTCTCCCCTTTCTATAATAAGTTCATTATATTTTACGTGAAACTATTTCAATCGATACGAAACTTCTTTATCTAAATGACAATAAACTACAACTGCTACGTTAAATGAAAAGTGTAGTTTAATACGTCCCGGATGTATTTGAATATTTCCTTCGTTTGTAGTGCTAAGTCGTTATAATGCATCAGTGATCCCGTAGTGTTTAAAATATAATTGAGGTAACATAATTATTTCAATATGATTATTTTGATATATGAAAAATAAATAGTCTTGGAGTCACGTAGACCCTTTACACATTCAAATGTCGCGACATCCCCGGACAGTTTTCAGAGAAAGTTGAGATTACAATATTATTACTAAAATTAATTTTTTAATAAATATTCGTGTTTTATCTTCAGAAGAAAAAACAATGAAAACTCAGGTTGAAATATTGCTACAAATTAACTCAAAAATTCTATTGTAGACAGAGAAACATTGTGGATAAACATGATTGTTTAGAAACGAATTCTCACACACAGTTTGTTGCAGAAAAAACTTTACATACGACCAAAAAAAGCAGTACAAAACAAATCTGTAAATGGGGGATGTTGTAAGTTACGACAAATATTCGGGGTTCAAAATAATACACTGAGAAACAGATGGTCACGTAAAACCAATTATCTTTACTGTCCAAAAGGTTAAGGTTCAGATTTCGAAAAACATGTTTTTACAACAACGTAGGAATCCAAATAACGAATGCGAGAATACTAAAACTATAGTATAATTGTATCATTCCTTTTTTGCCTCACCAAAATATGTAAATAAAATGAAAATGCGGAATCTACCCCAAATATGCGAAGAAAAAATAATAACAAACCCGACAGATAAACATGCTTTCCTTGATTTTTATCAGCCCACCCATATTCAATCTGTCCTCCGGTGCCTTAGCACTGCATGAATGTATGCACTTGGCAACATACCCGCCGCCCTTATCTCTCGGGTCGCCTCGCGGCGAATGCAAACCACCCGGGCCGTTTCGAGAGCCCAGGAAAAAGCGCTGCAGCAGGGTTTGAACCACACGCGGTCACGTGACGTCAATTCAGTCACCTTCTTCGGAGGCGACGACGGCTGCTACCGGTGCACAGAGGGCGCCACCCGCCCACCCACCCACCGCGGAGCTTCCTTCTAAGCCCACCTCCGGCAACCAACCTGTTGCTGCTGCGGCGGGTTCAGTCGCTCGCGGGAGAAAGGTTGGCGTAGCTCTCGTCCGCAGATTTATGAGACGAAAAAACGGGGGAAAAGTGGACTGCGAGCGAGACCAAGATGTGGTCGCAAGAACCGCTGAGAGAATATAGAGACCACAATCGACTTGTCACCCGTCCGTCTTGTGCGCAGCGACGAAGTAATAACAATATCAATTCATAGGCGATTAAAGACTCCTAATAACATTCACTAATGACTTAGTTCATACTATCACTTTCGATCCCAGTCGTCGAGCTTCCAAACACATGAAAATGCTCATTTTCCGCGTAGTAACAAACACAGGAGTTGTTTCTTCCTATACGACACATCAACCTTTACCTCCTTTCGTCACGTCATCGACGGTCACCCCTTGCCGGAAAAACACCTTTTGCCTCTTTCTACCACAACATGAACACAACACTTGAATCACACACACATGAAATAATATTTCGCACATTCCTGCACAACGTCCAAATGTAAAGAAAAAAGTGATGTTACGCACGTAGAAAGAACGCCAGTGTTGGAAAAGGGCAGCGCCGTCGACGCGGCATGTTCCATGTTGAGCCCACACGCCATCATGGTCGCGACTCCGGCGAAGAACTAACTGCTTTGGCGGTCGCTGGGACTGGCGATGGAGGTGGAGGTGGCGGTGCCGGGGCCGAAGCGGGTCAGTAGGCCACCCGCTGCGCATGCGCAGTACGCAGACCGAACGAGCGAGCAAGCGAACGCCAAACGAAGAGCTAGCGCGCAGCATAAGCTGAGAGAGAGAGAGAGAGGTGGAGGAGGAAGGTTCCCCTACCCCCTCCACTTCCATCGGACGCTCCTTCTCCTCTTCAGCAACCGCCGCCACCGCCGCCTTCACGTCACGAAGAGCTCGTCGCTGACGTCTATCGCCGCCACACAAGAAAATATGCCGCGGATGATGCGATTAGTACGGATTGCGGAGACTTTGTTGTAAAGTGGAAAAACGTATTCATACAATCACGTGTGATATTACTATGTCACTATGTTCTACTGAATATTTGCCTCTGACATATGACACTTCAAAAATTTATTCAGATCTCTATACAAGGAAAACAGCTAATTATATCGGAGACCGATTACAACATCTGATCTCTCATCTATAAACATTCCGCAATTTCTCGTATTCCAATTAGAAACACGCATTATGGACATCGACGCGCATCATTAGGAATACACTCTTCATGATACGAAATGCCAGATATTCGCGCGCAACAATTGCGCCTCGAAGAATCGCCCGCGCGCCGGGGCGATGACGTAGCGTTTGAGTATATGAAGCACGCGCACGCCATCTGGCAGGTGTGGAAGTAATGACGCGAGAGCACTCGTCGACTTCTCTCAAGTTTTCCGCGTAGAGAGGTGATGTAGCAAGAGGGTCTCCATTGTCAAATGAACCGACTTTGATCTCCTGACAGTTGCAAACACACTTATTTTGTTTTTGTAAACAATTATCAATAAATCACAGATGAGTATGTCATCGGAAAGCATGCGATGATTCGCGACAACATAAAAAACAACAGTACCCTCACCTGAACAAAAAATTACGTAATTCATAACTTCCGATACCGCAATCAAATCAATCTATTTGCGAAACGAAAAAGAGAACAAAATTAAACAATAATAAAATACGTAAATTTACAAACGTTTCGATTCGTCGTCACTGTATGCCGTGAGTACACTTCCACACTTTACTGTCAGAATTCTATCTGGAGAAGCGTCGAAATTCTACTTGGTACTCAGCTGCTACGGTTTAACGTCCTGCAAGACATCGCTCAGGTCCTTGTTTGGACGTCGGGGACGACGCTTTGTGTAAAGCAGCAGACACGAATTTGCAGTAGTTAGTCTCCTCCGCCTCTTGGTTAATGCAGAGTTCGTCGCGCGGGGCGAGAACGCTGCTTCTTTGTCGCACCTTCAAAGCATCGAGCGAGCGGAGCAGAGTGCCGCCGCAGGCTGCAGTGAAGTTGCTGCTGGCAAGCCGCGAAAGTGCAAAGTGGCGCAGATTCGGCTGCGGATCCGACGTGGCACCTCCACAACAATCTCAAGCAGTCCCGTTAGTGCGCGGAAAGCGGTAGGGTGAGCGGGCGGACGCACAGCAGTCGAGGCGCAAAACGCGTACCTACTCCGCAGACGACACCAGTTAATGCCTATGTCGCCTGTACAAACCACAAAGTCAAGCGAGAGGAGGAAAGAAGGTCTTCTTTACTCGGGTGTCGAGAAAACGACCGGTTACAGATTCTACGAATATGTTCTAAACGTGAAAATGACGAAAGAAATGTGGTTAGAATTTTCAGAAGGAAAGAAAATTAATTCTCCAAAGTTATTCACTTACATTTACAAGAACATATCAACGACGAAAGTAACTGTACCGTAATCAAATGATAATAACAAATATTTAAAAAAATACGAGTGCCTACATCCGCAATGTCCACAATACAGAAAGTCGAATCCGGTTTCCTCAGAGGTAACAAGTAGATAGAGATTTTTATGGGATAATTTCGATAATTGAAATAGACCTTTTGAATTTTGTTAGTATTTTAATTATTGTATTGGAGAACAATTGTTGATACGAAATAATATCAAGGAGCAATGAACTACACGAAAAAAAGTTCAAAAAAAGAAAGAAGGAATGTTTCCGAATATACAGGGGCCAATAAAGATAAAATAAATTAGTTATAGCTCTGATGCATTCCAAATTGGTACAACAAGAAGGAATCAAGTTTACGGATATCATTTTGACAAAAACAAACAAAACATAGTACTAATGGGACGAACTTGAATGATATACTGATTAATTAAAATGTCATGACTAAAGCCAAAGAAGACAGAGACTTGCTCTGGTTAGGGACACATTCAAAATCATACTCGTATAAGGGGAACTCTCTACGAAATCAAATCTTTCCAGATTACAATCTCATTCTCCCAAACAAGTATTGTAACCGATTTCCAATAGGAATTTTCACGCACCGTCTCATTCAGTCAAGAGCCGCCTCGTGACTCCATACCGGAACTTGTCCTAACCTGTCCAAATGCAGCACAAACTGACCCACCTGTTCTCAACCACTTGAGAACTTTATTACACTCATCTATTTTTCGAATGTCAAACCCCGTTCCTTATAGCGCGATACGGCTCCAAGGACGGTTTCTATCTTCACGAAAGCGTGACAATGAAAGTATAGGGGAAATGTCCAGCAATCATCCAGGTGTTTAATTGCGTCCCATACGTATACTGAAGTTATCGAGAGTTTGGACACCAAAAGAACAAAGATAGCGGGTTCGAATGGTGTTTCAGGACAGTCACCACCAATATTTTAGAACAAAAACCCCGACACTCGTTAAGACTTGGACTGCCTCAGATTGTCGTTTGATATTAAAATCATCGTTTGATAGCACTTACACTACCTTACGGGTGTGCCAAAGCCACGGTGACAACAAGGAGACTGACGTAAAATGAATTTCGTTGAAAGTAGATTAAAAAATTGAGATTTCTTGGATAATTTATGCAATGTATATTATTAATAGGAAAGCGAACTTCTACTCCCAAAATTGTACTCCAATTATTCTATTTCCATATATTTCAAATCAGAAAACCTTTTCGTCTTCGTGAGCACTTCTTCACTTCTCACCCTCCCCTCGTGGGAGTTGTTCGAGCCGTGGCGTATGGCAGCGACACCGTCACCAACGACGGAATTCCAGCTGCTGCAGCAGCATCGGCAGCGGAGGCGGCGAACAGCATGACAGACTCAATTGGGTGAAGGTCCTCGTGGATGGCCCATTTCACCGCACTCTATGCGCAGAGGAGGGGATACAGCGACGTAGGAGAAGGACATTATGAAAGAGAGGAGGAGGAGGAGGAGGACAATAGAGACTTCATTTGAATTTGAAATAGGTTAAAATAAATACAGTGAAACAACACTCCGAAAGGAAAAACAACAAAATTGAAAAGATTGGACTAATGGAAAGCGGAAAGATGTCCTCTTATTTATTTTTTTATTTATTTATATTTCTCTTTCCCCAACCCCGTACCAAACAAAACTTCTTGAATCGTATATACATTTTACTTGGGTATTTCTCAAATAACTTGTAAAGTTTCTCTGAGCTTATCAATTGTCCAATTTGTTGGAGCTCTCCGCGCTATAGCAACTTATTTTAATATGCCCCTCTTTCAGATGTCGAAAGATGCACGACCAAAAGGAAAATTATATTGCAGGTTGAAATGGGTAGGAGTCTATCGGCGCTGTCGGTTCTGGAAAACAGTTCGCGTCGCCGATAATTTTCTCCGTCGGAGCGACTTAACGAACATCGTAATGTGTTTACACTTGAAAGAACAGAGAGGCGACTGCGTCGGTGGAGACGATACGGCGCGATAGATTTTCAACGACGCTCGAAAGACTTTGGAAAACACGTAGGAAGCGAGGGTAGAATATAAAACGGCTTCTTAGTACTCCGGGAAACTTGTTAGAATTTGTTATTACGAAGAGAGGCTATTAAAAAACAAAAGCTTATTGGTGTTAAAATTACAAAACAAAGAAAATCAAGAGGAAAGCAATATGGACAGGTAAAATAGTTAAGAGAATAAGACAACACCTATTCCTCTTGGATAAAAATGATTCAAACTCACTTCTATAGAATCAGCAATGTGATAAAGGCAAATAAAAGGGACCGTTATAGTTATAAATAATTAAGATTGGAAATTAGAGTAATCAATAAAAAAAAGTACTAACTGTTGTATTCTGAATGAACGCAACACAACATTTCGAATACATTAAAATGTGTAAGACAAGGAAATAAAATAAGAATTACGCCAGAAATAGCTACATTCCAGCAAAAACAAAAACAAAACAAAAGATAATAGTATAAAAACAAGGTTGCAGATAGACAGCGATGAAATAACAATAAAATATAGAAAAGTGTAAGTGAGCACGAGAAATTTCGTACTCATTTTCGAACATAGGAAACGTGAAGTACTTTGAAACGGGGTTCTCCTAGCCTTAAGGTATTATATGTGCGTTGATTAAAGTCAAGATGCCAACCATTCACGCAACTTGGAAATATTCACCAAAGTAGTTCTTATTAATTGATATTTCATTCTACTGATATTTTAAATATTGGATGAGAACAATTATTTGTGACATTAAAACTTGATAATTAATTTAGACTGCCGTTTGACTCTTTCTTTGACAAGGGCCGCATTGTCTTCAGCCACGTGATGCGGCTGCCATTTCCGTTAGAACAGTATTTTCACAGTTTTTGGTGAATTATTCTTGAAAATGTCCCGTAAGGTATGAAAATCCCAACATCATTGCGTTCCTATTTCCATTTGCTATGTTTTAGTAGGATTTTTCGCGATGTTAAGCCGCTACTTTTGCTAGAATATTTTTAAAAAAAAGTTTTTCCATATACTCATAGTAATCTAAAGTCAAATAATTCAAAATTTTGCGCCGTAAGGGTATGAAAATTCATCGCCACTGGATATGGTTCAAACTATCATTTAAAACATTGTTTTGGGGTACTTAAGTCTAGTCACTCTAATGCACATAATACCTTAAAACGAGCGATTTGACGGAATGGAACGGAAAAGTAATTTGTAAACGGCACCGGAGCGGAAACGAAGGAGTAAATAAAGGAGGAAGAATTAAGAGAGCAGGTTGATGAGAGAAATCCAGGTCCGACTGAAGTCAGTCATCCAGCCACTCCCATGGGAAATTCGACTCAACAACCACAGAGTGTCAGATCGTATTGCACCCTAAGGAACAAACATTTGAACGCTGTGAAACCACCTGCCTCTCCTAATTGTATAATGGTAGCGTACAGAGCTATCTCATTCCTACCGCTGTGGAGCAGAAAATCGCCAATACTTTTTTTACGAAAGGATTATTTCTCTCAGAATCACATATGACGTAAGGCTAAGGGAAAATTGATGCCGTGAAGACCACACAAAAGTATTCGAACACAAAAGTTTTCAAGAAAATTAGACTATCGAGCCAATCCAAAGAAAGAGTCATTGCTGCTTGGTCGAAGCAATCGCTACCGTCCTTTCTTGCAATGCTGAGAAAGCAGTTTTGCCAGGTCCGGGTGCCACATTTGCTAAGACGTCAGCTGTTTTTTGCCAACATATTGTTAAATCTCTATCCCTGACAAAGACTAATGATGCTCGTTCGTTACTTCCCGCTTCTAATTTATTCCTCGAACGTCGTTCCAAACACACAGAAGGACAACAAACAAAAACACGAAGTAATGAAAAAGAGCAATTTACTCATCGACTTCTTTTCATTACTTTATACTTGAGAATGAGAAATCGAAACTACAAGGAATGGTCTCTGTACAACCCAAATCAAGTTTTTAAAACCAAAATTTTAATAATTTACTTCCACAGTAACAGAGAACTTTGGTCGGTTATCTTAATTCGCATGCAAGTTCTCGTAATTCAGGTAATTTAAAACTTCATTTTCTCATCCAGTTTAATTATGTTTATGGCGTTATTGTAAATAGAACGAATGTTTCAACGCTTACGTTCCATCAAAAATTTCAAGAGCAGAAAATGTTGCGAGGAAGATATTGTATTAAAACATTTTACAACTAACGGAGAATTCGCATCTTTGCTCGCGTGAATTTTGTTATTTGAGTGTAAATATTCTAATTAAATCTACATTAATGTCTAGCATAATCAACACGTATTTCATAATATACAAGTAATCAACACCCTTCCTCACTGGTGCCTTGCGGCCACGAATGTGTTTAGCGATATTATTTATTTTCATCTACAGCTATTCGTTTAAAAACATGCATAGATAATTCATAATATTACTGCACGTTGTTTTCTTTGTCAGAGAGCTAGTGTAATGGTACATCTTTATCCGGGGATTGTTTTTACAAAAACTTTGTTTAGTTTCGCATTACGAATAAACTAAACAATTACTAAACGGACTGAAACAAAATTTCCACGTCGGTAGTGAACAGAATATAAGATAGGTTTCATGTTGATATCCCCAATAGAGCTTCCACGTTACCTCGGAGCGGTAGAGCGCGGGTTCAAACCCTGCTCGAACTAGGAGAGGTTATCAGCTGCGGTTTCCTTCACTCCAGACAAATTTCGGTTCAATTCCATAAGTTCCCCGACAACCCAACACCTATCCTTTCCAATCCCTCGCTCAAGTTACTGTTAGGTGACCATAGCCTAAACGTCCCCATAAATAAAAAAAATAAGAAAACCAACAAGGGCAGTTACGGTTTTATTATTTTAGACATTGTATAAGAACAGGAAAATTTCTCCATTTAAAATTAAACTGACCCATGACGATTCCATATTGCGAAAAAAAAGGAAAATGTTTGCGATCGCACGTGTGACCGGAACCGTCCGCTCCGCGTCTTCGTCGCTTGCTCCACAGCGCGCAGCGAATCGCTTCTTCGGCAGTGGCGGTGGTGACTGTTGGTTGCACCGGCTGCTCCTGACACTCTGACATAGAACTTGTGCAGCAGCAACCAGCGAACGGCAGCGGCGGGCGTGTTGCATTCCACGCGGGGAGAAACATCCGAGTGGCGGGAAGGAGGTTCCCTGGTGGGGATGCAGTACCGCGGGGGAGGGGCACCCGTACAGGTGTCGAAGAAACAAGACGAAGCATCTTTCGTGGTGATACTGATCCTTTCAGACCTGAAGTGGGAGACTGTAAGAAAATACGCCGAGGCGCAGAGGGCGCTGGAGGGTTCGACAGAAAATGAAAAATTTTACACGCCGAGATGAACAAAGAATACGGAAAGAATTGATAACCGTATGGGAAAGACTGGGGCAATGGAGAGAGCTTCGTATTATTATCTATTAAACATGGAACATTACCAAAGCAGCGCAATTGGGTCAAGGTGTGAAGCGTTCCTCACTTTCTGTTACAATGTCACGGAACCGAGTAACTTAGTTACTCAACTATACCTGGATTATTAAAGAAAAATAAGACACGGCATTACGAACGAATGTGGAATGTTTTTGCTACAGAACCGAAGAAATACGTGACCACGGTGTTAGCAAAAGATATTTAGTCCGAAAAAAAAACACAATTATTTCCCCATGACGAACTTTGACAATAGTACCTTCATAAGATAGCATCATATTGGCAGTTAGAGTTAAAGAGAGAACAATATAAAAACAAAACAAAAAAATGTTACTACCATGGTTCTGAACTTGTCGAGAGAGGAGGAAGAAATGAAAAGAAAAGATCCGCAGAACCTCGGAATCCCTCGGAATGGGCTGTAGCAGTATCTTTAATAAGTCGCGATTATATTGAAGACAGGGTTAATAGTGAAGTTAGTCATCAAATCTAAATATCGAAGCAATTAATATTAAATAGATCGATCGAAGAACAATATATAGCCAGTTAAAGAATCTATTTGATTTCCAATTCTGTAGCGATATCTTTAAATTGTTATCATTTAAATCGTTTATCGTTAGCGGTAAACAAAAATATTAATTTTTTGTTTATAAAATAAATTTCTATTATTTTCACACATTTGGGAAAAGAGGACCTTGAGCCCGGAAGCGCACTAAATCCATCACAGAGAGGACTCGCATCTCTGTGATGCAGAAAGGTAGGAAGGAGGCAGCAATGTCGACCCGACAGCGTCAGAGCACTCTCTCCCTCTTTCTCTCCCCGTCGCTCGCCCGCGCAGCGCACGCACTGGGGCACGTGACCTAGGTTCGGGCGTTCGGGTGTTACCTCAGACGCCGCCGACGCATCAACTTTCCCTTTCCCTCTATGGTCGTCCTTGTCTCCACGCCCAGCAACCGCATATCAGGAGGGCGCAGAGAGGAGTTTGTAGAACGAGATTACTGGTTTGGGTTGGCACCACTGGTGCCGTGCAACCGGAGGCGCGATTACAGATTCCCTTTCGTAGAGGGCCGAAGTCCTCAGTACTTTACCCTGGTTCTTTGCAAATAGTTCTAAAAATCATACAAACGTGGATTTTCTTATAAATGACAAATAAGAAAAAAACTTAAAAAGAATGTTTCAATTATTTGGGGGAAGGAATCCCTTTCGCCTCCTCCTCCCTAAAGTTCAGAGTTCAAGCGTGTTTGTGACAACTCAACACTGGGGCAAATTGTGGAGATATTTGACATTGATATTGTTCTCTTGGACACAATTTTTTTATTGCGCATTATCAACCATTTTTCATTATTTCCCCGGTGCAATACTGTCTTTCTATATTTTGCTTTAAGAAATAAATAATGTCTTAACGAGGTCAGATGCCTTCTGGACACCGGGAAAAGGGTTTAATACCCCTCTTCCCAAAGAACTGATTATGATTTTTTAATAATAAAAAATTCCTTTTTTCACTTCTGGAAAGCCCTAATGAGCCAATCCTGAATCCGTAATACTTTTCACATCCTCAGACAAATAAGAAACCACACAGAAATTGACGAAGGATGATCATGTGGTCATGAGCACGTGCTGGAGTAACGTGAACGGAGTTGAGACTCGTCGCCATATGGGGAACACAATCTGACGCACCAGTGAATCTAGTTCATGGTCACCACTACGTTACCTGCAAGGTAACGCGTGGACGATACGCGTTTCAAGCGCACATATTAACAAACTGCTTTCAAAGAGCTGGAAAACAAAGAAATGAGGAAGTCAGCCATTTCGGGCCTCCTTATCGGGAGTCCTTATCAAAGAAGCACAAAGCATTCATTCTGTCAAGTTTCGTAAATGCATATACATCATTGAGATAAAGTTTTTGGGTAGTGCTCTTAACCCTTCATTGGAAGAATCAGTACAAGAATGCGATACCAATACATCGAATAACAAAAAAATTATTGTGCAAAACTTAATTCTAGAATTTTTGTAGTGTGGACGTACGCTTTACACTAAATATTAATATAAGATTGATTCACTGAAAATTAGCTCCACAAACTATTTCGTAATTATACAATGATAAGGCCCGTTTCAATGAATAAAATATAGTAATTGATTCATCAGAATCAGAGCAAAGTTGACATTTCATGACTTCAATAAATCATAAAATGTAGAGTTGTTATATACTCTGCATGACATCTCGTGGGCCATGCAGAGTAAATGAACATCCTTCGACAAATAAGAGAAGATACGAATGGATTCCGCACATGAAACGATTTAAAGGTTTAGTTAATAATATATCAATAGAACACTGCCAGATCCATTTTTTAAAAACATTTCCCAATAACTTTGTATATTTATAACATCATGAACATGTGAATAGTGATTATTAAGACATCATCATGAGAGTCCACGACTTGGTACTGAGGAAAGGCGACACATTACAGAGTTCGATACAATCACGAAATAGAACACAAAAGAATTATCTCAAATCGAAATATCTTACAAACAAAGAGAATTATATACTGTTCAGGGATTCTTGATTAAAATTAATACAAAACATTTTTCGAAGACATACGAAGCGTCATTAAAGACGAAGCTCAGGAAAACAAAATAAGAACTTACGTACTTTTCTTAAATAAATTTTTGAACAAATATTAACATCTGGAATAATAATTCATCGACATGATTCACGATTCATTGAGGCTCATGATCAGAAGATGCTCGAGAAACAAAATGAAACACATAAATGGAATGAATGAGAAATGATTATTCCACATCTAAACACTACTATTCGTTTCTCCTGCTTCGAGTATCCGAAACAATTGGCAGTAAAATGGAAAAAATTCGAATATAAAGAAACTGAGCGAACGAACCAATTAGGGCTACGTAGGAACCTCTTGCGTTCTCAGTGCCAACAGCCACGTCATACCCCGCGAAGTGGGGGGAGAGGTGACGACGTCTCCGCCGCCGCAGGGAAACCCCGCTCGACCCTCCACATCACACATCCCCCCCCACCAACGACGCTGACCCACATTTCGGCGGCGACGCCTTCTCGGAAGTCCGGCGTCGCGGACCGGCGGTACCCGCGACCGTGAAAGCGAAGACGGACATCTAAGCGACGGGGTTGATTCCATCGCCAAAAATACTACGCGTATTCATACCGATCAAGGAGGCGGGTGGGCGATCAACAATTAAATAAAAGGGCGAAAAACTCCACAGATCCTCAGNTTCCTTAAGGATTTGGCCCGTCGCATGAATCGTTACCGACATCAAATGCACATTTCATTACAGCTCCAGTAAATAGGTGTCGAAAAGAAGCAAATCAAGGAAAAAAAGTTTTTCTCCATCAATATACAGTTTTCGCTTATAACTTGAAAACAACGCATTTTTAGAAGTAAACATTCCTGTGCCGGAATAATGTACATAAATTTTCCAACAAATTATGTTCTATGCCATTTTGTCGCCAGACGAACGGATAAGGCTCAAAAGCGCGATTAAATCGACCAACATTCTACCATGACACTATTGTTTATTTCAATATGAGTGAATTCTTTATAATATACGAGAAACATCTAATATATTTTATGCAAAATATTGATAACAATAAAATACAAAAAATACGATATTTTATTTTTTTAAAGCCTAGTGACTGGAGTTGGAAACAAATCTACTATTCGGAGAATTGTTGGAGAATTCTAGAATTCAACGCTTCCAAATGTTGTGGCATAGAAATATTTCGTTCGCACATTTCTTAATTTTATGTGTCGACCTCAGAAATCGTGGAAAATTGCGCTCTTGTTATCAACACCGGCTCATACCTTACTGACAACAGAAATTCAAAAATAAAAGCTAGAATCCATGGCAAAAGTTTTGAAAATAAATTCATGATTGATAAAAATATTTTTCCTTGTTTTTTTTTTCAATTATAATAGGTGTGTTTTAATTCTCTTTCGTGTCTAAAACATGTGTTGATTGCACATTTCTAGATTAGGATTAAAAAGTAAGTAATAAAGAAATGACACTCTAATCTCAAGTGATGGGCCCTACCAGATTTTACATACTTTCTCCGTTTCTGTCCTATAATTCCTCTTATATCAATTTTATTCTAGTTGTAGGAATCTTAATGAAGAAAATGTTTCTTCCATTATTATTTTAAAGTAATGTCCTGTAACCTCAAAAAATACCCAGAGTTTTTACGTAGAATGTAACATTAAATTATGTTATCTTGTCGGACAGCAAATTTTTAATACGACCAAGACAATGGTATGCAATTTAAAATAAAGCTAACTTTATGAGTCATGCTACATATTTAATCCCCAAATATGAAAGAGTCTGAAAGTTTACATATATTTTCATAAATCTTTTAAATTGCTGTTAACCATACCGCCAGGTAACAGATTAACCATGTTATGTTGAATGAAAATGGCCCTTAAAAATGACCCATTTTCATTCAACGTATTATGATTGTTAATATTTGTTGGCTTTATTCACACATGGAATGGGTTGGTAACCAATTCACGTCCGGATACAACTGACGGGATTTAAACTTCCATGTTGTCAGAAAACGTTATTTTTTACATCTGCAGTAATATTACTAACTGGAGAACCTTTTAGTTATACAAAGTAGCTTGTAGTCCTTTAGTCCTTTATGTTAATTTTTATTTCAAATCAATCATTGAAAGATTTAGAAAAAGAATAATTTTAGATTTTGTAAAAACAAAAACAAAAAAAAAACCCGAAGTGTTGATGCGCGTTAGGGATGAATCGATGTAATTTGATCTGTCGTTTCAATTCAAGGTAGTAATATTACAAGTCCCGAGAAAGAGAAATTTCAATTGAAAGAAGATACTGTAAACTGATCAGTGATAGAGAGGACGGACGGACTGGCAGATAGAAGGCTCAAATTTATTCTCGACAAATTAAAAAAACGACAAAGGCAGTTAAATAGTATCTTTTTAATTAAGTACTTGTATTAGTTGAATAGTATTTCAAGTAAGAAAAGCAAATCTACTCTAAAAAGACCTATAAAACTGAACAAGTTTCTCAATTACTAGCTGAAGACTAGCCGCTACGCATATGTTCAAACCTATTACAGTCCCCGGGAAGTCACGACTTTTTATATTGAATTATCGTAAAACATACATAGATCGAATCAAAATACTGAAGAGGAAATAATTTTTAAAGTAGTAAAAATATAAAACTTGGAAAGATAGATCAAAAACTGTAAAAAAAGGTTGGTCGAAAAAATGAAGCCAAACTGAAATTTGGGAGTAGAATAGTTATTTCTTTACTAAGAAATATTAATCATTGCAGAATAACATCACTCGTTATCAAGAAATTAATTTCATGAAAAAAGAACATCTTATGGCCAACTGAATCTCACTTTTTCGTCACAACAGACCCTCCATCTGCATAATGACTACCGCCTCCGCCGTCATCAGATGATTCACCCGTCTTCTCTTTCCTAGTCTTGAAAACCACTGGCGCAGTCGCAATACCTTGTGTGTCGACGTGGTTGACGTAACCATTCTGCAATAATTATTCGTGAATTGCTTGGTGTCTGGAGCGTACGTCATTATTTGAAATTGCTGTAGAACTGCAGAAGTTGCAGGTGCGGAATGGCGTGTTCATTGCAGGGGAGAGCAGAGGTTGGGGATGGCATAGTATGAAATAGTTTCCAAAGATTTTGTGATGCTTTTTTTATTTATATTTTTCTAAAATAGGGGCTATAGGACTCGCCAACGTCTAGGTCATTAGAGCCCTTTTGTGATGTATTGTCAAATAAGAACACGTACGCTTCGACGCCTAACAGTAAACTCACGTATTTTCATAACAATAAAATTACTGCACATAATTTAGAAATTATAAGCGAATTCCCCTGCTAAATTATTAGCGAAACGTATCTCCCTGCAAAGTCAAAGCCTGAAGGCACTTCCTCACGTTTGCAATTATCTTTCCTCATCAACCTTCAGAACTTACCAAATCGACGTATCACAATAAATAATAATCAAACGTATCAAAACTATACTTAATATTATTGGACTCTCGTAGCGCAATCCGCACATCCCAAAAGAAACAGATTGTTGATGTGTTTTACTTCGCACGACTCCTGACAGATAAATTATGATTCATTATACAATATCTGAAGAATAAAACTGTCATTTTAAGTCTCTAACAATGAAATAATTGAACTAAGTCTATAAAAGAATATACGCAGCACGATCAACGAAGATGGCAAAGCGAGCGAAGTATCGAAGCCTTTCGCAACATGGCCACCACGCTGCGCTGGTAGACAGTGCGAAAGCAAACGCAGCAAAGCGGAACGGCAAGGCCTAACCTTGCTGCACCGACAACAGATATACTGTAATTGCGTTGGGGAACGAGACGAAACAAGCTCCAACCCGGACGAAGGAAGTGACTGTACAGGAAATAATAATGAAGTGGAATACAAGAATGGGATTTGGTCGGCGATGGAGTATTAGTAGCTGGTAAGAAGTAGTGGAAGTTGACGCAATAGTGGAGAAATAAACAAAGCATTATAATGGGGTTGATTTTGTTGCTTTAATGGAGGATGTATAGGGAAGAGGAGTGTGGAATATGCAAAAAGGGACGATTTGAATGGTAGCGTGACGATAGGTCCTTCACAAAATACATGTTTTAGTGGTCACGCAGAATCTTTTTGACGAGTAGAATGCGAGCAACGTACACGTTCGTAAGACTACATGGCCATCGCGACAGTCAAGAATGACAAACAAAAGAACATACGAGACATTTAAACAAACATAAGGTGTAGATTACGGCGAGGACAGCGTGAGGATGTGGAGAAAACTCAAACGCGAATGAAAGCGAGGGGGATAGAGAAACGAAGGTAATAGCGAAAGAAAGGGAAGTAATCGCGCAAGAGCAGGATGGCTTGGGGTGGGGGAAGAAGAGGGGGAGGGGCGTGAGGTGACGTCACCAGACGTCACGGTTCGACAAGAATGGTTCCGCCGCCGGAGGCTCCCTCCACCTGTCTCTCAAGAAACTTAGCAGTTAGAGACGATTCCATCATTTGTTCATGTCTCACAGCTGAAAACCGCTTCAGAAGCGACACTTCTTAAATACCGATCACATAATTGGAGACGCGGGTGGGTGTTCGAATTCTATTATAAACAATTGACCTATCTAATATATTGTTATTCAAATGTCCATCCATCCAAAACCAAATTGCTATTCAATTGCCCATCTATCATATTGCTATCCAAAAATTAAATAAAAATGTTTTTTACAAGCTAGGTCGTAGTTGAAAACTAAGAAGAAATTAACCAACTATTATATTTCTAGGCAAATTATGAGCAGAGTGACCGATAACGATATGCCTCCATTAAAATCCCATTCATAGTTATACTAGACCAGGGGTCGGCAACCTATAACCCGCAGGTCACCGAGTGACCCATTTGATAATTTCAAGTGACCCACTTTAGTTCTGAAAATAAAGTATAATATTTAAAACTAAATTATAAAACATAAACATGAAACGAACATTTTGATAATAAAAAAAATTGAAAATAGATACTAAGAACAACATTTTAGTTCGATTACCATGTATCTTATACACATAAGTGTTTATGTATATAACATCCATGTCGAAAATATCTCTGACCCGAACGTCTCTTTAATACTCACATTTTGGTTGATTTTGACCCGCGGCCAAAAAAGGGTACCGACCCCTGTACTAGACTATCGGAATTTCTCCTGATTTTCGAAGCTGATGAGAAGGGTTTTGAGTGAAAATGTGCAGAGGACGACATGAAAACGTTCTTACAAAAACTGAAAACCGCACCACCTTTTCCCGAATCTTAGAAACAAAATTTAACAACTAACACACAAATATAATACTACATCTCAATGATTGAACATAGAACTTTTAAGCCGAAAGGACGCTCCAGAAACAAGGGAAGAAAATATAAAGTAGAATGCAATATTTGCCAAGTTTAATTTAATATTTCCTCAATACATTCCTAATGAGCGAAGAATTTACTGATCAACCCTTTGTGTCTAACAATTAACAAATCCATACTGCACATAAGGAGTTACTAGAAAACTGCCTTAAAAGGGAAGGCGAACTAGGATCAAACTTGGCATGGCACAGTGAACCAAACATGAAATTCCGACCCAACCCCATAAACATATTCTTTATACTAATGACAACGATAAACCCAATTGTAGCAAACGACACTAATTAAGAAAAAAAAATTCTCTCCAATAAATTGAACTTAATCACGCTCGTTGCAGAGAAATAATGTAAGAAATAATGAAACGTAAAAAATAACGGAGAGAGGAAATAATTATAAACTTGCAGTGGCTGAGTCAACGGTGTAGATGAAAAACCCTTTCTTAATTAACATGGATAAAAGATGGCTCCAGTCACGAGGATAAGTGGAACATGGAATGACGTATGCACGTCCCAAGTAAATTTAATTTTTGGGAAANAACATGGAATGACGTATGCACGTCCCAAGTAAATTTAATTTTTTATTTTTGGGAAACAATGCCTCAGTAGTAGAACACCACGTTAGTGATTCAATGAAATGTGGCGTGCTGATTCGTAGCTTACTGTTTGGCAGGCGTTACGTTCAATAAATTAAATTAACAATGGGCGCTTATTAACAATGGGCGCTTATTAACAATTAGAAAGTAACTCTAATTTTTTATACGCTTATTCCGATTGATTAAAAATCCCACTGTACGNTTTTATACGCTTATTCCGATTGATTAAAAATCCCACTGTACGAACATTTGCTCATACTTCGCGATTAAGTACATTTCGTTTTCTGTATAAATAAAAGTATGGGGTGCTTTCTAACATGTCTAAAAAACAGGAGGATATACTTACTTAGCAGTGGGTCGATGCGACTTGAACGGATCGATTTTATAACAGCGCCATCCACGCTACCTGTTGTTAAGTTCATCTATTTGTAAACCATTCAGGGACTTTACCAATTTTTTATGTTTATTTTAGTTTATTCTCTTAAGGATAAGAATTTGTTTATTTGTCATAGTAATTAATCGTTCTTGTTTATGTGTATGCAATACTAAAAAAACTTTTGAACAAAAACTTTTATTTAATATAAATAAATAAAAAATGTAATAGCGTTCGTGTGATGCGCCTTCCGATAGCATAAACATCCTTTTGAGAAGCGATCTTAATGATGAAATAAGACGTTCCTTCCCTGTTCTAAGGAAAAGGCGTAGGTTATGCAATTCGTTATTCTTATATGTATGAAGGGACTGATTGCATTTCAGGGGACGCTTTCCGGAAATAATCCGCAAGTTATCGCAGAGTGAAATCGTAATTAAAAAAGTTCAAAAAGATGTTAATTTGAGTTAGATATAATATTGTATTGTCATTGGGGTTATACATGTGTGCCAAATTTCAGCGCAATTGGTTGAAGGGAACTAATTTAAAATTCAGTAGCAAGATTTGACCGAACATACTATCAGGTGAAGGTAAATAAGAGCTTGTAAGGAAGGATGACTTTACGCTTTTTGCAATTACGCCTGTAGTTCAAAACATGAATAACTTTTGCAAGAGGCAAGTATTCGAAACTATACCAATTACGTTAAATATCAAGCAAAAGAGCAGGAGAAAAAACAACGTTTTCTTATTAAAAAGTACAAACACACACACACACAAACTTATATAATGAAGAATACAATGTCAGTCCAAAGGATAGTTACCACAAGAACGTATCAGTCGACCACAATTCATCACAAAAGATCACGACTCACTACACTCAATCCATAAATCACAACATCCATCTTCCAGAGAGAAACTCTCACAAGAACACCATCGAGACCAAACCCTTCTTCGTCTATTTCAACATCCACTCATCAAACAAACAAATTCTCACATAGACACAAACACAAATACTAGAAGCAAGGTAACAAATAGAAGAACAGATAAGCTGAAACCACTATAACAAAACAAACAAACTATTCAACAAAGAAAGACACGTTATCCATATCCATAACCTTTCCATTATTTCCAGACGAAGGATACTCAACAACGGAACTAAAATACAAAGATCATTTTTGCAACGATTATCCAGGGAGACATGTCAAACAATCGAATTCGCGGTATAGGGAAGGTACTATACCAGGGGGTCTCCAAACTTCGACCCGGGACCAATCCAGTCCGCGAAAGGTTTTTGTTCGGTCCGCGGTCGGACTCAGATCGGTAATTCCAATCGCGAAGGTGACGGTAGACTAGGTTGGGACGTTTCCTATTATGGTATATATTATGGGACTCATTACCATCACTCGCCAGCGACATGCAGCAACTCCCCCACTTCCATTATCCATCGTCGCGTTGTTGTTCACAGTCACTTTACGTTGCTTTCTCAACTCGTTCCACAGGTTTCCAATGTTTGAAGTGTTAGAGTTTAAACCATTACCCCAGTTTGTGTTGGTCCAAAAAAGAAAACTAGACAGCGTGTTACGATTGTTTAATAAAAACTGTAGGTCTTCCACTAACTATAAGATTTTTTATTACACCTCTGACTTCTAATAGAACAGACTGGACTCCACAGCTGACAAAGATACACCAGTCGTCAGTGGACTGAATACGCACATCAATAACACGCACGACGGTAATGCATTGTTGGCCTCTAATTGAGAACATGGTTTTCTTTATCACTTGCTGGAGGTTGCGTAAATAGTTTTTTAACAGTTATAATTCAATTAAAATGTGCATTTTTCTGAGCGCCACAATATAAATTTTATTCCTTTTATTAAGTGTAGTTGTTTAACTCTGGTTTTGAAAAAATTACTCATATTTTGCTAGTAGAAGCTTGAAATTATGAAATGTCACAAACACAACAGTGATCATTCGGCGAATAAGAATTATTTTTCACACGCTTAGTTTATTTCATAAAAATAATAAAATTGAATTATCCACAAAAAAATCCGTAAAAATTTTATTTTTCAAACATTTCAGGTTAAAAAAAATTCATTCATAAAATCATATTTTCTCATTTGTGTTTATGCGGAACGAAATGGCATATCTAATAATATTAACTGTTTTATTTCTACAATTTTGTCGTGTTCTACACATCTTACTAGAACTCACGGGTCTATAATAATAATAATAATAATAATAATAATAATAATAATAAACGATAGTGATGATGTGAATGCAAATGCATTAATCTAACAAGTGATGGAATAAAGCACGACTGGTAGTTTCTTTTAATAATTTTATTTGCCCGTTTAATTCCTAATAATTTTTCCGTTCTGATATATCAAAAAGATAGAACACCCCTGCACTAGATGAAGGATACAAAATATAAGTTTGCCAGTATCCAAGGTGATAGACTTTGGAGAGGGTCGTTTCGAGCGATCAAACATAGTTAACTATTTGTTTTTTTGTAATATCTGGAAAATAAATTAACAGACTCGGACGGAAGTGATAAGAAATGAGTTTAAAATCGACTGCGGGAATAAAAACAGGAGAAGGCACGAACAATTTAGACGCGAGGTGTAAGAATCTATTCAGCTTTTTAAAACTCGAAAAGGAAACTCGAGTCAAGTGTACGCGATTTTATCTGAAAGTGAAGTGTTGAGACATAACCAGAAGTAAAAGAAGTTTTAAACCCCACGAGGAGGTTCCTCCTCTTGCGCATGCGGTAGACGAGCCACGAGAGGGGAACAGAGCTACCAGTTTACAGCTGCGTTTTCGGAGCTGTTTTCACAACGAAAACTACTGGCCTTCGATACACGATCCATAGACATGTTGACACGAACACATTCTCCAATGTCAAAGAAAAATAATATTATCAGGAAAGAAAATCTAAATACAGGATTCAAATATTTAGAAATAACTTTCAATACCACCACACTATATTTTATACCACACAAGCAGTGGAAGATTAAGGCAAAGGAGTAAGTTTCGGCCATGGATTCCTGTGCAAACTTCAGACACAGAACTATTTGAAATTATTCTACTCTATATGAGAAATAACGAACATGTTACCACAATATTTGTCACACAATCCCGAGCAATTGAGTATTGTCTTATTAACAGCATTATTGTCAATAGACTTTCTCATTCCCTCCGTTCTATCCTACAATAATCTGTGGTCGTATGGCGTGGTTCGATCAACCAGCCTTCGTAATCCTTTCTTGTCTGAATAACATCCTCGCAATAAAACAATGCGATATCTCACCTCAAGACCAATATGATGGAAAGTGTCCCGTATGCGGAACACCATCTTCGGAAGCCAGCAACACGAAAGGGAAAAAATCATCTCGCCGTTCCACTAATCAATCACTCCGAGCGGCCACACACTGTCGCCTTCCCTCCCCCGTCCAGTAAAAGAAACCCGCAGAGCAAAAACCTGTTCTCGGCAGCGGTGGTCGATCCAACAGCTGAACGAAGAAGACCTGCGACCTGGTCACCCAAAGACATCCTTCTCGCGCTTGAAGGGCTGTAGGGCACCGCGAAGCCTTGACCCTGTGCCACGGCCAAGTAGGTCGCGCTCGCACACGCTCTTCTGTCGTCATCGGCGCTGCGGCAGCGGCTGCTGCTGCTGCCGCCCGCGTCGCCAGGAATAGAAACCCACAGCCCGGTTTCCCTCTCTCTTCATCACTTCCCGGTTTCGGCACCTTCTTCAGGATTATACCTCCTCATTTTTGTCATTCCCTCAAGAATTGCACTCGAGAAACAATGGTTATGAGTGATTAAGCAATTGTCCTCCTCTCTCATCGCTCAGACTCAAAATTATTGAACATTATTTAGGAACACTATTTACTAGACTTTACTCCTTGTTTTTAACCAACATGTGACTAGCAAATACCACTCGATAGAACTCTAAGGGAATCTTGACCAAGAAATCTGAGGTGTGTTGGAACGAAACGTAATCTTGGTATTAAAAAAAATTACCGAGATTTTAGAAGAAATACTCCCAAGAGAACGGAAAAAATTCAGCCATATAGGAAAAAAAGAATCATTTCCAATTGGAGGACTCGAATAATGTGGATTCTCAATTGTGTAGGACACTCAAAATAAATTTTAATTGTGCACTTAATTTTAAATTCAAAGAATGCATGGCGAGAAAGTTTGTGTGTGGTGCTAAGTCTCGATGAAGAATGTAAAAGTAAAATTGTGAATCGGTTAGATTGAAGAGAGAAGATCAATGAAATGAAAAAATAACACAATTACATGTTGCATACTATATATAAGTTTTTCACATCTGATAATTAATCTTGAATTTTATACCATATTTTTTTAGCTATGTTAGCACAAAGAAATAAATTATGTTCTAAGGTAATAAAGAATCCAATGCAATAGACGTTTTTTCTCAATTATTTTTAAATATATCCATTTATTTTTACCCGGAAGCCATAACGTCCTCGCCAATATTTAGAACCAACTATTGCTCATGAGCTGTTGGATCATTCCAGTACTTTTAAATGACTAATTATGATGGCCACCAATGTTTGTGTAAATAATTCATATACAATTTAGTGATGTAGTTTTACCAAGATCTATTATAATTTCATCGATCTTTTCATTAACATAATGCAAATCAGTAGTTACTCAAAGTCAAGAGAGAAATCAAAGGCAAAAAGTCGAAGTCACAATAATGCCGAAGTGAATTATTATGGCTTCATAGCAAATATTACTTCAACAGGCTTAACCAGATTTATTAAAAAAATAAAATTTTATTTATGTTTGTTCTACAACGTAGAAGTTTTAAATATTGTAATTTGTAAGTATCATAAGTAAAGTTGATAAAAGTGTTTTAATTATTTCAAAATGGTATACTATTAATCATTTTAAAACATAATTAAATATTACAGATAGCTGATTTAGCTCCAAAGAGAGTAAGTTATGCCATCTACGTTCCATATTTTGTGTCACCTGGACAATTATTTGTGTGTCACCTGTATTGTGTTTAGCGAGAGTCAAAGCTTTTTCTTCAATGTTAAGTATCTAATGTGTTAAGTCAATATTTGAAATATTTTTATTTAGACTGATGTCGAGTATTCTCTCTACAGTATATAGTTTTATTGCTTCTTTCCTATATCTGATTTTCTGACAATCCGATATTTAGGACCATTAGACCGGGTGGGAGGTACTGGACGGGCGAAATCTCCATGAATGTAGTCATAATTAATCAATTAATTAATTAACAATACGACTCACCAACTTCAAGGGATCAATGTTATTGGTGTCCAGAATCAGATACTCACCTGAAACAAAAAGAAATGCAAATTAATGAATAACATAATTATGTACACTAATTACGAGTAAAAAAATATAAATCGTTGGAATACATAGGAACTGGTAAAATTTACGCCAAATGATAAATAAGAGTTTCATGAATCATTTAATTTAATAATAGTTTTGCTGCAAAACATAAAATACGCCATAAAAAGTCACATTTTATAGGATCATTTCAGACTGCAATAACGAGAGAAAAGTTTCTANAGTCACATTTTATAGGATCATTTCAGACTGCAATAACGAGAGAAAAGTTTCTAAGTGAATTTGAATGGTATTATTAATACATTGGACTACATAAACACAAAGCCGTTGTGTATACACTGAATTTACTGTTAAATAGGTGTATGTTAATTTTCAAGGTAATGGAATAAAATTGAAATATACATCATGTTAGATTATCTACGCTCATTTCGTTATAAAATTAGTTTTTGAGTCAAATCGCAAACGTTTGAGTACAGATCTGATCTTCATTAGCAATATTACAATTACATTATTACCGTCAATGTTAACTGTATAGCACAGTCATTTTCACAGTAATTCTCGATCTTCACACGCATCAGTATATCGTATGATCTATGATCATCTATGAATTGTATTAATTATTTATATCAACAGCAGGGGAAAAAATTCAGGTCACGTCACATACTTTCTTTGGTTTTAGGGAAATCGGATTTCTTATTTATGCCATTACCTCATTCGCAGGAAAATAAACATTGCCAACATTTTCGAGTCATATGAACGACAAGTATACTCCGCTTTCTACGACCGCAAATATTCCTTCAGCGATTCACCATGCGTTACGCAACCGTCCGATTAGCATGACAAACGACTACGGAGACGCGAACATGTACTTGCGAACGCGTCTCCACCGCTTCGAGTACGGGTCTACGGTTCCTAGTTCAGCTATCGAGTAATATCAGACGACTCGCGCTGTGGCAGACGGCAATGGTAGATACCTTAATCAAGAGAGAACCGTCAGGGGTGGAAGTAAAATGCAGAATAATTTATTGGATTATTTGAGAATAGGGCATAAATAAATAAAACTATTTATATACTGCCAACGTTTCGGATATATATTATTCCTTCTTCAGTTGTTGGGTTGATGAGACAATGACAGGAGTATAGTGATGGTGTTTGTATGGTGTGTGTAGGTGGGATGGACTATGGAGCTATTTTAAGCATGGAATAGTGTATACAACCCTGAAGAAGGAATATTACATTCCGAAACGTTAGTAGTATATCAATAGTTTTATTTATTATTCTTAAATAATCCAATACGTTATGGATAACGGGGTCGAAAACACAGTAAGTTTAAAATGCAGACTTTCTTATATTTCCGGAAATTACAACGCGCAGTTTCTCACGGTGTTTTCAAACAGCTGTAGTTGATCATGTGATTGTATCGTGTCTTCTACCCTTTCTACCAGCTCCACCCATAAATGGCGAACATCGAGTGATAGCTGGCGCCAATGGGGTTATGTGAATTTGTGCGTAGTAAATATAGCTGTTATGAGAAATTTCATGCTCTAAATTTGCGGACTTGGCTGACGGTTCTTTTTGGACTAAGGTCTCTAGGCAATGGCAGTCATTCGCCGCGGCATAGCGACAGTGTTGGCACACTTTCTACGGCCGAGAACAAGCGAGTCAACGTTATGGCATTGTTTGCACGATAGCGGCGGCGCTGGGCGGGGGCGGAAATACAAGGTGATGCCAGTGCCAAGTGCACCCCACACACCTTCAACACAGACTCCGCCACACGAATACACACGAACCGTTGAAGTCAGATACAGAGATTCGTCAGCTGCAGTCGACGACTTCGTCTTTGTGTATCGCTTCACGGCAGGAACACAAGCCACATGGAGGTATACCGAAGGGTTTCTCAATGAGCAGGGACACTTGAAAGTATTTTTCCACCGAGACGTAAAATGACTGCATGCTCCAGAATCATTAAAATGTATCGTATTTATCGGAGGACCAATAATTTAAATATTATTTGAATACATTACACAATGATCGTATTTTAAACAATGTAACAAAAGCACACTAACTTTCCGTTTTTAATACACCTCAGCACCCACCAATTAAATGTATTTCTTCAATGAAAAGAATTGTTTGAAAATAAAAAATCTTGTTCCCCATCTACCACGAAATTCCATTTATTGATAAAAAATGAACCAGAGAATAGAAATGAAAAATAACTATTTCATCTGTAAGTTCTTGAATACAGCGTAAGGTATTGTTAAGTATCCAGCAAGTATCAAGGGTGTGGTTTTCCAAGAGTTTCGTGGCACTCTTCCATTCACATCGGGTTCCTCAGCTGGTAGATGACGCGATACATAGCGCTCCGAGCGGCGAAGCGAAGAAACTGCGATCTGTCTACAGAAAGAGAACGAATCATGTTCCGTTATTGCAAGTCACTTGCGTTAATATCAAAAGACGTACTCCCAAGGAATGAGGCCTCCCACAAAACATAAAAGAATCAGTGAGAAGTAATGGTTTTGAAACAGCTTGTGATTCCTTCAATTCACTTTAAATCTTTTCCGATAAGACATCGCAGTTCAACCACATGCATACCAAATACACTAAATGTTATGATATAATCACGCGAGTATCATCATTAAAAGAATGAGATTTAGTATTCATTTTAAGCAAAGAAACGTCAATTTTATGATGTAAATTTAGATAGCACAGGTATATTTAAATGTAATTTTCCGCAACAAAATTCAGTTGAGTTACTCATCCATTAGCATCTGAAACTCATTTTCCTCTCTCTTACTCTAGCATCTTCAACGCGCTCAAGTACATGATTAGTAATTTCACGCATAATTTTTAACATCCATTACGAAACAATGGAGATATGTGGCGTTAGTAGAACACTGTCGCGTAGCCCAAGAACGTACAAAAGCAGAGAGGATCCCGTAAGTCTGAGCAAAAGCAGAGCGTCACAGAATGACGGGAGTAATTTGAGTAGAGGATGCAGCAGAGCTCTTTCTCTGTTTTCCGGCTGCGTGCACAGGAGGTGGGGTGGGGAAGGGGAGGACGAGGAGGTGGAAGGAAGACACATCTTCTTCCTCCCCCTACTCCACCTGCCATCACACCCATTCAGCGCAACAAAGAAAGTGCAAAGCAGGAGCAACAGCAGCAGGCGTGCGCTGCTGCCCTCCGGGATCTGCAGCTATCGGCATCCGGCGCCGTTAACAGGGCTTCATCGGGGTCAATGTCGTTGGACACCACTTCCTTCCGACCTGCGGGGAATTCTCATCTTGAGAGGGAATTTAGGTTCAGAATGGGTAAGGTGATAAATTATAGGTTTACGTTATCAAACACTAGAAATCATGTGGTTATTCCGACCGCTTCGAACACAAGGTCCGTTTCGCAAGTTACATTTTTTTGGAGGGGGAGAGGAATAAAGAACATACAATACTTGGAATTTTAAGGCACTGACTGACAATTGTAAGTAATGTTTAAAAGTGTTCCAAAGTGGCGGATCTACGATGTTTGTGTAGAAGAGAGGGAGGATAGCTTACATCTCCGAGGGGTCGGACTGCATGGAAAATTTGAAAACTTTGGTGCATCCTTATACTAACGTTCTATATTATTTTCTAAGAAAAAGGAATTTACATCATATTACGCAAATATTATTGAATTAGGGAACTATTTCAATACTAGAAATATAATAAATCAATCTCTGACCATCACAAATTGAGAAAAAGGGGGAGAAGGGACATATTGCATAATTCAGCTAATTAATCTTCAACAAATTAATAGTATACTTGAATGTTCAGTGAGACAAATATATATTTAAACAAAATATTGCCATCAGGGGCTGTAAGCATGTTTGAATATTTAAAACAAGAGAAGCATACCAGATCGAAATACGTCGACGAGGAAGAGCTCTATTATTTTTATAACATTTTTCAGTCTGCTTTTTGGAGCAAGAAAGGAAAATACATCTTCCCAAAATTGAACTTCATTTTTACTTCATAATACGAACTTTTTTTAATACTATTAGTAATAAAGGTGCAATTTAAAGTAGTACTTATGTTCAAATAAAGGAACCACTGACTTCGTAAAAATAGATGTATGATAAGATAATTTGAACGATAAGATTGCATGAAGACACATCAAGAACAAGAACGTAAGATGGAGGGAAGATCACAATGATATAGTGACATCTTATAGTTACCCATCTTTATCACCTTCCCGCACCCGAAGATTCATTATATCATCTCTCACTAGTATTCATGCTTGTCTGATAAAATCTGCACTAGCGATGTAACACTGCCGTACCAAGAACACACAGGAACAATTCCAGTGGTTCACCTTTCTCACATTCAACTACAATTAAAAGTCAGGACTTGTTTCAGAGATGGCCATAATACGACGCAACCACTGTCACTATCACCCTCTCCTACGCCAACCATGTTTTTTCCCAAGGAGATTCGCTCCACACGGAGAATATTCGCGGTCACGGTGTCCATGAATATGGGTCTACTGCACCCACACACAGCGAGACGATTCCCACACATCCCTATCTGTGTGATGCTCTGAACAACGGAGTCAATGCTCTCTGTACCACATGACGAGGATTCAAGAAGAAAAATTTGGTGTTCCCATTCATATTCAGAAGAAATTTTACTGTATTTGTACTGTGATGCTTGACTGGAATATGGTGTAAAGTTATTTACTTGTGTTTCATTGCCTGTTTTATTGTAGCAACTCATCTGGAACAGAATAGTGCACTGAACAATGATTTTTTAAAAGAATTTTGGTGATTAAAAGAAAGTTTGATTCGATGAAGTGGACCATTGGAGAGAAAAATACTTTTTCTACGTAATTTTAGCAAAAATAGGGAAAATATTTGAATACTTCTGTAATAATAATAAACTTTTATTTTGTGGTAAGGCTCGAGCCATCAGGCCTGCTCTTCCGCCTTACCACCGTCAAATAAATACATGATAATAATACATACATAAATAACAACACACAAATAACAATACGTACATTAATATATTCATAAACATATACAATATTTTAAATATGTTTCTAATGCATGAATGCTGCATGTTTATGAGTTAAAATTTTAAAATTGAAGAAATCCTTTTTTACAATAACCCGCTATAAAAATTGCGTTTAATAGCGATGGAAGCGCTAGCCTCGGCAATTGATGTTGCGTGTGCATGCTAAATACTTTGGATGCGTTTGGAGCTATTCCAAAATTAATTCACCACAAAAGAATCCGTGATACTCGAAGCAACAACATTCGAGTGCCTCTCATAAATGAAACGAGGTCTCATTCTGCCTCGGCACTGCGCCATGTAGCGAGTTATGATCAGAGATAATGATTTCTTTCCTATTTTGAGGTGAGATTCGGTTTCTGTTTTGGCCCATTATACTCTTTCGTTAAAATCATTATTAACTCTAATTTTGTCCTCGTACTCATACATTTATCCAATGCGTTTAGTAACATTTCTTAATACTTCTGTCAATTCTACCTCAGCTTCACACCTCGATCTCAACCATGTCCATCGTATTTTTCGTGATGATACTATGTAACATGAAGGTGCCAAAACAGTAGGTGAATATGGGAATCTCATTTTAAGATGGAAGTAATCAAAATCAGGGACAGCGATGTTTTAGGCGCGTTTCGAACGAGGACCTTTAGGTGTAGATTTTTATCCTCACTTTATATCTAATACGTTGAGCGCAACTTATATTTGTACAACATGAAAATAAATTAAAACATACCTGAAAGAAGCTGTTATTTATTAACAGTCTCACGCATACATTTACGGAACACCATTATCAATTTTCCCGAACGAGATAACAAAATATACATACATCCCTGTCCTGACAGATTTAAAGAAAACACCGAATTTTCAGTAAGTGTGCTTTCAAAACGAGAGAATCAAAAGTTAACGATACATATGAAGCAATTACAAATAAGACATCCGCTAAAAGAACTCTAACTGGATTGTGGCATTACATAGCGGAAAATTACGGTGCGTGTTTTGAGCTGATCTCGATAAATTATAATTTTTAGAGAATGAAGACAAGAATTAGTAATTAACATTTGTTGTCTCCGCAGATAATAATAACATCAAATAAACTTTAAGAAACTTGCTGAACCTGTTCGAATATTTCACGTACACGGTCAATGAAATATATAAAGAGAGTTTAAATTACCAAACTATTGTACTGCGATATGATTTACCTATGCGAAACTTTTGATATATAAGTAAATGTGATAACTGAAAATTATACAGAAATGAAAAACGAGACACAATCATAAGAATCCAAATAACGAATGCCGACTTCTAAACTATAAAAAAAATCTGCGTGAGCGAGGTTAGATCGGAAAGGAATTTTAATACAGTTTAACAAACCCGACACATTTTTTAGTTAATCGTAAAAAATGTTAAAATCACTCCTGATGTATTTCCAGTCACGTCATGTCAATATAAATGAAATTAAAAATTCAATTTTTACAGCGGGAACCGAATTATTGACTTCTGATTACTTGCACGGCTACCTTGGAGGTAATTAATGAATTAGTAGTACTTGCAAGTCAGAAGGATAGTTAACATTAACATTCTGTTCCAATATCTGGGGAGAAAGTAATTTCCTCCCTTATGCGTTGTCTCGGCGAGCTACCAACATTGTTACAAACATGTAAACGTAGGCTCCCGCGGTCGGAGTCAATATAAACTTGTTTGTCAGGGACAAACCGCGTCTCAGTAGACATAACTACCAATGTTTCGGCCATCTTGCTGTGACCTTCTTCTGGGCAATGTCGGAGACATACAGACCTAAGTCTCTGTTGTACTCTGCTAACGACACACTTTTTAGTCCACACTTAAAACACAATAGAAAAACGTCGATAAGATAAAAATATTAATTAATATTAGAAGCGTTTAGATTTTTAGGGACAGAACTGCAACTTCCCTACCCCCTCCAACTCCATCAAACCTATGTTTAGGAGTGAGGAGAAGTAGAGAACCCAGACGGAGCAGTGGGAAGCGACTGAGCGAGCTAATCCTGGCGACAGGTTGCGGGGGTGGACCCACCCACGCGCTCATTGCCTCAAAACTAGGACGCCTCCACCCGCCAGCTCACTCTCTCCCTCCCTCCCGGCATTGCGTCCCTCAACCTCGTAGTGGACAGGTGGAGATGAACATGTCACTCAACGAAATGACAAGTGGAAGAGAGACTGTTCATCTTCTTGAACTCTGAGAAAGGACAAAAGTTATGCGATAAACAACAATGCCTATGGTTAGAAAGACGATGATTAAGTTAAGTCCCCAGCGGGAAAGGAATTTCGAAATATGTATCCATCCAATTTCTGCACAGAAGGTTCACATCAACATGTGCTGAATATCTGTATTTCTGTTCCAAAGTATGGACTCTTTCAAGACCCAGTAATATTCATTATTTATTAATAATAATAATGTATTAAACTGCAAGTGAGTAATGTTCGCTGGCAGATCAAAAGTTTAGTTCATCTATATACAGTGTTTTTAGCAATACAGAGTTTTCATACGTTTTATCAAGTGACGAGCAAAATAGAAAAGACGAAAGTATCCCAGAATAAGAAAGAGTGTAATACATAACAGCAATGTTTTACTAACCAAGAGGAAATTTTATAATGAGACTTTTCGCTTCCTTTCTTTTCTTGTGTATATTACCGAACATTGAAAAGAAAGTTGAGCTATTGCAATATTTTTTTAAAGTAAGAAAGTAATAAGAAAGGTTTAAAACGTATATAATTGATGTGGCAAAAGCGTTTATCCCATTACACATCGAAAAAAAATAAATCCAAACACTCGAACTACGGCAACTTTATTCATTTTCACTTGTTAACACCACAATTGTCTTTGACAAGCGCTACGTTCCACACAATCAGATTTACGTTTGTACAGGGTAACAAAACTGACGCTACTGCACTCATGTGTCGATTATGTGAAACATTTCCAATCGATAAGAAACAAAGGGATTCACATCATAAAATTTACGAGCCATTATCTTCTAAAACTTCATTAACTGCGTGTAAACACCGTGTGATGGTACTTGACACACACGCATACCCGTAAAATTTCGTCTCATAATCCATTGTGTCCGCGGCATCCAAAGATAAGCCCCTATTAATGGGTACACGTTAATAAAAGCGAATCGTCAATGGAAAAAAGTTCTGAGGCCACTCTACGTATTACGCATATCCAAACTGCCAATAAACGCATACAAACAATGAAGATTGTCTTATCTCTCCTCAATGGAGTAATATTCACGGGAGAATAAGTCTCCTTTGAGGTGAGTGTCTCGGGATATCCACACAGGAAAATCCTTCGCTGGTCGTTTGTTACGCAGCTGAGTCATTACCGGTTATAAAAATACGTGCAGATTAATTCGTAACCAAGGGATAGTAGCGAAGTTCTTATGGCGAATAAATGAGGTATTTTCGATACGAAGCGGGAATGCAATGACAATAAATGCGATAACGAAAGAAAAGTTTCCATGGTCATTGAACTATTCATAAAACGAGTAAATTTGCACTGGCAAAAATTACACATTAAAACTGTTTCACAATAAACCAGTCATATACTTAAATAACACATAGTTAAAAATTGCATTAAATAAGTAATGAAAGGCCTTTACTTTTCATCTAAACATGAGACACTGAAGACTAAGAGAACACCACGAAGTTGTAGTAATAATGATGCGCTAATATAAAACCTACAGTTGATTAAAAACAAAAGAAAAATACATGGTTTGATCAGTCTCGGTTTTTTATGGAATTAGACAATGGGAACATGAAAATTTCAAAATATGCTTGATAATATACTACCTGAAGTTAATGTTTCTACTGGTGTGCCTCTCTGTGGGTGTCGTGGCACGCCGTCTTTAATGGGTAGAGCTACAGCTAGGCCAATCCGCAGCACACATATGACAACACTGATCTTTCGCTCCATTGGCTACGTCCAGTTACTTTTCTTTCGATGCGAGGACTGTAGTCTGATTTTCCGGGGGTGGGGTCGTGACAAAGTGTTTGAATACATACCATCAGTGGCGTGACTATCACTTTGCAGTTCGATGCAAAGCGCTCCACGTCTTCAAGGGGTTGATTTCGTGACGGGGGAGAGGGAGAGAAGCATTCTGACTTCTGTGTTTCAATGAACTTTCCAAAAGTAAATGTTTTCCTTTAACGTATTTTGAATATTGACATTTTAAACCAATGATGGAAATATGACAAAAGAACATGTAATAAATTATAAAGTACAAAAAAGCCACTACAACAGGTTGAAAGGCAAGAAACAAAGTATATTGGTCTTCATAGGAGGATAGTGGGCGTCTGGGGAACCACAAGTAACACCTAGGTGCCGGAAAGACGGATTACGACACTGATAATCCCGATGAACTTTGCTGTGTTGTCACGCATTAACAGTGCAGATGTGCGCAAAGGGTCTATATTTACTTAACATAGGCATTCAATAATAAAACACAATGTTTGTGGTCTTTGAGAGAACTTCTATCCTATGAAGGGTTGCGCGCGCAATCTGATTATTGTTGTGTCTAAAGTAAGTCAACAAGATCTTTTTTACTATGGCTCTTAACTTTTGATTTTTTTCTAAATAGGTAAATATCACACGTGAATATTATTGACCTGCGTCACAGGTGGGTTAAATTTATCATTTTTTTCAGTTTTTCTAATATCAAATTGTTGTTTATCAGACCATATAAAAAATTTCTTATTGATCGAACACCAACTCCTGTTCACTCATCACAATGTACAATATCATGTGCTGTATAAAATAAACCTTGATAAAAGTAAGACATACATAGAAAAATTAAAACTAGTTCTATATGAACAAGGATTTCTTTTTCTGAGCTCCTCTGCAGCTTCAGTGAAACTCAAATAATTGCCTCCGGCGATGTTTCTATTTATTTGTATTGGTTTTAAACTTGGAGTAAAAAGTGAAGCAAAAGAATTTCGTCCATAGCACATTGTTCAATAAGAACGAACGTATATTTTGGTAGTTTTCAGCAAGAAAGAGAGGATTCCGGATACTCAACAGTCCCCAAAGCACAATTATTTTGCCCTAACTTACATTGGGTCTTCAGGGCCATTTTATAATCAAAGGTGCCAACGCAACTAACACCATTTTCTCTGCAGGTTAATTTTACCCACTCAAGGAATGAGTTAACGTATAAACAAATGGTATCGATAGGATGATGTGAATATTTCAGGAACGACAAGGCCACATTTTGTTTTGACCTTGAGGGAGGGAGTTTGATATGATGGGGGCGCAGAAATGTTTTTCCCATAGGGCTTCCAAAAACATCGAGCCGACCCTGGTCTAGTAATAAAATACGACACTAACACATGAAATATTTAAAATGTTCGATAAAAAAGCACTACTAATCATAAGCAGAGAAGTTTCCGTGTTTATTTCTTAGTATTGAAAGGACCTCACGACCTTGTTTTAGATGAGGTGATTTATAAAGCGCCGTCGCAGTAAAAGAAAAAAATGGACTAATTTGTCCATGTGATGAAAATTATCAGAAAACACTCATTATTGAATGATCTAAGAACCGTGCGAGATTGAGCTAGCGATCTGAAAGAAGGGAATACGAATGCATGTAAAAGAGAATAAAATTGAACAATTGAGAAGTAAGAAATCGTCAAATGGGACATCTTGAAGTAAACTCCCACGTGCGTGCAAGAGGACACGACATGAACACTCCGAGAAATAACACGGGATGATGAGCAGAAAATGAGAGGGTGGATGAATGGGGAACGCCAGTAACTCGAGCAACACCTTGCCACGCGACGCCCATCCCTCTTTCTCTTACCACCTCTTCCTCCAACCATGTCACTTTACCATACTCCTCCATTGTACATTCACTGCCTTGAAAACGAAGGACCACACTAATATTAGCAGTTTTGTAATAAGTATAACTAAAGCAAACAAAGGGTAAACTTATATTAGACATCACTTAAACGTGCTCAATATTTTAATATTTACATGAATGGAAAGTTCTCAGTCATTTTGAATAAAAATATAATTCTTGGGTTCACCCCCAATTTATTTCAAATGCCTAGCCGACATTTTGTCAACGAAAGTTGTCTTTCTCAGTTTTTATTATTATTAGAGTACAATTACTTCATACGATGCACTACATAAATCATCATCCAAACACTTAATGATCAAATTCACTTAAAACATTCTCTAACTTACAACACAAACACTTTCAGGATTAAGAATTATGTCTATTTTGAAACTAATTTGCGGACTCTTAATTTTTTTAAATAAAAATCTATTATTTATTTATTTACATTTAAAGCGATTCTCATTACACAACCACGTATCCAATATACCGGGGTTTTACTCTGCAATTGTTTAGCACTCGTCTTTTATTATTCTCTCTTCTTGATAGTATTGGTTTTATTCAAATTTATTTCTAAACCACTTTCTTCTTAATTTGTCTAGTATTCGTTACGTCTCATATCATGCATACTAGGCATGAGTATTCCACAAATAGTTTGTATAGTGTCTCTGTTCTTATTAATTTTGTCCGATTTCTTTTTCAAAGTTTCCCCTCGGTTAACATCTATATTATCTTCGCCACATATACATAAGTTTTTGTCTACTATGGTCAAACAAAAAATTAAGAAATCAATTAGGTTAACTGATGTCATTGATCACGTACTAAAAAAAACTCGGAATGTCGTATAGCGTAACGTGGCGTCACGGTATAGTGAACAATAGCCATTCGCATACAATGCTAGCGCGTTGATAAAAAACTATGTTTGATAATTCTCACTCGACCGACATAACTGAGTCACGTGCAGGACTTAAATGTAGACGACTACTGTTCAATACACGACCACCACCGCAACCACAACCACTACCATGGACAATTGAATTCTTAATGATTTGGAATACGATTCTGTTGAGTGGTCGAGGTGTGAGGACAGAGGTGCTCAACACCGCCTGGACGAATAACCCCCAAACCCCCAACGTCGCCAGCAACAGTGCGAGAGAATACTGGCGGTGGAGGTGGTTATAATACATTCATTTTCAATGTATTTAGTACGCAAATATGAACGATTAAAACACCGTCCAAGAATGTACGAAATACTCGTAGTCAGAATGCAAAGAAATCCGATGTAGGACGCATAAGGCATCGTCAGAATGACTGAGAAGCGACTGTACCTCTGTCGCTTCAGTTCTCATGTTTCCGACACCCCGCAACAAACGCATTCCCGTATGCTTGGCGACGACGCATGATCTCCGGCCAGGGATCGAGTTCCCTCAGCGCTCCTCCTCCGGTAACAATCGACTTCGATCTCGACTCGAGGGATAGGGGAGGGAGGGAAAGCTCTTCTCAGCTAACTACAGTTCGAAGTCTCACAGACAAGGGACATCGTCAACTAATCCTGAGGAGGCAGATATGTTAGTATTTGTACTACTTGTTTTTCCAAGAGAAGCTTACGTTTATTTTACACTTTTTTTGTTTTGTTTTCTCTTTCTGTTATTGTAGTGCTTGTAAATGGGAAATGTAGCGTACTATTGAAGCTTATCTACATGGAGCGATAGGAGGTATTTTTAGAGGTGGGCCGCTTAGGTGGTTTACCAACAACTTGGCCCACGTGGAGGTATTATTAATAGTAGTTAGTATAATTTAGTGATACTAGGAGCAGTAGGAGGTGGATAGAAAGAGGGGGTTCGCCTTGGGAAATAAAGGTGAAAAGCTATACATTTTTGCTGGGCCCGCCGGGAATTGAACTCGGAGTGACGTGGTAGTGAGCAAGCCCCTTAGCCACCGGAAACGTACCGAAGAGACACAGCTAAAATTAGAAGGCATTTGAAACATTATCTAATTTGAAGAGACGTTTTGGGTACCATATAGGATGTTGAAAGAGATAGCCAAAACGTCTCTTCGAATCTGAGTGAATATTTCAAAAGTGTTTCTTCATCTTCTATAAAACATCAACATAAAACCGACAGCGCGGCGGTGACGTTTCCATGCTCGGTGGAATGCGATTCTCTGCTCCGTAGAACTCCCTCAGGTTTTTAGACTGGGATTTCCTCATTTGCTTCAGACCGTATGCTGGTTCGTTACCCCAGTCCTTGGAACCCAAAATCTCGTCTACACCAGTTCAGTAGAAAAACAGGCCGCGAGGTGTGAACCTCGCCATAAAAACTGTTTAAACAAATAAAACAAGACAGTATACTTCCAAGTTTTAATGATTTTTGTTCTAACTATTAGCTTCCGAAAATAAACAATTTGAGCAAAAGGTCGCGCATCAATTGGTGAGGAAAGTTCCTCAATTGCGCAGTCTCCATGTTCAAGCCTATAAGGTTTTCTCCATTGCCCAGAGGCCGAGGTGTATAGTCGGAGGAATGATATAATCTGCTATCATCCACCCTCATACCATGCCACGGTCTGTGGCAGTGTAGAGCGAATATTATTATTAATATTATATAATATCATTATACCAGCGAATTAAAGTACTGATTCGCACTTGTTGGAATTTTGTGCGAACAACCCCTTGCTCAGAAGAAGTGGTCCGCCGGTCAATTGTGCCAAGGTGCAGAGGAAGACACGTGAGAGAAGTTTGTTTGAACAGATTGTTATACAACGTTTAAGACTGATCGAAACGTTTATTATTGTTGACACTATAACTATACTGGACTCTTCAATCAATTATTAGAATAGCTATACTTCATTATTATTTTGTTTTAATCTCAGTTTTTACACACATGTTTGTTAGAAGAACATTTTTGAGAAGTGAAATTTAAAAATTGGTAGTTTTTGATAAATGGAAAAATTCTTGTTTTTTGTTTTATGCTTATGTAATACATAGTTTATTGGTAGTTACGTCCTACAACAAATGAATTGACACGAATACCATAACTTTTGAAGAACTTAGAAATTCCTCAGTCATTTAGAAAGCAATTAGTTTTTACTTCCATATCGTGAAGTATACGCAGGGACATTTGAAACACTCCTAAGAATCCCGATCTCAAAGAAGGTCGTCTTTCTGTGCACTTGGGGAAACCTTTGGCAACTGCCTGTAGTGTCTCTGCGCAATCGATACCCGCCGGAACATAAAGGCTGCGCGACAGAAACGTTATATTCACAGCCATAAACAAATATTTTTAAGAGGAAAAAAATTACGTTATCGCAACCAGACGCAAATTGAAATAATGTAAAGGAAAAAAGATCATCTGAACCATAACATTTTAATACATCGAAGTGACTCATACTTCCCTCGCTTCAGCCGTAACTCTTCAGAGTCCTCCAAACCTGATTTAACTCGTTAACATTTTCGTTACAAGGTTCAGACAGCATTCATCTTGTACAATAATTATAATCAACAGAGTTAACGTCATTAGCAGAGGAACAATGTTCGCGGAAGTGCGAATGTTACGTGTGTCGCCCAGAAACAATGGCTATTCTTCTCGGAGAAATATGAATGATACAAAATTCGCAGCCACTTGAAATGTTTTACGTTCAATACGGGGCTTCGCAGCTCATGAAAAATTTCACTGTTTGCCAGTGCGAAACCACCTATCGAGACAGTAAACTCACATCGATAAAAGTAAACGAGGTGTATTATGACGAACGTTCATTTGGGCGTGTTCTCAAATACGCTTCGCTGCTCGACATTACCGAAAGAGGATTTTATGCACGACATACGAAACCGCTCAAAATACCATAATAGTAGTCCAGCGTAATACACCTTAGGCACCTCTCTTTTTATTGCTTTCACGTTCAATTAATGTTTTGGTACTTATGAGCATATGTAAAAAGTTATTAAGTATACTGTACATGCTACACCTTCCGCTTTCCATGCATAAAAATCAAATGATAACTACAATATCCTTAGCAGAGAAATAGCATTTGCTTCCTTTCGTACATACCAGGAAATGTTCTAATAAATTATCGCAAAAAATGGTTTTATGTTAGAACACAGTATTTTGCTTTTAAAATCCAACGAAAACATAAATTAAATAATACTTAAATTGTATCATACATTTGCCAAGAAAAAATGCCAAATTGTATTACAAAAAGTTTACACAATCTCTGTGAATTTTAGATTATTAAATGAACATTTAAAATTGTCGGTGTTGAGTATAAGGTGAATCGCGGAAGACACCGATTCCAGAAGGAACGAGGAAATTCGACCTCAAAAAAGACAAACGTTAGGTAAGAGTTGAGACCTTCGTAAGACACTCGTCTGTATCCGGTAGAGGAAGTACTGTAACTTAATATTTATTTACAACTGATAATATGCCAAACTTTCTATCTCTAAAGTCTTGTTTACAGATCGCATTCAGGAGGAGCGAAGTGAAGAACTCACGGGTCTCGAAAGAAAATCGATAGTGTACGTTGTGATACAGAAAATTATTATTTCAGGGGCTGAAGAATTTTTTAAATCTATACCATTTTTTACATTTTATTGCGGTTTTATACCGTAGACTAGCTTGAAATTATCTAAAATCCATTAGCTATTATATGCCAGTGGTGTTAAGATAACAAGCAAGGTTAGGATAATAGAAGGCAGCAATAACTATCTAAAATCTCCGGAAAACAAGAATAAACAATGATATTATTCAGACAACTGCTTACCGCAGTACTTATTATCTTCTATTTATTATTATTATTAGTATTATTATTATTATCATCATTATCATTTTCACCGTTACAATTAATATGTAACGACACGTACGCGGGATCTCTTTATGTGGCTCTGATTGTTGAATCTTCTATCGGTGAAGCCACACCAGTAATATCGACATTCGTCTCCAGTTACCCGCACTGGCACATTAAACTATAGACCAAATAAAACTGGAATATGATTTTGTGTAGGGGGCGTGGAGTGAAGACAGGATCTCTTCACAGCCTCAACGATTGACAGGGGTGTCATCCCAGGGGTGCCAGCGACAATGCGACGAAACACTGACCGGTGCCGGACAATGCAGAAACTGGCAAAAATATTCCAGATTTATTCTGACTACAGAACCGTATTAGAGTTGTTTTTTGTCTATATGAGTTTGGCGCCAGCACCCAAAGGCGTCCTAGGGATCATTTATATGCGACGCGGCAGGAATAGTTCTCTATATACCTCTTCAGTCCGTTACTCTCTACAACCCCACACAAGGTCTTCTGATACCAGTACGCTACTGCTGTCGTATTGAATCAGTGTTGGTTGATAATAATATAATAGTTTTGACTACCTCTTATGGCCACTACTACTTATTGATAATACAAGGCATTACTGTATGAACGGGGGTAACATAATTATTTTGACATTGAATGAAATAAAAGAATGATTCGAACTCATTACCTTTCACGAACACACTCGTACTTTACTTCTTAAGTCTATAGGTTATTTGAGATTACTGTAAATCCAAAGTACGGTAAATTATATATTAAGGACCCTTAAGTTCCGGGTTTGCTGTGATATCGTGGTTTACTAACCAACAAGTTCTTTATCAATAGAAAGATGGGACCAGATTTGGAGAATCAGCAGGTAACGCCCATTGATAAACCTCTCCTTTACTTCCTTATTTCTTCAGTCAAACACGTCAACCGGAAAAATGCGGAAGAACAAACTTGACTAGTGTCAAGACAAAGCGAGAGATAAAAAAGTACTTCAAAAGTAATACATACATAAGCCGTTTCTTAACACTTAACTAATCGCAACTATTTTGTACGAAGAAGTAAACAAAAAATCGAAGAAGAAGCAAAATGTTAGGTAACAAAGGAAATGAACAATCTGTGTTTTTCAACTGCATTTAATAGACTTCCACAGAAAAGCTAGTCCTAATTATATAAAGTGGACCCCTCCATCAATAGTGTAACACCAAGAAGGAACATTTAGAGAACATTATCACTTGACTCTTTTTGCAAAGGAACAAATAAAACAAAACGTTGCTCTATTTTGGCGCAATACTTATTGCACAAGTATCTCTATTTTGGCGCAATACAAGATGTGAAACAAGAAAGTCATTGTGTGCATATTCGTGAATAGTGGGACTTATCTTCTCAGTAATATATTAATATTGATTACGCATAGAGGGAACTAGAGATGCTAGGGGTGCGCAAAGAGGGAGGTGGAGGTTCATGCCATGAGGAATATACTTAATTAACAAGCCCTGAAGAAGGTTTGAATAAAAACCAGAAACATAGCCGAGTTTATAAGATGTTTTTTTTATTGGACCAAGTTCTCAATAATTATATATATTAAAGTACTTATTGATTCTAAGCTTTCAATAAATAATGAGAAATGGGAGTAAGCATCAGACCGAGTAAGCGCACAGCGCTCATCCCTCAATGTCTACGAGGTAGTGATAGCATGTGCTGTAAGTGCCAGAGCAAATGGGGAAGCACTGAAGCATAGCCGTAGTGCAACAGCATTGCGGACACACGTGCCAAAGCAATGCAGCAACTAGACGGGAGAAAGTCTCTCTCTCTCTCTTTCTCCTCGAGCACTGCCTCGTCCCTTCCTTCTCCTACGAAGCACTAGGTCAGTGTCACGAGTGGCAACAACAGCTTGCACTCTACACAACCTGTACAATACTATACTCCGTCACCCACATACCTCGCTGTCAAGTTTAAGGCATATGCGGAGAGGAATAGAATCTACAGAGACTTTTTAATGTTGTTTTACTCGATGTAATATTATGTATAAATAAAATAATTTATTAAATAAAATTATCAATTATCAACCTCAATTATCAACGACAAATTTGTAGGACAATGTCACCGTTTTTATCCCTTTAAAATTCCACTATATTGGTTAACGCGTAGAGATAACATGTGCGATAAACCAATGGTCAAGGGACAAAGAACGATTTACACTACCCCGCTAATGTGTTCCACATTTTTATCTGTTAAGCTAGAGAGCCAATTGTCCTGAGGTAGATGGGAGAGGCAATGTACGATAATTTATGACAGGAGGCTAATGAAGAGAAAAGGAGTAATAGCCCAGTAAAGCTCCAACCAACACTGGAGACAGAATACAACACCTTTTAAAATATTGTCTCGAAGACCCAGGTTACAATACTTGCGTACAGAGTATTGAGACGAGGATTTCGTCTAGTTCAGTGTTTCTCATCGCGTCTTTTAACTCCCAAAATACAAGTCCTTTATAGATTACAGCTTAGTACAATAACTTACACCTCTTTCTTATGAGTGAACAGTTGTGCGACTCTCTCATTGAAGCGTGTAAAATGTGTAACGTACTAAACAATTGCGGACATCATCGTTCATATGACTGTGTCTACGTGGAGTAGTAAAATTTACGTTAAGTCGTAAGATTTGATTATATATAAACGCGTTACACGAGATTAAAAGGCAGCTCTAAAGATAGAGGCATTTACATAACAAACACTGTTTCCCAATTTAATCGCTAAGGTAAGATCTGTGTTCAAGATCTTAATTACTTTTTCTCGAGAGTACAAATTGAAATGTACAATGTAATATAATCATGCCTGGAACATTACTCTTAAAAACGCGTCCATCCAGATCTGAAATATTTGCATTTGTCTCCCTAAACTATCATCCGGACAGTCATTGTGCTATCACGCTATAACTAGTCTAATTCTATGAATGATATTCCAATCCTTTTACTTATCAATTCCTGATTCATACTCCACCATTTAAATTAAATGTTAAATGATGGCGAAAAGTTCGTTGACTCGACAGAACAACTTTCGATTACAGCATTTAAGAGTCTAAACAGTAGTGTGTAAAATAGCTTTTTCTTGATTACTGTGCGGAGGTGAATCAACAAAAATCAGGAGCCTCCCAGTTAGCATCTAATTTGGATACTTCTCTACGTTCATAAAATCCTATATAAGGATCTTTAATTCTTCCAGAATTTCTTTCATTAAAGAACTCAATTAATACTTCTCCACGTCATATTCACATAGCTACCTCACATCGTGACTAGAAACTCGTATCTGTATTACTACAGAATAGTGGGTTCATTCTTCGAATCCCGAAATCAAAAATTATTTTATCTCTAAATTACTTTTCTTGCAAGCACATTTTTTGTACAACAGCAAAATTGTCTTAGGACAATAAAAATAACGATGTATGCATCATGGCTATTTCGACAACTATGGTGAATTTTGTACAACGATTACTATATTATATAATACGAAATTATGTATCATACTTTTTACCTAATTTTAATTCTCAGGATGCTGTTTTAATTTTATCTTCATAATTTAATACCAAACTGATCAACTTAACTGCTGATTTTTGTTCTCATTCTCATTTTATCATACAATTACAATATGAAAGGGATAGTTAAAAATATAATTTAAGCAAACATAAAACATTAATAAATATAAAAAAGCAAATATAAAAAACTTGGTCTTCTTTTAGGTCGCGTCTTCTATTAGGGTAATGAACACCCACTCCAAAACCCCGTTCAATCGCCAACCCAATTTTAGCAAACTCAAACATCTTTCTAGTGTACAAATTTCACAACAATATTTGAACACAGCACACATCATCCCCAATTTCTCACCAAACTTATTTTGGTAGCGTATATCCTCCACGTTGATTAACGCAATATTAACTGATTCTTTGCAATGAACTATTCGCCTCTAATAATCCTAAAATCAACGCCTATATCGGCGAGTGGTTATCGTAGTACCTTCTTAAACCCCAATGAGCTCAGCGACAAGTAGTATGATTGTACTGCATGTAAAAGACCCCTTGAACATCATATGATGTTCTCGGCAAAATTTGAACCCAAATACAGTTCCGGCTTCCACTACTACTACAAGATGTTTTATTATAGACCCCTGACTTCTAATAGCTGTGGAGAGTACAAAAAAAATCGCAGAAAAACACAGTTACCGCCATTGGATTTATAATTTTGTTTTGCATATACACACGTGAAAAATTAGGTTTTATGAATGAATATTAATTTTTTAAACCCTCAAATGTTTCAAAAAGCGTGATATTTTTACGGTTTTTGCCGATACACTATTTTTCGTCGAATTCACTATTTTTTTTATAAAATAAACTAAGAGTGGCAACAATAATTCTTATTCAGCGAATGATCTTTGTTGTGTTTGAGACAACATTTATTAATCTCAATCTTCTACATGCAAAACACAATGAGTTATTAATTTTTTTCGAAAACACTGCTAAAAACGACCAGACATATTATTAAGGAATAAAGTTTATACTGTCGCACTCAGAATAATGCCATGATCACATTACAATTAAATGCAAACGTTTAAAACTATTTATGTAACCTTCAGCAAGTGATCAATAAAGCCATGTTATCAATTAGCGACGGACTTCAGTCACGCGCATTGTTACCGCACGAATCACTCCACTGACAGATGTAGCTTCAACACGCTGGACTGTACAGCTGAAGACTAAATAAGGGGGAGTTCTTAAACTCGACATTTCCTGATAGTCATAAAGTCGGGCGAGAGATTAAAAATTTTGGGTACCATCAAACTCGACAGATTCTACCTGCTCTAATGGCTTGCCACCCGCCGCGCACCCTCCTGCCAACCGAACGACCTGCTGCTAATGGATTTCATGAGTCACTTACTGGAGAGTTATTTAAAGTGCTATTAATTAAACATTTTTATTTTTATTCCTATTATCTTAAATTTTTTGAATTCTACACATAATTCCAATAAAAATGAACCCAAACACGACGTATTTATGACATTATTGAGTCTTAAGCTTCTGTTAACACAGTATACAAAAAGTATTGTAATCGTGAAAAATATTCGGTCGCAAAATTTTGACGAATATATCAGTTTTGGGAGCTTCTAATTCCGAGAATTCCAATTATAATTCTCTTGACGCTTTCATGAAACATGATTGAAAGGAAAACAATTATTTTGTTTATCGTACTAGAGTAAATGCGTTGGCACACCTACGCTCAGCACTTTGGGTTTTCGAACCAAACACTTAAACTTTGGAGAACTTTTTGGCACCGGTTTTATTTCTGACACTTTATTTCCCTCTAAATCATGAAATGTACAGTTTATGTTACGGATGAAACAAGACAGATCTTTGTAACAGCAGGTTTGGTTATTCGCCTGAAGTTAAATATAACCTTTCTTAACGGCTACTCCTTTCATTTTTGACAAAAGATATAAGGGGTAGCTGCTAAGAAAGGTTATTTTTAACTTCAAATTTTCGTCAAAATATTTTTTTCAACCATGAAAGTTCTTCTTTTACCTTCATAATTAGGGTGTTTTCTCATGAATTGCTCATTTATTGTTGAATTTCTGTTGTTAGTCATGTATGTGCGGGTACAAGAGAGCCATTGCTCCCATGTTTTTGGACGTCGACACATAAAATTAAGAAATATAAGAACAAAATGTATATAATATAAAAATAATATATAAGAACAAGTTGTATATCCAAACAAAGTTTCCACTGATGTTTGGAAACTTTGAATTCAAGAATTCTCAAGCAATTCTCTGAATAATAGATTTAAGTTTCCAAATCCAGTCACTATGTTTCTTAGAGAGAAAATATCCTAGTATTTGTTGTCAGCTATTTTGTATAAAATATATCAGATGCTTCTCTAATATTATAAAGAATTTATTCATGTTCAAATAAAATTTATTCTCTTTAGCAGCAGATCGATAATTTTTAATTTTAAAAATTTACCAGGAAAAGAAGAACGGAGGGGAAAGAACGAAACTGCAGGTTCAGATTTCAATAAAAAAAATTGCTAAGATTTTCTAAAATGATCTTTCTTCAGTTTTCCGCTTATAACTTGAAAACATATTTTTAGAAGGAAACACCATTGCACCTAAATAATGTCACATTAAATTTCCAACAAATTATGTTCTGTCATTTTGTCGTCAGACGAAGGGATAAGGCTTAAGAGCGCGATTGTACAATGGATCAAAAAACGTATTTTCCCCGTATTTTGTTTATAAATTGAGAACTATTTACTTTTAGAGAAAACGTCCTAATACGAAAATGAAATTTATTGAGCGTCCAACAAAATGTGTTTTTCAGAGTATTTTTTCTGACGGTCTGTTTATCCGCTCGTACGCGTTGATCTTAAGTACACATCTATGTAGCAGAGTCAACGTGTACTTTTTTCCTTGCATGGTGTCTGTGGTCCAAATACTGTTCGAGATTCTGGTCTTTAACTCTTGTAAATTCTCAGAACTGAAAAANTAACTCTTGTAAATTCACAGAACTGAAAAAAATGACATAGCATTTTATTTCTAAAACCAATTGCTTCAAAGTTAAAATCCATGCAAACTGAGAAATGCTGAAATTTTACTGTTCTTTTTGTTTATTTCTGGTACTTCGGTCGAGGTCGAAAATTTCGGTTCATCATATAAAAAAATTTGAACTACCCTATTTGATGCAATTAAATAATACGTATCAACTCTTCGACATAGATGTACACAAAACTTCCACGCACAGAAGAGGATAAACAGATTGTCAGAAAAAAATATGCAGGATTCAATTAAATCCACTGTAGAATTTTTGTCAATTTAATCACGCTCTTTAGCATTTTCCGTTCATCTGGTTACAAAACGGTACAGAATGCAATTTGTAAGAAACTTATTGTACATTTTTTTCTGTTCAAGAATATTTTGTTCTAAAAATGCGTTGTTTTAAAGTTATAGGCGAAAAATAATATTAAAAGAGAAAAAACTTTTTTTTCTTGACATGCTCCTTTTCATGATAAATTAAAAGTCGTTTCTATGTTGCTCATTTTTTAATTATTGGTATTAGAAAGCTTTTTCGGCTGCATAGCAACCATCGTCAGTAACATACACTGGAAAATATAAATGTACATAAGATGACAATAATAAAATATAAATAAAATAA